>JARFXV010000545.1:0-270344 GCA_031761425.1 Cosmopolites sordidus
AAAAACCCAAATAAAGGAAAAAAAAACAAAAATATATGTTAAAAGCTAATAAAACCATTATTAATACTTAACAAAATAAATCACATGTTTCATTAACCAGATGCGTGTTTAAAATCGATGTAAGTCATAAAAGAACTTACATAATCGTAAAGGAAAACATTTTTGGGTTGTTTTTACCGGATGCGCGTCTCCCACGAAGAAAAAAAAAACCATAAAGAGATGTCAATTTTTCCCAAACATAAACAATATCCCCGTCCAAGACTAAACAACATCATAATCCCACCTTGTCGATGGTTCGCTTTGAACTCTACGTGTTACGTGAGACGATCTAAATATAAAACGTCGAAAAACAGGTGTGCGGGAGGTAGGGAGGGGCTAGGGGGTAAGTTAAGTTACCAACTTGTTGGGACGTTTTTTCCCCCTTTGCAGTGACACGGTTGAGATTTACCAGATACATATACGCATACACACACACATGTTGAAGAATCCCTTCCTGGACGAACAGAGCGACCTTTTAAAAGGGTCGTCTGACAGTGACGTACGATTTTGTCTTTCTCTTGTTTTTAATTTTATACAGACTGCATCTTTGTTTGTGATATTGTTTCATGAGCCAGAGATATAAATTTAACAAAAATAAGAATAGAAATATAAATTAGAAATATATAAACAATCAAAGTATAAAATAGTGCAAAGGAAAATTCCTCATTTTTACCAGGTGTGACTGTTAATAATCCTACATTCTTTAAGAAGGCATTGGAAACAAGAGTCGGTTCATGGTCTAATCTCTTATGTTATTTTGTTGCTATGACAGTACCTTTTCAAAACACCTTTGATGTTCAAACGATTTCGAGTTAGCATTATATTTATACATGTGGTCACCTCATTTGCGATACGTACCCGCTTTACTTGTTCAGTCAAAAGAAAAACGCGAGCGAAAGTCATCGTATACTTATAGAAACTTATGGTGACAATGTCCCAATGCAAGATGCTTTTGGGCGTTGGTTTAGATGATCCAAAAATGATGATTTCGACTTGAAAGACGAAGAACGCCAAGGTCAACTGAATAGAAGATGTCGAATTGCAACCATTTTTGGAAGAAGACGCTATACAAACTCAACAACAAATGGTAGATAGGTTAAATGTTGGTCGACCATTTGTAATCGTCTGGAAAGATCCAAAAAACAGGAAAATGGGTACCATATCAGCTGAACGACAAACAGATGGAAAAGCAAAAAAAATACGCGAAGTTTTGCTTTCTCGGAATGAAAGAAAGAGTTTTTGGATCGGATCTTGATTGGAGACGAAATATGGATATATTTCGAGAACCCAAAACGCAGAAAATCATGGGTTGGCCTAGTACAACCATCAACATCACCGCAAGATCGAATCGCTTTGGACAGAAGACAATGCTGAGCATTTGGTGGGATTGGAAGGATGTCGTGTACCATGAGCTTCTAAAACCAGAAAAGTTTTTCACTAGACTGAAACAATAATTTAATAATTATCAGAAATTAATAACAGGATAATTTTAATACAATTTTTCAGGTGGAAGAGTTAACAGCGCTCGCTACCGCTAACAAATAATCATGTATATATAATAACATTATTAAATAATAAATTTTCATAATTTTTTATTTTTGCATCTAATATTCCACATAACAAATTCAAAACAATTAGGTTATAATAAAAAACAAAAATTTTAAGTTGAAAGAATTGTTAAATATGTCAAAGTCAAACATGTCATTTACAAATTTTTTTAAAAAATTTTCACTCATTTATAAAAAATTAAAAATTAATTGTTTAATTTAATATTGGTATGTTTTTAAATGTAAGTTTGTGTTTTTTATAAAAGTTATATGTTTTGTAGAATAATTCTGAGGATGGTTCTTTGTTTGAACTGAAACGTTAATAAAAAAATTAAGAATAAAAAATTAATTACTGACCGAAAATCCTAATAAATAAAAAAAAATAATATATATATATATATATATATATATATATATATATATATATATATATATATATATATATATATATATATATATATATATATATATTCTCTTGACCGTTTATTATTATTATTATTTTTTATTTATTGGGACTTTCGCTCAGTAATTAAGCTTTAATTTTTTAATTTTTTTATTAACGTTTCGGTTCAACAATGCACCATCCTCAGAATAATTCTACAATACATATAACTTTTATAAAAAACACAAACTTACATTTAAAAACCTACCAATATTAATTAATGTCTGAATGACTGAAGATTGAATTGCGATATATTTTTTTCTTTTATACTGTTATAAATATCTTTAGGGCTTATGAATATTCTCTGTGGAATAGTTAGGATTGTACCTATTTTGGCTAGGGAATCGGCTTTCTCGTTTCCTGGAATACCTTTGTGGCCTGGAATCCAAGATAAAATGCATGAGTGATCTTTTAGATTGTTAAGTCGTATAATGAGGCTCCTTGTTTGGAGGGAAACCATGTCTCTGTTTGTCGAAATTTGCGTGTTCTGAAGACTTTTTATCGCGCTCAAGGAATCTGTGAAAATTATGCAGTGCTTGATTTTTTTCCTGGTGACTGTTGTGACTGCATGATGGATGGCAGCCATTTCCGCGTTCATTATGCACAATTCTTTAGGTAATTTTGACGAGAAATTGTAATTAAGATCCGGAATGTGTACTCCGAACCCTAATCTTCCCTTGTTCTTAGATGCGTCGGTATAGATGAAGGTGTGACTGTCCCTGAAGGTTTTCACGGAGTCTAGAAATAGTTGTTTGACATGAATATCGCTTTTATTTATGTTAGAATGAAGGATTTTTAATGGCTCAATTTGGATGTCCGCCTCTGTCAAGAAACAGGGTGCTGATGTACTGTGGAACATCCTGTTCCAGTAAGGGAAGAAATATTCTACAGATTGTGCGAGTATGTGGCCGTTACTTTTGGACATGAAGTTGACGTTTCTTGACAATTTGTCGCGTAATGCTTTCGTAAGTTTGATTATGGGGTGTTTTTTCGAGGTAATTAATTTGCTGATAAATTTTATGGCAGAAATCTTTCTGCGTAGATCGAGTGGAAGTTCTGCCGCCTCGTTCAGTACTGCATCGTTCGGTGTGGAGCGCATGCAACCCAGGCATATTCTTGATCCCTCTCTGTGTATCCTATCCAATCTATGTAAGTTCGCTTTAGAAGTAGAGTTGAATGCCAAGTCTCCAAAGTCAAGGTGGGAACGCACTGTCGCATAAAATATAGACAGTAAGGTGCTCGGGTCTGCACCCCACCAAATACGACATACTGCC
The DNA here is from genome assembly GCA_031761425.1 of Cosmopolites sordidus. NCBI lineage: Eukaryota > Metazoa > Arthropoda > Insecta > Coleoptera > Curculionidae > Cosmopolites > Cosmopolites sordidus. The sequence goes on from JARFXV010000545.1 coordinate 3,303, forward strand.
CTTAAAACATTCAGCCCCTTTGATGCTCTTGCGCCGATATTATTAATGTGAGAGGTCCAACTTAGGTTATTTTGCAAGGTGATTCCAAGATATTTGATTGAATTTCTATAAGTTAGGGTTACGTTTTGAATGTTAATGGTTGGAGGAGGGACTTTCAAAGGTCGCCTGGAGAAGTAAAATAATAGTATAGTGAAAATAATGTATTGCTATTTGCTAATTATATAAATAATAATAATGTATTGCTATGCCTTCGGTAGATTTAAATTCAATATGGTTCCCGATTCTAAGGAATACAATTAAAAACATTTAAATATTTGAATACACAATCAGTACAATAAACAATCACACAGTAAACATTACCTATATATATTTTTTGGTAGTATGTCACTGTCATGAAAATCCATTGTTGTCAATGTAAGTATCGTTGACATACAAAAAAAAATATATTTTCTTTCACTCGTTACTTTACATATTACAAATTAATCTAATTTATTTTTTAGTTCAGTTTTGAAAATGGGGGGAGATTACCCTCCGAAACGTTAACGTTAAAAGTTTGTAAATTTTTTTATAACATTTTTATATCTTTAAAATTTTGTTCGATAGGCAAATTTATTACAAAAAAGAATCACTGAGAAATTTGTCTCCGTTTGGTTTTTGTTTTTACCCACTGAGTCTTTCTTTAAATAAGAACAGGTATTACTGATATTTTTTGAGTTTTAGACAGTGGCGAAAAACCCAAATAAAGGAGAAAAAATCCTACCAATATTAAATTAAACAATTAATTTTTAAAAATTTTTAACTAATATGTGAAAATTTTGATACAATTTTTAAATGACATATTTAACTTAAGTCAAATATGTCATTAATTGTTTAATTTAATATTGGTAGGTATTTAACTGTGAGTTTGTGTTTTTTATAAAAGTTATATGTATTGTAGAATTATTCTGAGGATAGTTTATTGTTGAACGTTAATAAAAAATAAAAAATTAAAGCTTAATTACTGACTGAAAGTCCCAATAAATAAAATAATAATATATATATATAAATATATATATATATATATATATATATATATATATATATATATATATATATATATATATATATATATATATTATACCAGGTGTTCCATTATTTATCCCATATTTATCCCACAGCTTTGGGGAAAAAAAATTGTACTAAAATTTGCACCAAAAATATTTTTAAGCTTCTAAAACGACCGCAAGAGGGCGTGTCGAACTAAACATTTTTAAAAATCTTTTTTTTTTGTATTTTCAAGTGTTAACCGAGTAAGAAAAATTCTCAGTTATAATTAACAAACTGTCTCCTACAACTTTGTTTTATGACATTTTGTCGTAACTTCGCGAATAAAGAAGTGGGGGGGGAGTTTTACATATTTAGATAAAAAGTCGTCTAATGTCCGTTTGCCTAAACCGATTTTCCTCAATTTGGATTCATTTAAAAGACAGTTGCTGGGACAATCAGATAATCTGGGAGATAAATTATTTAGTTTATAAATGAAACCGCGAGGTGGCGTTACATTCAACAATAGATTTCTTGAAGTTTTGTTCAGTTTTTTCAAATAGAATGGTACAGCTTTTATTACATGGCTAGAAAGGTAATTTAACGAGGAATCATCCAGTGAAAACCCGAAATCGATATCTCTGACATGTCAAGAGATATTTCGATTTTTCTGAAAAAATCAGTTATTATTTCACTACTACCTGCATTAAGTTAAAAAAATATTAACCTAATGGTTGCCTTCCTTCACACTTTACCCAGGCTTAGGACTGGTCCAAATTCTTCGTGGCCCATATATATATATATATATATATATATATATATATATATATATATATATATATATATATATATATATATATATATATATATAAGAATAGGCTTAATATATAAATAAAATAATTTTTTAACTTTGTTATCTATCACTTTTATTTTTAAACAAAATTTGTGCGACTATAGTCTCGTAAAACGACTTGACATTGTCAAATACTACTTTAAAACTATAGTCATACAAATTTTGTTTAAAAAATAAAAGTGATAGATAACAAAGTATAGCATTGTTTTATTTCTTTTTAAAAAATGAACTATCACAAAGTTGTTTCGAAGTTGCGAAGATGGTTAAAATAAAAATGGCCAAATAATAAGCTATCAGGAAAACACACACACACATACATTTTTATATGTAAAGCTGGGTCCATACCAATAAAATTTTGCATCCGTGTTGAATTTACTTTTTTTAATACTATTTTTGACCATCTAATTTTTCTAAAATATCTATTATGAAAGTAATTGTTTATATTCAAACTGTTATAAACAACACACTTGTTATAAACAAACACCACGTATGGCCTTTAAATGATTTGTAAATTAATGTTGTTGTTGGCATTCTCACTGCGAGTTTGAAGATCTTGAAAATAGAACTTACATTACTATCTTCTATCCTATCTAACTATCTAACTATATAACTATCCCTTCCCGGATCAATAGTTTAAATTATTCTTCCATCCGCAAAATAACACAAACGAACTAACATTAATCCAAAGTTTTCCTGCAAATTCAGAAAATAAAACGTGTACGCCATTGAAACCTCCCTCAATAAACGCCTTATTCGCTATAATCTGGGGTGGACTAAAATCTAGCCAGGCGGTTAATCTCAGAAAGTTTAACTTTTTTGGGGTGATATTTCATACACAACACCCTTGGCTACTGTAAAAAAAAACAATAATTTATATATATATATATATATATATATATATATATATATATATATATATATATATATTTGCATTTTTGTTGGTTGATGACTGAAGACGAGCCCCATCCATCCCTTGTTGTACGTTCCATATATATATATATATATATATATATATATATATATATATATATATATATATATATATATATATATATATATATATATATATATATATATATATATTAATTTTTAATCTATACATAAGAAAAAGGACCTTTTGGGAAAGTTAAACACAAAAATATTTTATACGAATATGTTTTGTTTTTGAAAAAAATACTGCTATAATTAAAAAGTAAGATAACACTTGTTTTAAAAATCACGTGCTTTACGTATCAACACCATTACTTGTTTATTCTTTCTCCTTTATTTGGGTTTTTCGCCACTGTCTAAAACTCACAAAATTAATTTTTAGTTCAGTTTTGAAAACGGGGGGAGAGGACCCTCCGAAACGTTAACGTTAAAAGTTTGTAAATTTTTTTATAACATTTTTATACCTTTAAAATTTTGTTCGTTAAGCAAATTTATTACAAGAATCACTGAGAAATTTGTCTCCGTTTGGTTTTTTGTTTTATATATATATATATATATATATATATATATATATATATATATATATATATATATATATATATATATATATATATATATATATATATATATACATTTATATGTTAAGCTGGGTCCACTCCAATAAAATGTTGGGTGTGTGTGTTGAATTTACTGGAACAATTTGTTTGAATTATCTGGTGGACAACAGATGGCTCGTGTGCGTACTGAGAGGCGACAATATTTGTGTGTGACTTTATGTGCCAGAGCGTCTACATTGCCGCACAGGCACACCATTCACAGCACATACAGCCTGTACAAAGTAAATGTGTATTCATATGGACCCAGCTTAATAATACCCCACTAAATAATTTTCTGATATTTTTTTACTCAACCGGAAAAATGTTATGAATAGTTCAAAAAAACCTAGGTTTTTATTTGAAATAGTTCTAACTCTTCCAAAAAATAACCAAATAAGACGTTTTTTGTTAAATGATTCGTTTTCGAAAGAACTTTTCAAAAAAATATTTAAATTCATCTTCTGTAATTCTTTCTTCTGTTTGTATTTACTTCCTAAATATCAGTGATTTTTTCTAATGAATGAAACAGATTATCCTTCTATAAAAAAATTGTTAATCCTCAAAGAACTATTAATAAAAAACTATATTTATCAACCTGTTTCTTTCAACAACAAATAAAGATCAACTATAATTTGATATTCACCTATCCCCCACCATCTACAACACTTGCAACCATGCAGGGCGAAATATAAAATAAGATACAGACATCGCAGGAAAGAGAGAGGGCGAGAAATCAAGAATGTTTCTAATAGTTCCCCCTCATCAACCCTCGGTTCAGACGTTCAGACTTCAAGAAGGACGACCACATGTGCCGGTAGGGGTCTCTCGATAAAAAAAAATGAATCTCCGCCCAACCTGACAAACAGGTTCCCAAGGGGGCGATAGCAACCCCCTCTTCGCCCCCGTCGATAACCGTGTTAATGACATCGAGACCATTACCGAGAGGAAACGCACGCTTGGCATTGCCACGATGCCAAATTTAGCAGATTTTTTCGATCAGATTAAAATCAAATTCATGTTTATTTGATATCTTCAACTCATTCTTGATGAATATCTATCGGGTTGTCCGAAATGTTCGTAAGGATTTGTTAAGGGGAAGAAAAACGCAAATAGTTTGGGTAAATATTTATTATTATTATTCACGTATTGGCCCTGGTGGACCACGCAAAGTACAATTAGAGGCGTTTGTTGTTGTTAGCGTTCCTTTGCGCCCATACTAATTTCATTCTTTCGCTATGAGTTTTTTTTCCTTTCGTCAGACCAAGTTGTTCCAGCCTTTCTATATTTTTCTCTCTGTCTAACCTTCCAAACTTTAACCTTGAATTTCACTTTGTGTAATATTTGCTGATCTTAGGTCCTCTTTAATTGCAGCAATCCATTTAATTAATTGTACTTTAGCTCTACTCCTATTTTCATAAAATTCGACTATTTGTCTAGTTAGCCTACTCGGATTCATCCGTTTTATGTGTCCGTAAAACTTAAGTCTTCTTTTTCTCATATCGCTATGTATACCTGTGTATTGTTTGGTTTCTTGATTTTCTCGACATGTTGTGCTATTTATTTGTTTGGGGCCTAGGATTTTTCTTATGATTTTTCTTTCCTTCTTTTCAATGTCCTCGATGTCCCTCTTTCATTTCAAAATGAGCCTTTCTGCCCCATATAGACATTCAGGCTTAATAACTGGGTTGTAATGTCTCAGTTTTGTGTTTTTAGTTAGGCATTTTTTGTTGTAAATATTTTGTGTCAATGCAATTTCCATTTTTTGATATCTACCCTTATTGACCGCTTTTTCCAACACATTTTCCATGATTATTTCACCCAAATATTTGAATTGAGAGACTCGTCTGATGTTACCATATTTTGTTTTTAGAAATGATGTTCTTAGTCTGTTGCAGGTCATGTATTTTGTTTTTTCAAAGGAAATTTGGAGTCCTACCTTTTCTGCTGTTTCTTTTAGGATTTCAATTTGTTTCTGTGCCGTTAATACATCTTGAGCTAAAATTGCTAGATCATCAGCAAACGCCATACAATCAATTTTGATGTTGGTTCTCCCCAGTTTAATGGGCTGGTCAATATTCAGGGCCGACTTTTCCTCACGCCACTCCTGTATACTCTTTCTAAAACACAGTTAAATAGGAGTGGCGAGAGTCCATCCCCCTGTCTCACGCCAGTTTTAATTTCGAAGGGCTCTGAGATGTCACCCATGAATTTAACTTTTGACTTTGTGTTAGTTAATGTTGCTTTAATAATTGCCAGCGTTTTCAGATCTAGTCCTTGTTCTTTCAGGATTCGGAATAAAGATTCGCGGTCAATAGAATCATATACTTTTTTGAAATCCACAAATATACAGACGAGATTTTTATTGTACAGTTTTTAATGTCTTAGGATCAACTTTAGATTCAGAATCTGTTCAGGGCAGGATCTGCCCGGTCGAAAACCTGCTTGATATTCACCAATGTTAGGTTCTAACTGTCTCTGTGCTCTGCCTAGTTGACATTGAGATAGAATCTTATAACAAACTGGGAGAAGAGATATCCCTCTATAGTTGTTTACATCCGTTCTATCTCCTTTCTTATGTAGTGGATGGAGTAAAGCATCTTTCCAATCTTCCGGAATCCGTTCGGTTCGCCAAACTTCTTGTAGAATTTTGGTTGTTTCCATGATTGTACCTGGACCAGGGGATTTCAAAAGTTCAGCAGTGATTCCATCTTCACCAGAAGCTTTGTTATTTTTAAGCCGCTTGATTTGCCTTTTTATTTCATCTTCATTCGGTGGTAATGAATCTGGGTTGTTTGTTTAGGCTTTAGTGTTGGTAATTTATTTAAGGGCTCAGGACAGTTTAGTATTTGTTCAAAATATGTTTTTTGTTTATAATATTTTTTAATTTTTTAAATCAAATTATTGAATCGCAAAGATTTTTAGGTAAAAATGGCCCTCTTATGTCAACTCGTTAGGATAGACCGTTTTCCAGAAAATTAACTTTTTCTAAATCGATTCATGATTACATGGATATCAAAATGAATCTTAATAATCACGCAGGCACCCTTGTACGAAAATATTTATTTAGTAGCCAACAATAACAAGCACTTATTCACAACATATGTTGAAAATGACCTCCATTCATCTCAATGCACTCTCTAATTCTTGTATTTATAGAAGAATTTATTCTACCGAAAATAACAGGCTTATTTCTGATATAATCACAAGCTGTAAATACACGTTGCTGCAATTCTTCTACAATGCCAATCGAGATATCATAGACCAATGCCTTCAAGTATCCCTGCAGAAAGTAATCGAGAGAATTTAAATCTGGGGAACGTGATGGCCAATGTACTGGTTCCCCACGTCCTATCCATCGTCCTGGATATAACCGATCTAAATGCGTTCCTATATTTACAGACAAATGAGGCGGAGCCCCATCGTGCATAAAAAAACATGCCATATCTGAATTGATATGGTATATTTTCCATTAGGTCCATCAAATGGTTTTCCAAGAAGTTCAAATACTGACCATTTAAAGGTTGGGAAGCATAAAAGGTCCAATCAAAAAATTCCCTAGTATCCCTGATGCCCCGATTCGAAAAATTCATGTGGATTTTCTTCCACCCACCCGAGAGTATTGTGTGAATTAAAAAGTCCATTGTATGTGAACTTAGCTTCGAGTGTAAAGAGAATGTTTTGTACAAAATTTTCATTTAAACGCAATTGCTGCCTTAATCATTAGAGAGAAACTGGATTCTTTGTGGCAGGTCATTAGGCTTTATGGCTTGAACTTTCTGCAAATGACATGGATAGAGCGCTTGCTATCTAACAATTTCCCACACGGTACTTTTAGGAATACCTTCTTGAACAGCAATTCGTCTGACACTTATTCCTGGGAATTTTTGCTACATTTTCGAAAATTCGTTCTTCATTTTCCATAGTTCTAGTTCTGCGGCCTTTTCCACAGTTATGTGGAAGGCATAAAAGATCCATTTTTGCATAATCTTCTATGCAGGTTTGTAAATGTTTCTGTACAAGGAAGTGCTCTTTCAGAAAAAGCCTCTGCATATAATCTTTACACGCGTTCTCATACGCCTTGCCGTACATAAAATGCAAATTTGCCATTTCTTCGAAGAATTAATGGGCCATTTAGCAGTTTAAAAATAAAAAATCTTGACTTTATTAGGAAAATAGTAAAATTTTACAAAACGTCATAGACAAAGCTTAACAGTGACAGCCGCCTACTTAATTATTAAGATGCATTTCGATACCTATGTAATCGTGCATCGATTTAGAAAAAGCTAGTTTTCTGAAAAACGGTCTATCCTAACGAGATGAAATAAGAGGACCTTTTTTTACCTCAAAATCAAAAAAGTTATGGCAGCATTTACCAAGGAGACGCCCCTGTATGGGACGTCCCTGGCTAAAATATTCAATTATTAACACAAAAAAACGTTTTTTTATTCCAACTTATTGAAGTATACCAAATTTCACGACTTTAAAAGAAACCGTTTCAAAAATATTGCGAAAAACCCATCTTCAGAGTTTCCTCTTTAAGGAGATCCAGCTCCTTTAAAAACTAATTTTTGGATTATGATTATAGGAACTTTTTTTATGTTTAGATCCCTAGCGACGCTTCCCAAAATATTTCTACGATATTTCCAGACACTCAGTATATATATATGAACATTTTTGTTGGTTGCTTGACCGGGAAGGAGCCCCACCTAGCCCTTCAACTGGATGACATGTACCTCTCATACATACCTCTCAAACAAGATCATACCTGCTGATGTATATTCTTGATAGGCAGAAGATCGCCCATAATGAATTTGTGCGTAACTAGCAGCAGCTAAACTGTAAACCCGCACCGAGAGGTTCGTAAAAGACTTCGAAGAAGAGTCATGCGTGTGAGACCGAACATCAACACCCCGATGCTGCATCACGACAATGCGCCACACATCTATTTAATGTATCGAGATTTTGACCAGACCAAAACATCTCTCTGGCTCCGCAGCTCCCTTATTCACCAGACTTCTTCCTTTTTCCAAGATTCAATATTCACCTCGAAGGGCATCATTGTAAGGCACTGGAGAACATTGAAACGGCCGGAACTCGAGCTTCTGCTTATCAAAAACCCCGTTCCATTCTGTCCCTGCTTATCTTCCCCTCCATACAGCATTGTATATTCTTCCCTGTCAATTCTTCCTTCTGCTCTCCATCTTACTTCCTGCAAAGTCAATACTTTTAATTTATATTCCAGCATTTCTCTGGCGACCTCCCCCATCCTTCCTAAAGCTAACAATGTTTTTACATCCCAGGCCCCTATTCGTGTTACCGCACGTTCCTTCTTTCTCTACCTGTTTGCCATTCCACTCGCTTTCCCCATCACTGCCCTATCATCATCATCTTTGTTCGGCCCTCTACCGTCCCTTAACGGTTTTTTTCGCTCAGTTCTCGTGTTTTTTTCAGTTGTTCATTGAAGATCTCACTCTCCGGTGACCTTTCGTTAACTGTGCGTTTATTATTTTCCTTTTCTATATTTCCTGGACTTTCGAGATCTTCTATTCTATAATCATCTTATTGTATCTAAGATAGGCTGTGAATTCTTCCTGTTTTATCTGTTTTAAGTGGGGTATCTATATAAACTATAGTCGGCGCAAAATCAGGGAAATATATCAAGAAACTCTCATTAAGATGATGGGAAATATGTCGGAATCGCGTTCCAAATGGTCTGGAGCCTAATTCGTGTATCGTGTATCTTTCCATGGTGAATTGACACAATTACTGAACACAGCAGTCTATGAGTGACATTTACATTTTAAACAGTGTTGCCGCTATTACGTTTCAAATTTCTAACACACTTACACAAGAGTAAACGATACAAATTTGGCAGAGAAATATCCAGTGTCTTGTCTATAACAGACAATTTCCATATCAAATAAAGTTTCAAGAAAGTTTACGTTTACGCTATGCATTCAAAATTCCATCGAGAAATAATCGAATATCAACCCTCACAAGGATCTATTCAGAATCTTTTCTTCCGTATTTTCTTAAGACGTCGTCCGCAGACCCTCGTTTCATATCGTGGGAATCTTAACGGACCACCTTCGGGTTCCATAAGCCCGTCGGTTTTAAGGGTGCCTGTTTCTAAGGAATTTCGTCCGGTACAATGTACCATGATTAATGACATTTTATGGGTTCGCCATTGCCGGTTATTGAAGATTTATATCTTCGGGAGTTTACGCAATAATGGTGTATGGGTTTTAATAATGTTGAAGAAGAATTTCGGATTGTTTGTGAGTGGCAGATGCACGTTGGAGATTTTATTTTCAATCAGTAAGAGGGTTATATTTGTTTTTTTTAATGTTTAATTGTTTTCTATTGGTGCTTTTTGGCATGTATTATCTGTATACCAGGTGTGATGGTTAATAATTCCTTTTTTTTTTTTGAGATGTTGCTGGAAACATGGGTCGGTTCACAGACTAATCTCTTATCTCATTTTTGTTGCTACTATAGAACCTTTCAACTCTTTGTACGATTTCGACTTAGCGTCATCTTTTTTTCGTGTAGAAAACATGTCGAATTTCGAGCCAAATAAAGAAAATATTTGTGGTAAGTAGTGCTTTACTTGTTTAATCAAAAGAAAAAAGCGAGTGAAAGTCTTCGTATACTTGTGAAAACTTACGGTGACAATGTCCCAAAGAAAGACGCTTATAGGAGTGGGTTTAGACGATTCAAAAGTGGTGATTTCGACTTGAAAGACAAATAACATTGTTGGAAAAAGACGATATGCAAACTCAACAACAAACGCCAAAGAAATTATTAGACCAGAGGCCATCGTCCAAACAGATGCCTATTTTGACAATCTTCCGAAATCTAACTTTTTAGACGGTTTAAAAAAGTTGGAGAAACGCTTTTAAAAGTGTATAGAGCTAAAAGCAGAGTATAAAGAAAAGAATTATAGGAAAGGAGATTATAGAGAAATTAAAAAAGTTTACTTAAAATAATTTGTTTTTCTATCTTTTTCTAAGGATTTATTGAACGAAACTGATATTTTTATCAACATCTTCAAAAAATTAAGGTCCTATTACTCCTTCAGTCCAAAAAAAGTACCAAACTGTGACTTTCTGAGGATAAAGAGGTAATACCTGAATGAAGAGGTAATTCCAGAAGTGCGCTTTATCAGAAAAGATTATTTTGTTTCCCAAATTATTATCTTTCCATAGTAAATTGACAGAATATACTGAACCGAGCAGTCCACTTTAAACAGTGTTGTCTCTATTACATTTTAAAGTACTGACACTCTGATGATGCTGGTATTAACGATTTTATTAAACTGCACTGTGATTAAGTTCTTGCTAAAACATATTTTTTACTTAACCTATTATAATAAAAATAATTTCGTTCATATTATTTTGCATTGTCAATTTTTAATGGGAGATGTATGAATAATGGCAATAGGGACGATTTTTCGCAAGAACGATTTAAAGGTGAAGCTTTTTCGAAGACGTTCGACATCAACACGTAATCTTAAGCTTTCTCTGGAGCTTTTGTTCGGCATTTGTAAAAGAGGAAGATGTGTGGGAAATCTGATATTTTGTATTGGGTTTTTTGGGGAAATAAGGAGGAACTAAGACATTTTTTTTAAACAGCTGCTTGTGGAAGATGTCATTTGGACTTTATTGTTAAGGAGGCGTATTTTCATCGTTTTTTTTTTTTGTTAAAGCAATATGTCTAACACTTTTTATCCAATATAATAGATATACGCACGATGTTTCAAAAACAACTGCAATTGGTGTAAAACACTTTCTTTTAAAGTAAAATTATTTTTTTATTTTGCGCTAGCAGTCTCACACTTGATATTACGTGATCTGATATCTGGGCAGTTCAGGCATGGCGATCGCGAAACCCCACATGTTTTACCCTCCGCAGTAACAAGTGGTTACATTTAAAACGTTCGAAAAGATGTACCCTTAAAACATTTCGCCACGTTGCCGCATTTAGAATATCAATACGGCTATGTTAACAAATCTCTAATAATGTCCCAACTACTGTACAGATATACAGGATGTCCCATAACTTATCCGCCATAGAGCAACTGGTGATAGTAGAGATCAAAATAAGCGGATTTAGTCAATCAATATGTTGGCTAATGTCATTAAAAAGATACAGTTTGTTGAAAGTAAAACTAAATTTTCGAAAAATTGAGATAATTTAAAAACGGTTCCTCTAGAAACTAGGCTCAAGTTAGTGCCAAATTCGGATTTGTCACTTTTGAAAAGCCCAGTACCCCAAACCAGTTTTTCGAAAATTTATGTTCACTTTCAACTCTTTAATAACTAATATTTGCCAACACATTTATTGACTAAATTCGCTTATTTTGATCTCTACTACCAATTGCTCTATGGTGGATAAGTTATGTAGGTATTTCCGGATTTCCTTTTTAAATAAAACCAACAATTTTAGAAAAATAACATATTTTATTTTATCAAAAAGTACAGTTATACAAAAAGCCAGTTATGTTTTAAAAATAATATTCTCCAAATGTAGCCCTCTGGTCTCAGGCCCTCAGGTTATTCTTTGCGAAATAACAATCAATAACATTAAGGCACAATTGCAGTTTAATTTCATCAATAACTTGACACATGTTTTGCTTCAGGTCATTAATCGTCTGCGGATTGTTAGAAGAGACTTAATCATTGAAGAAGTACTATTGGTAAAAATCGAGAGGGGTTTCCCTTACCGTATTACACGTGGTGCCATCTTGTTTGTAGAACATACTGTAACTTAAATAAAACTGTTTAATAGATTTTACACATGTATTTCACAAAAAAAAAACACTAAAAAAAACGACACAAAGCACATTAAAAAAAATGGAAAAAATAAAATCATCAAATCAGGACACAGGAAGGTTTAGGGAAGGTGGTTCTCTAAACCTTACGGTGAAAGAAATAAAAAATGAAACAAATCGCTCTAGATTACGCCAGCTGGTCTCTAAGTCCCTATACTTATATACGAGAGGTTATTACCTATTACAATAGTAAAAAGAAATATATATATAACTCAAGGGTAACCAAACATGGTCAGACGGCAATTAGATAATACAAAAAAAATAAACGGTAATTGGGATCTTTATCAGTATATGAAAATATGGTAAAAATATATTTAAAAAAAATAAATGGTAACTGTGATCTTTATCAGTAAATGCAAATATAATAAAAATGTGTTTATCTGGCGTTATTTCCTTATGTTCTTCTTCTTGCCTATCCCGTACTGGGTGTCCAAAAACCCAGCGTACGACTACGGGCAATCCGGTATCCCTATGCGGGGGTCCAGAAATAATCTCGATCTGACTAACCGGTTACTGTGCCATGTGGCCCCAAAAAGAGTAAGGTTTCCACAATGGTCGGGCTCTGAAATAGGTGGTCTTTCAATAGCCTGTCTCTGTTGATCGGATTCTCTGCTGCCGGGTCGTAAAATCCTCTCTGTCGGAAGGGCAAGGCGCGAAAACGGCCACTCACCTGGAGATTTGGAGTTAGACTGTCTTGGCCTTGTCCTAACGATACAGGAGCTCCTTCATTTAAAATTTCGCCCGAAGCAAACCTACCAGTAGCGATCAAGAATTTTTGAACGCTACACTCTTCTTCCTTCCTCTTATTTCTTCCTTTTTTTTTCTTTCTTCCTCTTTTTCCTTCCCCTTCTTTGTTCCTCTGTAGACCTCCACTCAATTATTCCTCTTCAGCCATCTATCGTCTATTGTTCTCGTAAAGTATCCAACCCATTTCCACTATTGTATGTTTGAATGTTCAATTATATATTTTATACCAGTTTATTCCCTGATCAATTTCGTTATCTATTTTCTCCCAGCTTCACTTCCAGCCAGCAGTCTTATCTTGTTATTGTTTTCTAAGTAAATAGTTTTGGTTTGGTTATTATTTCTTCCTAGCGCTTTCGACCGTTATTTCTCCTCCAGTTTTGGTTTTTTTTGTTTTGTTTCTTGTTTCTACGTTGATGATCCAGATCTTTTGTCACATTTTTGTTACTATCGACTCTGATGATGCTCCTCTATAGCTTTTCACATGAACCACATTTAAGAATGATTTGTATATCTATCAATTTAGACCCATATTCCCATATAGGTGGTTTTGTGTTGGTACTATGTACTCATCACACTAAGATCCTTGCCTAGAGTGAATTATATTGTTCTTTCCGCATTGTCATTCGTATTATCAAATACTACATTTGTCTACTACTAATGTCCCCAAATCTAACTTAACTTCCTTTCTGAGGGTTTAGTCTATCTCGCTTTCCAGCAGTTTGTCAAACTATTTTCTTTCTTTGTTTTGTTCTATAATTTTCTTTCAAACCTACTCCACAACCAAATCAATAAATGTACGATCACGTGTAAATTGAACAATCCATTCTTTAACGTCGAAACCGGAACAATGCTTTGAGGCAAAATCTAGTCCTTTTTATATACCGGTCAGGATTAAACGTTTCAAAACAAGGTATTTTAGTACGAAGTTCAAAGTTCAATGTTCAGAATTTTGCCAATTTTTCAGAAAATGTTAAAACCTGTTTGCTTTACTCGACCGCCACAAAAAAACAGCCAAACACACGCGTTCGAAACGTCAAAATATGTCATTTAACGAATCAAACTTGACAAATATTATAGCCATTTGTTCATACTTACCAGGTGTGTCGGTTAATAATTCTTTTTTTTTTAAACATGCCGTTGGAAACAAAGGTCGGTTCACAGTCTAATCTCTTATTTTATTTTGTTGCTACGACAGTATCATTCAAAACGCCATTGAACTTTAAACGATTTCGAGTTAGCGTCATATTTTTTTCGTGTGGTAAATATGGCGAGTTTTGAACTAAATAAACAGCATGTATCACAGTACCACACCTTGTACTTGAGAATTTTACGAGAAACCCTCGTATATTCTATTTTTTTTATGAAATGTGTATCTAATTATGTTGCACGCCTACATTAATGATATTATATTGATATCAAAGTCACATCGTTCAGAAGAATTTCAAATATACACTTATAATATCTTCCTCTTGGTTTTATTTTCCGTGTTTGTTTTGTTATGTGCTACGATGTCGTCAACGGGCGATTTCTAAAAGGAAACGAAGCCACCATCATACTCGGCTGGTCGCCCACATAACAATAATGCTCCGATTCCGGTTTCTGCTGTTTTCAGACCGTGTAGGAAGGAAGCGGTTCGCCGAAGACAACTACCTGTTACAATAACCCAAAAAATCGTCGGCCAAGTGGACTGTAACTTGGCCGACCAAGTTTCCGTTTGGAAATTGAAAAAGACGATGCTTGCGGAAGTGATGTTCAACGATTAAAACAACCAACGGCGTGAACAGACAATGGTGGACAAAGGAAGGATGATGATTAATTTCTACTGGTGTTTTCAGCAAATCAAAAAGTTACAACAAAATAATTAAAATTGATTGGTGAAGTGGCCGAAGTAAATGGTTATAATAAGAGCATTATAGATAGATAAGTTCCAGGTGTGGGGATTAATGATTCTTATTTTTTTTTAAGAGATGTCGCTGGAAACAAGGATCTGTTCACTGTCGAATTTCTTATGTCATTGCTGGAACAGTACCTTTCAAAACACCATTAATGTTTAAACGATTTTGATTAAACACATCTAGTTTCGAAACAAATAAAGAGCATTTACGGCACGTACTGTTGAGTACACTTGTACACACGTATACTTGAGAACACTTACAGTGACAATGTCCCAATGCAAGAACCTTATGGGCGTTAATTTAGAAAATTAAAATTGGTGATTTCCACTTGAAAGACAAAGAATGCCCAGGTCAACTGAATAAAATTGTAGATACAGAATTCCAAGCATTGTTGGAAGAAGACGATATACAAACTCAACAACTAGCAGAGAGGTTAAAGATTGGTCGCCGACTACCACTTGTTTTCATCGATGTTTCATCACGTACTTTCCATGAAACACCTTAACTGAGAATGGTTGCGACATTTTGATGGAAATTTATTCTAAATAGTATAAATAAAATAAAGTTGTCTAATTTCCACTTATATTTTTCAGAATTCTTCCAAATTAAAAAAAAAATGTTTAAATGAATTGTTCTCAAAATTATTTGAAAACATATTCTTGAAAAAACTAAAACCCTCTATTGAAGAAAGACACCTAATACCAAATCATTAGTTTGGTTTTAGAGAGAGCCATTCAACCATAGTTCAGGTACACATAGTAACTAATGAAATTGAAAAAGGGCTAGGAAGCAAAGAAGTCTGCTCAGATATCTTCCTTGATGTTGAACATGCTTTTGAGAAAGTATGACACGATGAGATAAAATATAAGCTGAATATAAGTCTTTTACTAAACTATTCTGAATTATTAGAGTCTTACATATCAGACAGATTCTTCAGAGTAAAGCTGAAAGGAGCATACACAAAGTTGAAAGAAATTGGAGCAGGAGTGCGACAAGGAAGCGTCCTACGGCCTATGCTGTACCTGATCTACACAAGTGACATCCCACAACTAGAACAAGATACAATAGCCCCATTTGTAGATGATACTGCTATTCTAACGGTAGGCAAAGATGACGAAGAGGCTGTAAATAAACTTCAAATATCAGTTAACCAAATAAACAACTGGACCAAAAGATGGCGTATCAAACTGAACAAGACTACGTCTGTACACATTAATTTCACAAATAAAAGAGAACAACAGATTCCAATTAATACATATAATGTCCAGATTCCCTAAGCAAAATATCTAGGCATCGCATTAGATGCAAAACTTCACTGGAAGATTCATGTCAAAAAGAGAGGGGGCTTGATATAAAGTAAAAGAAAATGTGTTGGCTACTAATAAATATAATGATTTGTCCGTTAGTTTGTGATACTTCATTTTTTAAATCGAATAAAACAATTTTATACTTTGTTATCTTGTTATCTATCACTTTTATCACTATATATATATATATATATATATATATATATATATATATATATATATATATATATGAACACTTTTGTTGGTTGCTTGACCGGGAAGGAGCCCACCTATCCCTTCAACTGGATGACATATGTTTCGTCTCTCGAGGTTCAGACTCTTCAGGGCGCCGACATATACCATACCATCAAGAAGAAGAATTCATCATGTTGAAGGGATAGGTGGGCTCCTTCACGGTCAAGCAACCAACAAAAGTGTTCATTTAGGTTGAGACGCATGTGTGTTCCACATGAGATTGTGGAACCCAACGGTTGGGTGTCTGATGACACTCAGCTACTGCTGTCTCATTGGACGGAGTCCAAGAAAATCTACCACTACACGTATATATATATATATATATATATATATATATATATATATATATATATATATATATATATATATATATATTATTCACGTATGGGCCCTGGTGGACCACGCGAAGTACAATTAGAGGCGTTTGTTGTTGTTAGCCTTCCTTTGTGCCCATACTGATTTCATTCTTTCGCTATGAGCTTGTTTCCTTTCGTCAGACCAAGTTGTTCCAGTCTTCCTACATTTTTCTCTCTGGCCAACCTTCCAAACGTTAACCTTGTGTCTGAAACAGCCTCTATCCTGAATTTCACTTTGTGTAATATTAGCTGATCTTAGGTCCTCTTTAATTGCAGCAATCCATTTAATTATTTCTACTTTAGCTTTACTCCTATTTTCATAAAATTCGACTATTTGTCTAGCTAACCTACTCGGATTCATCCGTTTTATGTGTCCGTAAAACTTAAGTCTTCTTTTTCTCATATCGCTATGTATATCTGTGTATTGTTTGATTTCTTGGTTTTCTCGAAGTCGGTATGTTGTGCTATTTATTTGTTTGGGCCCTAGGATTTTTCTTTCCTTCTTTTCAATGTCCTCGATGTCCCTCTTTCTACTCAAAATGAGCGTTTCCGCAGCATATAGACATTCTGGCTTAATAACTGTGTTGTAATGTCTCAGTTTTGTGTTTTTAGATAGGCATTTTTTGTTGTAAATGTTTTGTGTAAGTCTCAATGCCGTTTCCATGTTTTGACATTGACCCTTATTGGCCGCTTTTTCCAACCCATTTTCCATGATTATTTCACCCAAATATTTGAATTGAGAGACTCGTCTGATGTTACCATATTTTGTTTTTAGAAATGGCGTTCTTAGTCTGTTGCAGGTCATGTATTGTGTCTTTTCAAAGGAAATTTGGAGTCCTACATTTTCTGCTGTTTCTTTTAGGATTTCAATCCGTTTCTGTGGCGTTAATACATCTTGAGCTAAAATTGATCATCAGCAGCTAGATCATCAGCAGCTAGATCATCAGCAAATGCCAGACAATCAATTTTGATGTTGGTTCTCCCCAGTTTAATGGGCTGGTCAATATTCAGGGCCGACTTTTTTTCACGCCACTCCTGTATTACTTTTTCTAGAACACAGTTAAATAAGAGTGGCGAGAGTCCACCCCATTGTCTCACTCCAGTTTTAATTTCGAAGGGTTCTGAGATGTCACCCGTGAATTTAACTTTTGACCTTGTGTTAGTTAATGTTGCTTTAATAATTGCCAGCGTTTTCAGATCTAGTCCTTGTTCTTTCAAGATTCGGAATAAAGATTCGCGGTCAATAGAATCAAATGCTTTTTTGAAATCCACAAATGTACAGACGAGATTTTTATTGTACAGTTTTTGATGTCTTAGAATCAACTTCAGATTCAGGATCTGTCCAGGGCAGGATCTGCCCGGTCGAAAACCTGCTTGATATTCACCAATGTTAGGTTCTAACTGTCCCTGTGCTCTGTCTAGTAGACATTGAGATAGAATCTTGTAACAAACTGGGAGAAGAGATATCCCTCTATAGTTGTTTACATCCGTTCTATCTCCTTTCTTATGTAGTGGATGGATTAGAGCATCTTTCCAATCTTCCGGAATCCGTTCGGTTCGCCAAACTTCTTGTAGAATTTTGGTTATTTCCCTGATTGTACCTGGACCAGCAGATTTCAAAAGTTCCGCAGTGATTCCATCTTCACCAGAAGCTTTGTTATTTTTAAGCCGCTTGATTTGCCTAATTATTTCATCTTCATTCGGTGGTAATGAATCTGGGTTTGTTTGTTTAGGCTTTAGTGTTGCTAATTTGTTTAAGGGCTCAGGACAGTTTAGTATTTGTTCAAAACATTTCGCAAGTTCTTTGTAATTATCTTAGTTATTTAGAGCCAATTGTCCGTTTTCCTTTTGGAAGCAAAGACTTTGCGGTTGATAGCCTGTTAATTTAGTTTTAAATGTTTTGTAAAAGTTTCGAGTGTTAAGTTTTTGGAAATCTTTTTCTATTTCATTAAGTTGATTGTTTTCATATTTTCTTTTAGTTTGTCTAATTAGCTTCGATGTTTCTTTTCTTACTTCCAAAAATATGTTATAGTTTATTGCTGTTTTTTGACTGTTCCAATCTTTGAATGCTTCACTTCGGCTTAATACTGCTTGCTCGCAAACTTCATCCCACCACGGATATTTTCTACGTTTTTGTAAAAGGACCAACTTTAAGGCTGTTTTAATAATTTTTTGTTTCAATTCTTGCCAGTTCTGTGCTGGTTGTTTATCAAGTTCTTCTGTTAGGGCTGGTTTTATTTTCGTTGGGTCAAACTTTGGTATTAGCAGCCGCTTTTGAATAAGTTTTCGAGGTTTTAAGCTAAGTTTGATTCTAGTCAAGTAGTGATCCGTGTCTATATTTGCTTCTTTCCTGACTTGAATATTCAAAATCTCTTTATAATTGGGGTACGAAATGGCAACATGGCCAATTTGAAATTCACCCATGTACGTGTTTGGGCACCTCCAGGTTTTTTGTTTTGATATTTTCTTCTTAATATATATATATATATATATATATATATATATATATATATATATATATATATATATATATATATATATATATATATATATACAGCCATTGTCGATCCTCTGCAGAATGAAGCCCTCCCCTGCATGCCTCCAATTTGCACGGTCCTGAGCTTTCCTCTGCCATTCTGGTCCAATATACTTGATGATGTCATCCGTCCATCGTGTTTTCGGCCCCATTCCAGAATTGCTTTGGTCTATCTATCGTCGCATCGTCTCGCTATATGACCTGCCCACTTCCATTTCAATTCTTTCGCCTTTCCAATGATGTCACATACCTTCGTTTGTTCTCTGATCCATATGCAGGCCTTTCTATCCCACTGTGTAATGCCAAGAATGCACCTTTCCAGTCCCCTCTGTGCTACTCGAAACTTTTGAACTGATTGTGATGTGAGTGTCCATGTTTCACTTCCATATGGCAAAACAGGCAGCACGCACTGATTAAAAACCTTTCTCTTCAGACAAAGTGGGAGTTTACTCTTAAATACTATATTGAGTGGGCCAAATGCCTGCCAGCCACACTTAACCCGCTGTACCACCTCCCGGGCGGTATCACCCTCCATTGAAATCCTTCGCCCAAGATATATGTAGTGGTCCACAACCTCTAAATCAGTTCCTAAAATAGAAATTCTTCTGTTGACAGCAAATTTGTTAAACATAACCTGACTCTTTTTTAGGTTTATTTTCGAACCAAATGGTTCTCCCGCCCTTTGCAGCTCTCGTATGTGTTCTTGTAGCTCATCTGGGTCTAATGAAAGGAGAACAATATCATCTGCGAATCTAAGATGGCTTAGATATGCACCATAGACTTTTAGTCCCTGCTGTTCCCAATCCAGATTACGAAATACCTCTTCAAGGCAGGCTGAGAAAAGAACAGACGATATTGAGTTACCCTGCCGTACACCACGTTCTACGATTTTAACTTCAAAGTCATCTATGTGAACTGTGGCTGTAGCTTTCTCATATATGGATGTCAGTAGGGTGTAACCATCTATCCCTTGGTTAAGCAATGGACTCATTATGGCCTGCGTTGACACTGAATCAAATGCCTTTTCATAGTCAATAAAAGCACATGGTGTATTCATTCTGCCTTTCTATGGTCTGTTGGACAACCTGGATATAGTCCATTGTACTGAATCCACTTCTGAATCCTGCCTGCTCTCTTGGTTGTGCGTCATGCAGTGTTCTTAATATTCTTTTAGATATTATCTTGGTGAAAACTTTGTATATAACTGATAGGAGGCTATTAGGCGATAGTTTTTTAAATCTTCCTGTACTCCTTTCTTATGAAGAAGAATCACTTCAGCATTTTTCCATAGACTGGGTATTTTTTGATCGTCGAGGCATTTTGAGTACAATTTTGCCATTATTTTATGTAGAGTTCGACCACCAGCCTTCAACATTTCAACCGTTACATTATCCTTTCCTGGAGTTTTTCGATTCTTCATCGCTTCTATGGCATTTGTCACTTCTTCCAACAGGATATAGGGCATTTGCTCTTCCGTGGGCATTGCCGTCTTTAACTGGTTCTGATTGTTATATAACTTTGAATAAAATCTTCTGATTACCTCTAACATTTCCGTACGCTCCCTACATACTGCGCCATCCTCACGCATTAAGGCAAATATTTGTGTCCTGTTATTTACCAGCTTATGTTTGGCTTTGTTTATTGTTTTGTTTTCTTCTAGTGTTTTTTTGCACTAGCTGCATGTTGAACCGACGCGTTTTCTCTCGAATACGTTTTCTTATAGTTTTTCAAAGCTCAACGTACTCAACCCTGTCAAAGTGACTGTCTGCATTCTTCATTGTCCTCCGTTTCTTTATTAAATCGATGGTCTCATTGGAGTTTTTTGACTGTTTGAAACTTTTTTCTGCAGGTGCTATTGCAGCAGCTGTTTCAACCATATTTTCGATGATCACGTCCAACATTAAAATGGTTAAGGACAGTACAATTACAAAATATTGTTTTATCATTTGACATAATGTAGTCAATTTCACTTGTGAGACCAGATGGACTTTTCCATGTCCATTTGCTGCTAATTTTTTTCTTATAGAACGAGTTCATAATGTACAATTCTTGTCTTTCAGCAAAATCAACCAATCTGTCACCTCTATTGTCCCGCTCGCCATTTCCATATGGGCCAATTGCATTTTCACTAGTTGCTTCTCCAATTCTAGAATTAAAATCACCCATCAGGATTTTGTACCTGCATTTCTCGCTGTCTAGAATCTGAGCCACATCATCATAAAATACCTCAATTTCCACATCGCCATGGCTTATAGTTGGTGCATAAGCTTGGACAATTTGAAGTTTAAATTTTTTATTCAACTGAATGACGCATTGGGCTAGTGGGTCAGATATACTTTCAATTTTACGACACTATCGTTCAACTTTTGGTTAATGAAAAATCCAATTCCATCACATCGCCCATTCTCCGTACCTCGAGTGTAGAGTACGTGACCAGTTGTTTTCAGTTTGATTAGCTCTTCGCCTTTTCTTCGTGTTTCACAAAGCCAACATCCCAATGAATGTTGTCAAGCTCGATCAACAGTTCTTGTGCAGTCTTTCATCCGTTTTCATTGTCCGGAATATTTAGAGTTGCAATGTCCAAAGTCACATGGCAGCCTGATCTAACCCGGTGATTCTTAGCACCCTCTGCCTTGGGACAGGTCTTCCCGCTTCCGTAGGTCGTTGCCCCTTGGCCTCCGGGGAATGAGGGCCGTGTTTGAAATTGTAAAGCCATGGGGGACCTTAATCTGCCACGCTGGTCCAATGCGGAGTGACAGATTTTGGATCAAATTAGTCTGAAGTCTCTGATTTGACCTGTCCGCCATGGGTTACCCTTTCAGGAGCATACACCCCAGACGGCATAGCTCAAAGCTTCATTGACTTACGGAAGCCCCTTTACCACGCCAGGTCTCATCCACAAAGAGGATATATATATATATATATATATATATATATATATATATATATATATATATATATATATATATATATATATATATATATATATATCATCATCATCATCAGCCCGTATCGATTCACTGCAGGATGAAGGCCTCTTCAGCATGCTTCCAACCTTCACGGTCCTGGGCTTTCCTCTGCCACTCGGGTCCAATATACTTAACGATGTCATATATATATATATATATATATATATATATATATATATATATATATATATATATATATATATATATATATATATATATATATATATATATTACTACTATAGTGATAAATAACAAGGTATAAAATTGTTTTATTCGATTTAAAATATTATTGTATAAACAAATCCTCAAACCGGTGTGGATCCTCAAATAGCTTTGGGGTTTTACCACCAAGAGTAATATTCTAGTCATCGAGAGATTCCAGAACAAAGTACTGAGGAACATGGTCAATTCGCCATGGTACATAAGAAATAGTGACCTCCATCGAGACCTTCAGATGAACACTGTTGATAAGACTGTTATGCAGAGAGTCACGAACAACGGCTCCATCAACATATGAACGTTGAGGCAATCCAGCTCCTCGACAACACCAATCTAACAGAAATACTCAAGAGAGTGAAGCCTTTCGAGTTTGCTAAGTGTTGTGCCTTACACATTATTTTAGTGTAAATAAGATATTAGACTCTAAAGTATTCTAGTGAGTAAGACCTTAAATTTAAGTTTTTGAAGTAGCAATTTAAGTTAGAACAATAAACAAATTATTGATCTACATTAGATTAGCTTGTAATATCAGTAAATGTCTTTCGGGGTGTTTGTTTGAAGAAAAAATAATTAATTGTGTCTCGTGCAATACATTTTATATAGTACAAATAGAGAAATCATTTAAAATTAGAATCGCAGAACATAAGCTCAGCTATCTAAGTGATAAAATGGAAATTAGACAACGTTGTTTTATTTGTGTAATTTAAACACTTTAACAATAACGGAGATGTCGAAAAATTACTTGATGACTGAACCATCTCCAAGGATGTACGGTTTTTCTCGGAGTGCATCCACAAATTGCCAGAAAGATGGGAGACATGTGCATCTAGCAATATCATATACTTTGCATAAATCATTTTTTACCTTTCTCAATCAAGAATCACTGAGAAATTTGTCTCCGTTTGGTTTTTTGTATTTTACCCATTGATTCTTTATTTACATAAGAATAGATATTTTTGATATTTTTTTGAGTTTTAGATCGTGGAGAAAAACCCAAAAACAGAAAAAAAATTATAGCAGTCTGCCAAACCATATAATAATAGCCCGGTCAAATTAGACAGAAAAATAAGAGTGAAAGTACATAAATTCACATCAGGCTGGAAATGAGTACAATTGTTCAAAACATAATTAAAAATAACATTTCAAAATTCACCATAGTTCCGGTACTTGGAAAAAATTGACTCGAGGTCAAAGGTCAAAAAAAGGGTTTTTTCGCGATTTTCATCAAAACGGTTTATCGTAAAATTACCTTAGACAAAAATTGTAGATCATAAAATTATCTATAAAAAAGGTATCAATAATTTTTTTCCCAAAACCCACCGTTCCTGAGATATAACGATTTAAAAAGTTATAAGCGTCATAATATGCATAAGTACATCATGTATATACATCTCTAGCTGTAATATAAGTAACAATATTTTTCTATCGGTGATATTTACCGATATCGGTGATACAATATACACGCAATAACTGGTTGTGATAAACATTCTGCATTTTAAAGAAGGGGTAAAACAACAGTCTTTAAAATGTTTGAAAAACAAGATTTAGTTCAATGTGCTGAAGTTTTTAAAAAAAGTAATTCAACTCAACAAGAAATTATCACCAACGGAATTCGCTTTCTTCTTTCCATGTACGGAACTCCTAAGAAAACTACCTGCCTAGATAAGTATCGATATACATGTTTTGTTAAATAACACTCGAAATAAAAAACAAGTGCAATTAGCTTGTCTTCCTCCAACCTCAGTTGCTGCTCATCAACATCTTTTTCGGGTATATTACCAAGTTCAAGGGTGGCTTGGTTATCAGCTACACCCAAAAGACTGGGGTTGTAAGTTGGTCGACAATACATTAGAACCAATTCAGACTTTATTCCCACCTGCGCCGGAAAACCGCTAAACACAATTTTTTTCAACTGTAAAAAGGGATGGAGTGTTAAATGTGGTTGCAAAAAAGTTGGACTGTTTTGTTCTCTGGCATGTATGAATTGTCAAGGCCAGTCGTGTTCTAATGTTGAATCACCAACAGTAGAGGATTCATTTGTTACCAACGAAGAGACATGCGATACATCGCTATTAACGCAATTCACTTATACCCAGGATAAAGAAGAAGAAGAAGACCAAGAAGAAGAAGAAGATCAAGAAGAAGAGGAAGAAGAAGAAGAAGAAGAAGAAGAAGAAGAAGAAGAAGAAGAAGAAGAAGAAGAAGAAGAAGAAGAAGAAGAAGAAGAAGAAGATCAAGAAGAACAACAAGAAGAAGTAATTGAAGATTATGAATCGAACGAATAAATCGCTTTTATCAATTCCAACCCTTGCTAATATCTGTTATTATGCAATAGTTTCCAATTAAACAGAATCACAACAGACCTGTGGACTAGGCTTACTGGGGAAACCAAGTACACTACCTCAGAGGTGGCGTGGAAACGTGTGCATATTATGACGTTTACAACTTTTTGAATCGTTATATCTCAGGAACGGTGGCTCTTAGAAAAAAAATTATTGGTACCTTTTTTATAGATAATTTTATGATCTACAATTTTTATCTAAAGTAATTTTACGATAAAACTTATCGTTTTGATGAAAATCGCGAAAACTCCATTTTTTTGACCTTTGACCCCGAGTCAATTTTTTTCCACGCACCGGAACGATGGGGAAATTTGGAAATGTTATTTTTAATTATGTTCTGAACAATTTTACTCACTTCCAGTTTGATGTGAATTTATGTACCTTTGAATGTCTAGATTGACCGGACTATAAGTCAAGAGACGTTCTGGGTAATCCAACAGATAAATTACACCAACATGAAAAATCGAGAATGTACGAAATTAGTTGTCAAACTTGAGTTTTCGGGGGCTCTCGCCACATCTGAGTCGCTGAACCCTCACATAATTGATACTCCAAATTTCATTGTCATTCACAGCAAAAAAGTGACTCTTCTAAGTACTCTTCTTGTAATACCGTAAACATATATTTTGTTTTCTTTGAAAAGTCTATGTCTCGCAGCCATAAATGACTGCTGGCCTAATGAGTATTTTAGGTCCTTGGTTTCATGTTCCTTTGAATAAGTTTAAATCTTATCATAGAATGCAGGGAATAAGTAACTTTGTCCCTCTTCATAATTCGATTTCTGACATCTCCAGGCATTTTTTTTTAACTTTGCTTCCTAAATTCGTAAATTCCTTCAAAACTTCAATATAGTCATCGTCGTTTCTTCAATATTGCCATCACAATCCACTTCTATTCTATTCTTGAATTGATTTTTCCATCATCTCTCTTTGGCTTTCAACTTTATTTCATCAATGTTTCTCTTAATATCCTTTTTGATCGTATTGATACCTTTATGTCATCCTAACATTTATTTTTCTTTATTTATAATTGGCGACTTTTGGGAATGAAGTAGTAATTTAAAGAAGGTAGTCAAAAATCGGTTGTTGTACCAGAAAACATCGATACTGTGCGCGAACTTATAAAGCAAGATAGTCATGTGACATACCGTGAGATTGAGGCATCCCTGGGTATTAGTATGACCAACATGTACAAGATTTTACATGAACATTTAGCCGTGAAAATTATTTGTGCACGTTAGATTCAGCATAATTTCACAATCGCTTAAAAAAGGCTCGTGTCGATTAGTGTAAAGGAATGTTCAAAAAATACAATCGTGGTGTGTCAAAAGCTGTATATATCATCTACACAGGTGCGAGTCTTGGATCTATGCGTATGAGAGCGAAAGTAAACAGCAGTCGACTGTATGGGTCTTTCAAAATGAGCACAAAGTTCGCGCAAAAGCACTTCGAAGCAAACAGTCGCCTGTTTTTTTGAGATAAATAAAAAATGGGCATGTGTAAAACGGTAAATTTTAATCATTTGTTTGCCAGAAGTCTTTGAAGAAATAAGAAATAACATTATTATTATTTATTCATTAATATATTTATTTATTCCGGTTACATAAATAGCAACCCCCGAATGAACAATTGATCTATTGTTGGCTATTTTCTCCTAAACCCTACCTTCTAGTCGATTCCTTCTTCGATATATATTACTAACATCTGCTTTACTAAGTTTTTTAGAACTTTATAAGTAGTACAAAGCAATTATATGCCGCGATAATATCTTCGCGTTCCAATTTATCTCCTTCAGCTCATTATTCCAGATGTTATTTATTAATTGATGAATGACTTGAGCTAATTCTTGGTCACCAAGCTTCGGTAAATCTGTAGGTATGTTTTCTACTCCGGGAGCTTTATTACTTTTAAGCTCTATTAAACTTTCCTCCACCTCCTGCAATGATGGTACTTCCATCAATGACTGGACTGCATTCATAAATTGTGGCCTATCATTATAATCTTTCCTAATGGTTTCGTTCAACAGTGTTCCAAAATCTATTCCATCGCCCAAGTATATACTCTCCTAATTAATTAAAATTCCGCTATTTTGTCTCCTTAACCAAGATCTAGGGCGAAATATTTTCACTATCTTAAAGTTCCTGTAGAATTTTCTTGTCTCCTGTTTGGGAGTTGGAAGTTTTTAGAAACTCGCGTTTATTTCTCTTGCATACACGTTTGGCCTCCCTTCCAAGTCTATAGCATTCTTCTTTTTGGTGCTGTTGAAGATTTTTGTATGCACTTTAACCGGACAGAGTTTCTATTCTCCCGAATTTTTATATTTATTGAGATGGGCCATTTGTTCGACATAATTTTCAGATTTAATCGGAGAGAACACTTAACAAAAATCCTAAACATTATTTCTCCTTCTCTAAAAAGCAAATTACATGTTTCTAATCCAAAAGTGCCAACCTAAACATTATATCTCCTTCTCTAAAAAGCGAATTACATGTTTCTAATCCAAAAGTGCCAAGATTGTATGCTCTACCAAAAATTCATAAACCAGGAAAATCAATGAGACCAATTGTATCAATTATCATTTGCCATTTTCGATTCGAAAAATGAAAATTTAGATGATTTTATTAAGAACCTAAATAATAAATTCCAAAATATAATATTCACGCATGAACTCGAAAACAACGATAGTTTACCATTTCTGGATGTGTTAGTCAGTAGAAATAATAAAAATAGGTTAGATTTTGATATTTTCAGAGAAACCACCACCACTTCGAGATACATTCCTAATGATTTAAATCATAGCGTCCAAAATAAGATGGCTAGTTTAAATTTTATGGTAAATAGATTAATTAATTTTTCTTTACATAGAGATAATTATAACAAAGAATTAAAATTAATTAGGGACGTACCTGAAGTGAATGGTTATAATAAGAACATTGTAGACAAACTAATTAGAAAACATAAGTTCAGAAAATTATTGAAAGAATCTTCGACTTTTCAAAAGGATCAGAACACAAAGAAATTCATGGTAATAACATTTGATGCCCAATTAACAAAAGGACTAGACAAAATTTTGAAAAAAGTGGACATTAAGGTTGTGTACAAACCATATAATAAATTAAGGGAAGTTCTGGGTAATCCAAAGGATAAAGTACAGCAACATGAAAAGTCGAGGATTTACGAAATTCGCTGTCAAGACTGTAATCGAAGGTATATTGGGCAAACAAAAAGATCCATATTGACAAGATATAAAGAACATATTGCCCACATTAGATATGGGAGAAATGAAAAATCTTGTGTTGCCCAACATGCAATCGAACATGACCACAGTATAGATATTAGTAATTTAAGACTAATTAAAAGTGTTAATAATAATAGGGCTTTGGATGCATATGAAAGCATTCAAATAGAAAAATGTAAGAAAATAATGAACCGAGATAAAGGACCGATTCCTTTCAGACAACTTTTTCACTTATTAATATAAGGCTTAGTACAATTCACGGTTCATGATTTTTACACGCTTCGTTAGGTATGGTTTTCATATAAATAGAACATAGCTTAGTTTTAGAATTAGATTAAATCATCTCCTGATGATGCTAACATGGTTAGCGAAACGTGCGTCGAGCAGTTCAAAAAAAGCGTTTTGGTGTTTAGTTGTAAATCTCTTCAAGTTTAGTAAAAATCCTAAAATTAATAAGAAAGTCACTTTATTTCCAATTTATTGAATTCGGCATTCAATTTAGGCCTACAAAATTAATTTAATTTTAAAATATTTTATTCATTTATATAAATAAATGTTCCAAGTTTAAATCATACTGTTATTTATACCTCATCCTGTATAACCATCTTCAGAAATTTAAGAGGCAACCTTAGTAGTATGACGTAATACGCGATATATACTGCTCAAACGTCGTTTTTTTTTCCAATTAAAGCCAATCGAGCTACCAACAGCTTCATCTTCTCGATGACGCAACCGCCCTCTCTCCATCTTTGTCGTAACGCACGCCGTCCACCGACTACGGCAAAGGCTTCCATGCGATCGTTGCATTTTTGTCGCCTTTTTTCATCTTCGTCTTTATCGTTGTAGGCGTGAAACGGCGAATAATAGGCCGTATTGGGCACAGCTTTCTCTAAATTATTAAGTATAACCCAATTGTTGTTACCCAACGTCGGGTCTTATACAATAGTGCCGAACAACGTGACTGCTTTGGTCTCGTTGCCGATATTGCGAAGGGATTATATAACCTCTTCAGCGCCAAATGCCGACGACTAACCAAACTGGTGAATACGTCGATATGGTGCTACAAACCAATAAGGAAAAACGATTAGGTTTTAGACAGAAAGGTTGACCCACGATGAGACTGCGGCATCAAACGTAGAATGAATGAATGTTTTTTTGGGGAAAAAAAAGAAAAAAAAAATGGCGTAAAAAAAAATTAAATATTCAAATTAATGATTTCTTCAGAAAAACTCAAAAATGTTATGGAAGATGAATTGAAATATTTTTGTTTGTAATTGTTTTGAGAAGTTTATTCAAAAACGAATAATTAAAAAAAAAACGACGTATCTGATTAAGAGTTATAACTATTTCAAAAAAAAGCCGGTTTTTTGAAAAAATCATAAAATTTTTCCCGTTGCATAAAAAATTTAAAAAATCACAGAAAAGCATTTAGTAAGCACTATAACATAAGTAAAGTATAACATTACATAACATAATATAAAAATGTCAGCCGAATCAAAAGGGGTCGCGCTCAAAAGTGGTCAATTTGGCACGGAATATATATATATATATATATATATATATATATATATATATATATATATATATATATATATATATATATATATATATATACACCAGTTGCGGGGGCGTTAATGATGAGAATCGCTAATTATCTGATTTTATAGCTTTTATAAACTTATTAATAAAATAAAAATTTGAAATGATTTTTTTCTTTCTTGTGCTATATTAAAACTAATTAAGAACGTCTGCAATGGAGTTCAAACTCAAAAACGCTAAATTTAAAATTTCAGCTTTTATCAACTTATTATTGATTATTATTATTATTATCATGTACTTTAACTACTATTATTATTAATTTTAATAAATTGAGCCGGTCGCGTCGGTGCAGCGGTAAGAGCGCCTGCTTTGCCGAATCCGCACTGGAGCGATAGCTGGTTCGATTCCAGCGCTCGGATGGTTATTTTTCTTTCTTCTGTCCGTTTATCTTTCCTAAAATGTTTGTGATGTGATGTTTCTAGGCAAGAGTGTAAAATCCGACTATGAATTACCCCTCAGTCACGCCAGTTAAAGTCTGGGTAAGGCCGGATGCCTTCTGAGAAGTGTTCTACGTTGGTCACTCGCCAGTCGGTAGGTTTCCTGATAGACTTATGGGTAGGCACATAACCAAGGGATTATAGCCCGAGGGGGGTGCTGGCCTGGGTTTGTCGGAAGCTGATGACCGTGGTTCGGAACCCACGTTAAGCTGTAGGTCCAGTCGCTAAATAGCCTAGTTGCTGATGCGCCTCTAACCCAAACACTTTACTTTACTTTTTAATAAATTGATTATTAATTAAACTATTAAATTAATATTTTTAGTTTAGTTTTTTTGTTTTTTTCTAATCTAAACAAATGTTTACCAAATGTCAATTGACTGATTTAAAAAGATATTAAAAACATATATATCTATGTATATGTATATGTTTATATTTATGAATTAAAGAAGAAAAAGAAGAAAAGAAGGAAGCGTGGAATAATTAGATTAAAATAAAATATATTTATTTCAACTTTTTATATTGAATTTTCGGTTGCCAATCTCAAGATAGTTTTTAATTATTTCCAATTATTTGTTGTAGTCATAAATGCATAAAAAAGGAAAGTCCAAATTAAATTTGGTAACGTCTAAATCAAAGTATATGAAAGCTAAGGGTGCATGCGAAAGTAAAGATGAAACGGAAAATAGATTACAAAAAGAACAAAAAAGGAAAGAAGATCTACGACGTATGAAATTAAAAATTCGTATTCGTATGATCCTACAGTTGATTATAAACAAGAATCAAAATTAAGTTCAATGACAAAAATTTGTAGTTATTGTAAAGCATTAAAGTGGATTGGTGAATTTGAAGGTTTGTGTTGTTCATCTGGCAAAATAAAACTAGAATCTTTGCGACAACTTCCAGAGCTATTAAAATCGCTACTCGATGGAACAAATGTAAAATCAAATGCATTTTTAAAATCTATCAGACCTTGCAACAATGCTTTCCAAATGACATCATTCGGTGCAATGAAGAAGATGTCGTTTTAACTAATAAGTACATGGGGCTCATGAACGATTTGCGGCCAATCGAAACTATCATCGAAGAAGGTGAGATAGACGACGAAGATTAAATGTTAGGTAGATTAAATACTATATTTGAGGGCACTATAGGTAAGCTTGATTTAAGACGGGAAGGGGAAGTTAATCAGACCTGAAATTAATAGTATTTTTATCTCTATTGGTATGAAACATCTCCAGGAACAACCGTTTAGTGAGATTATTCTCAGTCGCTAGGACCTTGATTGAGCTATAATCAAAATTATGACCAGTCTGATAATAATGACTGTCCAATGCAAAAGATTTTTTACCAATGCGCGTGTCACCCTTATGTTGGAGAATTTGCTGTCCCAAACTTTGTGACGTCTGCCCAATATAACAACACTCACATTGAGAGCAATGGATCTTATATACCACATTATATTTATTAAGAAGTGGAATTTTGTCCTTAGTCCGTGTAAATAAATTCCCTGATTTTTTGAGATTATATTTGGTTATTTTTATGTTGGTGAATCCCTTAAATTGTTTGACCACACTCATCTTAGTAACTTAACCAACAAAGTTGTTAAAAATACTGTTAATTCCAAGTCTGATATAAGGCGGGCTGAGTATCATCTTTTACAACATTTTGGGAAACTGAAAAAAAACTGTTGAACAAATAGTTGAAATGTAATATAAAAAAAAATAATGTAAGTAAAATTGAAAAAAAAACAATATTTTGAATCGTTAGTATCTTGATATTTCGACTATAAATATGGTGTAAAAGGATCAAAATATATTCTGTGACAAAAAAGTTCGGGGAATTGATCATTTGAAAAGCCCGGTTAAAGGGATTGTCAAAATTATTTTTATCGCTAAGTTAGCACAACTGTCGTCTCTACTGACGCGGAGTTTGAACGTCATCTGTCATTTAATTTGTTTACAGTGCTCAATTTTGTCAAGTGTTTTGCGATTTTTACTATGGGTAAAAACATCGAACAAAGAATTTGTCTTAAATTTTGCATTGCAAATAGAATTTCGTGTGCCGAGTCGTTGAAAATGTTGCAGGAGGCTTACGGTGAATCGACTTTATTAAAAACAAGTGCATATGAGTGGTACAGTGCATTCAAAAACGGTCGAGATGTGATGGAAGATTTGCCTCCCTTTGGTCGGCCATCAACGTCTTCAACTAAAGTTAACATCGCTAAAGTGAAGGAAACGGTGACTGAATCGTCAATTTCAGTTTGAGAGAGATAGCCGGTGATCTTTCTGTGTCTCACGAATTAATTCGTACCATTTTAAGCGATAGTTTGGGCATGAAACGCGTTAAAGGTCACTGAAGACATGCTAAAACAAGTCAATTCCGACCCCACATTCATAAAACGCATTGTAACTGGTGATTAGACATGGGTATACAAGTTTAACATGCAAACCAGTCAATAAGCTTCGGAATGGTGCCTTCCAACTGAGGCGAAACCGAAAAAAGCACGTCAAAGTCGATGAAAAGTTAAGGTGATATTGATTATCGCAGTGTTGTGCGCTCGGAATTCTTGCCAGAAGGTCAGACGGTGAATAAAGAATATTATCTAAGCGTTATAGAGAGAGCAAATTGGTCGAAAAAGGCCAGATTTGTGGGAAAAAAACTCTTGGATTTTGCATCACAATAACGCACCATCTCACAAGGCTGTCATTGTGAACGAAGTTATGTCCAAAAACTCAACAAACACCATCGAACAACCACCATATTCACCTGATATGGTTCCAGCCGACTTCTTTCTCTTTCCAAAACTCAAATTACCACTTCGAGGCACCCGTTTTCAGTCGATAGAAGACATACAAGAGAATTCGCGGCGAGAACTGAAGTCGATTCCGGAAAATGCATTAAAAAATGTTTTGACAAATTGGATTATTCGTTAGCATAAGCGTATTATTTCGGAAAGGGTCTATTTTGAAGGCGATACAATAAATTTCGAAAAATAATATTTTTTTGATAAAATGTATATGGAGAAAAATGAATACCATTGATTTTAACTGTATATATTTTCCTTAGAAACGTTTGTTCCTACCTGTGTGTTGCTTCTTTATTTTCTATTTGTTTTATTATATATATTTTAACATTTCAACTAAATTTTAAACAATGATAATAATTAAAACACTTGGTATTTGTTTCACAATATATTCAAGATATTCTCTAACATGTTTCGGCCTCGCGACCATTCTCAAAGAGAGTTATGTATAAACTAAACTAAAGTTTCAAAGTGCTGTCTAATGGAAGTCGGTTTTTTCATCTCGTTAAATTTATTACACTATCAATAATTGGAGTATTTCCAAAGTCTAGCTGTGTGTTTGTTAGGTTTTTGCCGTCGTATATGGCTTTTTTAATTTCGAAAATTTCCAGGTAATTTAACAGCCTGCTTTTATTGCAGCTATGTATTAATTTGGTATTATTAATGTTAAAAATATTTATATAGGCCAAACGGGCCGATCGCTCAATGATAGGCTAAAAGAACATAAATATTCAATTTTACACAATCAGAGAAAGACGGGCTTTGCCGAACATCGTATAGACCAGAACCATTTTTTTAACATTAATAATACCAAATTGAAAATACCAAATAAAAGCAGGCTGTTAAATTACCTGGAAATTTTCGAAATTAAAAAAGCCATATACGACGGCAAAAACCTAACAAACACACAGCTAGACTTCGGAAATACTCCAATTATTGATAGTGTAATAAATTTAACGAGATGAAAAAACCGACTTCCATTAGACAGCACTTTGAAACTTTAGTTTAGTTTATACATAACTCTCTTTGAGAATGGTCGCGAGGCCGAAACATGTTAGAGAATATCTTGAATATATTGTGAAACAAATACCAAGTGTTTTAATTATTATCATTGTTACTATGTTTCACCAAGAGCCAACCGCGCAATCAATCAAAACTAAATTTTAAACATTGTAAATCCATCATTATATATTTATTGTTTAATTTTATTTGTTAGTTAGAAAAAATTCTGACGAAATATATTGAGAGTTGTCAAAAAATAAAATCTTAGTGTTAATTCATAAGAACAAACCTCATACCCGAGATTCTACTCCTCTACTATATTTATATATATATATATATATATATATATATATATATATATATATATATATATATATATATATATATATATATATATATATATATAAGAACAATTAGAACAGAAAATTGGCGAATACCAGGCAGGCTTTCACACTGGTCGCTCATTCAGTGAACAAATATTTAACATAAAAACAAAATTGAAATACAAAGCTATCAGGAACGTTCCAATCATCTGCACGTTCGTGGACTTCAAGAAAGTATACGACTGCATCGACCGAAAATCTCTCTTCAACATCCTAGAAAAACAAGAACTCGATCCCAAAACACTACGATTGATCAAGCAGACACTGACCGACACAATCTCTAAAGTGACATTTATGGAAGAAATTTCCAAATCCTTCCTGATTAGGGGGATAACCCATCTCCTGCCAAGGAGATGGGTTATCCCCACTCCTCTTCAACCTGGTCCTGGATAAAGTCATAAGGGAATTGTTGCATGTTATATTGCAACAAGTCAATGACTTTCTTTATGTCGCCATATTCTTCACGCAAAGAAACTGAATGACCTATTGGGACTGAACCGTATAAATTTCCATTATGTAGGAGAACACACTTCAAGCTACGCTTTGAGCTATCTATAAACAATCACCATTCAGTTGCGTTATAGTTAGAAATGGCCAATTCTTTCATTAAACCTTCTACGTTCTGGCAATATACAAATCCGTCATTATTTCTGAAGTACAGCCTAAATTCACTTTCTCTGGATCGATAGTAAGTGACTTTAGCTCCTTTGCCAAGCAAATTTTTTTCGTGTAGTCTTGATGCTAATAATTCCGATGCTTTTTTGGATAGTCTCAAATCTCGTGCTAAATCGTTTAATTCATGTTCATTGAATCCTTTACGAAAAGAATCATTGGAAACCTTGAATTCTTCGTCGGTGGAGTCACTTCGATTTTCACTTGATTCACATTCTTGTATTTCTAAAGAAGGTAATTCTTAAAAAACTGGCACTGGAATTTCAGCTGAATGAGGCACAGGTCGTATAGATAAACTAGGGTACTCAATTTTATGTTTGTTTTTCTTGTTGAATCCTGATGTTTTCACTATGCAAAAGTAGCAATCACTTAAGTGATCTTTGGGCTCTCGCCAAACCATTGGTATACCAAACAAAAGTGTTCTCTTCGTCCACATTCGTTAACTCTCTACACACTGCTTGCACACTTTATGAGGGGCCCATGATTTATCTTGGTCACCTATTTTCACTTTAAAATAAGCAAAATAGGCTTGCCTGATAAATGTACTAATATTAGTCCGTTGAATGAGGATGGTAAAACTGCCACATATATAACAAAATGAATCAGGGCTGTTTAAGCACTTACGACAAGAACTACCAGAGGCAGACATAACGAAAATCTGTAGTTGTGTATGTATACTTTGACTTCACTATATCAGAGCGACACAGACCCGCCTAGTTTAGCATCTCATGCGTAACTGACCGAACTAATTTGGGATGACGCAACGTCACTCACGCCCCCACTCCTACGTCGAAGAAGTTTCGCCGGTAGGAGAGCAGTAGTGACTTCTGTGATTCGCCAAGCTTAGTCGGATGCGCAACAACTGTAGAGAAAAAACTTGAGGTGATAGAAAAAAACTAAATAATGTTTTGAAATTAGCATGTCAATTTACGTATAAAACAGCTTAAATATCGAACTCAGCAGAAATTATTTTTCAAATTGTTCCCCACTGTAATCAGAGAACTGAACGCAGTCAAAAATTGTCAGAGAACTGAACATATTCCGCAATAATTGCCTTTACTGTAAAAGACTGGTTGCAGAAAGCACATAAGGAGGGAGAGATTTCAGTAAGTATTCATGAGTAAGTCTCCTATGGTCGAGCTGAGTATGTGCCAGATCCCTGATAATTTTCTGGAAGCAGGGGAGACGGGTAGGTCCAAAACTTATTAGATCCCTTATAACTATTCTAGTCGTTCTGGACTAAAGTCATCCAAGAGAGTCAGCAGAGCAGAGGTTAACTTTGCTTCTCGACGAGCGAGCTTAATACCTTTAAGGCCTTTGTGGCTCGGGAACCATAGGAAGCAGATAGAGGAGAGAGGAGCCAAGATCACGTATGGAAAATGGAAGATTATAGATGGAGGAGTGGAGAGAGTGATTGTACGTGTGTGTGTGTAAGGCATTGGCGATATCAGAACTTAAAGAGTTACAATAATAGCCCAAGATGTGAATTTTAAATAAAACATAGTTTTCTTTAGCAAAGTATTGAAATATTTATAGATTTATATCATAGATATTTGGAAATTAGCAAGCCCCGCGCTGAATCCCCAAAAAATATTGAGTAGTTGTAACTCAGAATTTAACAAGAAATAACCCGATTTCTACTTGAGGTGTTACTTCGTGTAATGAGGTTAGTTATAGTATCGCAACTTTGTGAGCTGGAACATTATTCTTGTAAAGTAAAATGTCTCGAATTTCAGTATGAAAAGCAATATAATTTGGTTAATTACTTGTCGCCTGACCTGTATATTCTCCTTTTAATTCGTGGCCGTAAAATGACAAATTTCCGTTGAACAACCTACTTATTTCTCGATTCCCAACAAGTTATGCCATTTTAATAAAAAAATAATAGTTATTCCTAAAAAGTTCCAAATAATTTCTTCGTGGAAGCAATCAAGCTTGGAATACAGCTACCAAAATATTGCACGATTATTAGATAAACTATTTACGTCATGTAAAAGAAAAAAGAACCACAAAAATTAGTTACCTGAAGATTCTAAATTATTTGTTTTATAACAGTTAACGGCTCTGGGTGTGAAAAATTGTGAAATAATTATAATTAATGTGCTTGAACTAATCGACATGACATTTAGTCTGAATATAAGAAGTAATTAACTTTAAACTAGTTACCCTTAAACTCGAATATATTTACCCCGAAACAATTAATTAAACTAAATAGAATGATAATAAGCCACTGTTTCCAGTCACATTCTCATAGAACGAAAGGTGAGGTTTCACCTTTATATTCTTTGCGAGAATACCCTTGAGTGCAGCATATACTCTCCGCTTACCCTTCTTTCTCCCCCGTCCGTCCTAAATATAGCCTGACCAGATCTCTTTACTAACTCTTCAAGACAGACATGGTCAGGAACTAGTTCAGTTTCTTGAGAGGGCCAGAAAAACCATACCTCTCCTTACTTGTTGAAGTGTTTCATGGAAAGTGCGTGAGATATCGATCAAAACAAGCGGTAGTCAGAAGGGGCCAAGTCTAATAAGAACGGTGGATAGGGTAAGGGTTCCCAGCCAAGTGTAGAAATGGTGTCTCTAGCCGCTTTCGCTGTATGTGATAGGGCATTGTTGTGCTGCAAAATTACTTTTGTCATGTCTTGTAGCCCATTCTGGTCGCTTTTCGATCAATGCATGATTCAAATTGTTCATTTGTTAACGGTAGCGAACGATATTTACTGCTTCATCTGGTTTCAGAATCTCATGGTACACCACACCCTTCTTATCCCACCAAATGCACAGCGATTTCCAAAGCGATTCGGTCTTGTAGTCGATATTGATGATTCTTCTGGATCAACCGATAATTTTCTATGTGTTGGGTTCTCGAAATATATCCATTTTTCATCTCCAGTTACGATCCGATGCAAAAAAAGTATTTCTTTCATGTCGAGAAAGCAAAACTTCGCACACCGTTTTTCGTTTTTCCATCTGTTTGCCATTCAGCTGATGTCTACCCATTTTCCTGTCTTCTGAAACTTTCTCATTGCATGCAGACAGTCACAAATGGTTCGGCGACAAACATTTAACCTCTCTGCCATTTGTTGTTAAGTTTACACTTAGACCACATGGTCGTCTGCCAACAATGCTTGTAATTCCGTATCTTCAAGTCTTTTTCGATTAATCTGAGCGATCGTTATCTCTCAAGTCAACATCAGCATTTTTGAATCGTCTAAACCAACGCCCACAAGCGTCTTGCGTTGAGACATTGTCACCGTAAGTATGTATACGATGGCTTGTACTCGCGTTTTTCTTTTGATTAAACAAGAGAAGCAGTACGTGCCCCAAATGCTTTTTATTTAGCTCGAAACTTGATATGTTTACCATATGACTCTAACTCGAAATCGTTTATACATCCATGGCGTATTGAAAAGTTCTATCATAGCAACAAAATGAAATAAGATATTATGCCGGCGCACCTGGTATATAGACAAAAATTTAGTTAATTCCCAAATTTGTTCTTATACGTTATATTTATACAAAGCAAATTTTATTTCAATCTCTTTAAACTCGAAGAGATTTACCACTAAACACCATATAACTTTTTTAAACTTCTCGACGCAAGTTTCGCCAAGCATGTTAGCATCATCAGGAGATGATTTAATCTAAATTAAATATTTTAATATAAATTTAAAAAAATACATTAATTTTTAAATAAAATATTTAAAGATAAATTTAATTAAAGTTTAATAAATTAAAATATTTAGAATCAATCATCTCCTTATGATGGTTAGCGAAACGTGAGTCGAGAAGTTTAAAAAAGAAATTTGGTGTTTAGTGGTAAATCTCTTCGAGTTTACTATTTTATACCGAAGGTTAGAAAATAAAGAAGTTATAACACTAAAATAAAGAAGCTTAACACTCAGCTACTGCTGTCTTATTGGACGCAGTCCAAGAAAATCTAACACTACATATATACCCCATCCGACGAGAAGTCGGCGAAAATATGGATTGTTTGATTGTGGAGGGGGGCTCCCTATTCTTGACGAGAGACCCTGATGGTCGGTATGGACCTGAGGTCGGTACCCTGATGAGGCCAACCACCAACAGACGAAACATGTGCCCTCCAATGTAAGGGATTGGTGGAGCTTCCTTCCGATCAAGCAGCTAACCATTGCTCATTATGGCGGAGACGCAGGTTGTTGTGCATTCCACATGAGATTGTGGAACCCAAAGGTCGGGGGTGTATAACTTCTGACTACTGTTGTCTCGTTGGACGCAGTCCAAAGAAGTAAAAAAACTCCACTTATAAGCCATCCGACGAGAAGTCGGCGAAAATATGGGTTGTTTGATTGTGAAGGGGGACTA
This sequence comes from Cosmopolites sordidus, assembly GCA_031761425.1. Lineage (NCBI taxonomy): Eukaryota > Metazoa > Arthropoda > Insecta > Coleoptera > Curculionidae > Cosmopolites > Cosmopolites sordidus. The sequence goes on from JARFXV010000545.1 coordinate 42,623, forward strand.
CCTATTCTTGGCGAGAGAGCATATGTCGGTACCCTGATGAGTCTAACCACCAACAGACGAAACATGTGTCCTCCAATGTAAGGGATTGGTGGGGTTTCCTTCCCGTCAAGCAACTAACCACTGGTCATTATGGCGAAGACGCAGATTGTTGTGCGTTCCAGATGAGATTGTGGAACCCAAAGTCAGGGGTTTATAACTTCTGACTACTGTTGTCTCGTTGTCTCGTTGGACGCAGTCCAAAGAAGTCAAAAACTATATATATATATATATATATATATATATATATATATATATATATATATATATATATATATATCCAGACCATATATCCAGACCATATCCAGACCATAAAAAAAGATGATTACGTAGAAAAATTAAATAAAATTTACACATAAAAATGATATTTCTTGTCATGGCTAGGTACTTATCATACACTGTCCGTACGTTTACATTCCTTTCTAACGCTTTCGTATGTTTCTAATCTTTTAATGTTGTATTTGTTTGTTCTTGTTTCCTCTTTATTTCTTATCTTGGTTCCTACTTATATTTCATTAGATTGATTTATTTTCATTGATTAGATGATTTCTTTTGGAAAATCTGAACCTTCTCAGCCGCTGCCGGTGTGAGAAATCGATACTAAGCCTGAAGAACGTACATTTTACTTGCTTTTCGAGGTAAGTTTACTCGTTCTGCAGGTGAGTGGGTATAACAGCTTGATGTGGCCCTTGCAGATTGCTTGCTGGATTTGAGAAAACGGTCGAAATGCAGACCTAGATAGGTTGCTTTTTGCAACCATGGAATTGGAACGTTGTCCACCAGCAGGCTGGCTTCGCGTGGAGTGCCTATTCTGATGAAAATTATCGCTTATGACTTCTTGGGTTTGATCTGTAGGTGCTAGAATTTCAGCCATCTAACGGCAGCGTTTAACTGCTTCTGGTTGTCAGTTGTACATCTTTGTCAGATGTCAACAATAAACTGAAGCAGTTTGACTGTAACATCATTGACAGCTAGATCCATCTATAGGCAAATTTCGGTTTCATATTTACAGACTTGGTATTTTACCTATCATTTTCATATCTTATCGTTATTAAAACTTAATGTTTTAATCATATTCTTCTAGAAAATTTTCAGTTAATAGGGAGATTAAGACAAAATTAGACAGGACTCTTTCTGAAATACGAGAAAAGTCACTAGTCTGCTTTCTAAGTCAATAAATATTCTTTGTTACTGGCATTTTTTGCCGAATACCAAATAAACAATAAATTTGCAAAAACATTATTTTATTTATTATAATTTGAGGCCTTTTAGAAACAAAAAACTAGCATTTATCGATAATGTATACCTTTGAACTTTGATTACAACTGTAACCTTTTCCCTTAAACAGAATGTATACGATAACATGTGTCAGGCCCATTATCCTGTCAGAATCCTTATATAGACGACACTTTATTATTTATCTCCGTTTCCCTAACAAGGCTCTCGATATATTTATTTATTTGCTGAATTTTCGGAACTCTTATTAATATCTCTCTAATTATTTATTTAAATAATCTTTAACAAAGCTATCGTACGTTATAAAATCTTTATCGATTTTTGTTATTTTACTCACGCAATGATAAACATTATCATGTTTTTTTTTGTCAGATCCTTATCAGTTATTATTCATTTACTAATCAGTACTAATTTTCGACAGGTTATAAAAAATATCCAGTTTTAATCGCTAGCATTTCTCAGTTTAGTGCAAAGCACTTGGAATTTTTTTATTAGAATCCCTATTGTCGTAAAAACCCATACTTTTAAAATTCCAAAGAGAAAAAAAGCTGCAAATAAATAGGGCTCGGTGCCAAAGATGTATTGAGATTACAAGTGTAGTCTTGTATACTACAGTTGTAGTATTTAACCTTCCGGTGGTCGCGCGAAACATTATGACGTGGTCGCGACGGTCTCGTAGACAGTGAGGTCAAAACATTTAATAAAATCCAAAAATCTCACACAATTCTGCGTTTTATAGTGTATATTTGATACACAATTTATTTATATATTAGATACACAGTAGATTTTAGGTGTTTATAATAATGATTAATAAATTATGTTGAGTAAATTATTTTAAACATATTTTCAACAAAAAATATAATATTTAAATAATAAGTAACAATTTATAATTAATATTACAATGAAATAAATATAATATTTATAAAAAGCAAATAAAAATTAAACTTTATTTAAAATAGTTTTCATTACATTTATTGCAAATTAAGTTAACATGTTCCAAGCACAGCCCAGTACCATAGCTTTTACGAAAATATTTGTTTTTCTCTTCATTCTTCAATCCCAAAACACATACTTCATCATACAATTGTTCTACGAGCAGTGGCGGCTCGTGGGTTTTTGAAGTGGGAGGGTGTAGAAGAAAATAGTGCCGCTGAAGAGTTTTTTTACTTTCCCCTTCCTCCTTTTTACTTTTCGTGTTGCTGAAAACCTATGTAGGAGGTAAGGTTCCCACCCATCCCTTCCATTGGAAGGCACATGCTTCGCCTCTTGATGTGTAGACTCTTCAGGGCACCGACATGTGCTCTCTCATCAAGAATAGGAAGACACCATCCACAGTCAACAATTCATACTTTTCGCCGAGTTTCCCCGTCGGATGGCGTGTATATGCAGTGTTAGAATTCTTTGGACTGCGTGCAATGAAACAACAGTGCAATGAGACAACAGTGCAGAGTGTCATCAGACACCCAACTGTTGGGTTCCACAATCTCATGTGCAACACACAACAACCTGCGTCTCCGCCTGAATGAGCATTTTGTTGTTTGCTTGACTGGAGATGGGTCCCACCCATCCCTTCCATTGGAGGGCAGTTATATCATAATAAATATATATTTATTAAATATATATTTATTACCACACCGCACACACCTATACCACATCTCGTTGTTTTGCCCATAATCATCGCAGATTATACTTTGTATATATTTATTTTCCAAGTCCTCATGAGCGTCATTATCTTCATCTTCACGCAGGTCTATTTCATCTTTCTTGTTTTTGTCTTGAAGCACTGTCTTTTTAGCCTTTTTCACATCAATCGATTTTCCTTTTCTTTTATTTGTCTTTTTTTTCTGTTTTGGTTTTGAGAGTTACTTTTTTCTTCTCTTTTATCATTTTTCAATTTTCTTTCTCAACCACGTTTCGCTAGCATTTAGCTTAGCATCATCAGGAGATGATTTAATATAATTCTAAACTTAACTATGTTCTAATTATATGCGATGCCCTAATTGATAACCTACTACCTATGAAGCGTATTATCTACCTAATGAAGCCTGTGAAAAAAAGAATACAAGAAAAAAGAAAAAAAAAAGAAAAATGGGGAAAAAGAGAACAAAAGAAAGAAAAAAAATGAACTTTGAAGTTTACCCTTACATTAATAATGGAAAAAGTTCACCAAACGGTCCTTTATCCCTTGTCATGAAAAAAACATGAAAATTGCAATGTGTTTTTTATATCTCGTTAATATGGATCTTTTTGTTTGTCCCATATACCTTCGATCACAATCTTGACAGCTAATTTCGTAAATCGCAGATTTTTCATGTTGATTTACTTTTTCCTGTGGATTACCCAGAACTTCTCTTAATTTATTATATAGTTTGTACATAACCTTAATGCCCACTTTTCAAAATTATCTCTCGTTTTAATTGAGTATCAAATGTATTACCATTAATTTATTTGTGTTCTGATCCTTTTGAAAAGTCGAAGATTCTTTCAATAATTTTCTAAACTTGTTTTATAATTAATTTATCTACAATGTTCTTATTATAACCATTCACTTCGGATACCTCTCTAATTAATTTTAATTTTTTGGTATAATTATCTTTGTTTAAAGGAAAATTGATTAATCTATTTATACCATAGAAAAAAATAATGTTTGGAATCGAAAATTGCAAAAATGTCATCCACATATTTTAACCATACCTTCGAAAAGTAACTGAATTCACTTTTCGCCTCGATTTCAAATTTACTTATAAATAAGTTCCATTCCTTCTTGTTGTTCGTAAAACTTGGTATTAACTTGAAAACAATTTTGCTTCGTACATAATAGTGTTAAGGAGATATACTCAGAAACATTCTTGTTATTAAAACCATTTAACTCGAGTAACTCCCTTAGATAAGTATGTGGAATCGGCACACTCGGAAACAACGATGATATATCAAACCAAGACCTTACCTTTCTGTAGATGTGTGTTTTGACTTGTTCTATGAATATTGTTGAGTTAATCACAGAACACGAAATTATTTGTCAAAATTGTGATCGAAGGCATATTGGGCAAACAAAAAGATCCATATTAACGTGATATAAAGAACACACTGCTCTCATTAGATATTGGAGAAATGAAAAATTTTGTGTTACCAAGCATGCAAACGAACAATTTAGACATTAGTAATTTAAGACTGGCTAAAAGTGTAAATAATAATAGGGCTTTGGATGCTTATGAAAGCATTCAAATAGAATAAATTATAGTTTAAAAAAACTAAACAACACTTAAACACGTTTAATGCTAAACCGAACGAAAAAGTAAAAAATAATTTTTAGTATAGGAATAAAGTGAACGAGTAAATTAATGTGTGCGAAAAAAGCGTGGAGTGCTCGATGCAATACCGTTTCTATAAGTAGAGTTAGTATGAAAATATGGTACACAGCACCCCACGCTTCTTCACATTAGATGACACATTAATTTTCGCGTTCATCACTTTATTCTTATACTAAAAATTATTTACTTTTCAGTTCGGTTTACCATTAAAGCGTGTTTTTTAAACTATAATTTATTTTTCATTTTTTAGTTTGATCTGCTATAAAAGCGTGTTTTTTTTAATTTTTTTAAAATATTATTTAGTCACCTTTTTCCCCTTTTTCTTTTTTCCTCTTTTCTTGCATCCTTTTTGTACAAGTTTCATTAGGTATGTAAAAAGCTTCTTAGGTAGTAGATTAGCAATTAGGGTTCTCATATAAATAGAACATAGTAGTTTTAGAATTAGATGAAATCATCTCCTGATGATGCTAACATAGTTAGCGAAACGTGCGTCGAGAACTTTAAAAAAAGTAATTCGATGTTTAGTGGTAAATCTCTTTGAGTTTAGTCTTTGATGTAGTTTCAAAACGAATCATATTTGACAAACATAATTGTCATTTTCTCATACTTGGGCCAGTTCTGTATCAAGTCGAGAACTTTTCAAATGAGCCTCGTAATTTATTTGCTCTCTTACAATTGTTTTCCAACTTTTTTTATTTCATTTTTTTTCTAAATGTTCTGAGTAAATTGTCGAAACAGTAATTTAAACTTATTATTGTAAAATTGTGTTATCTTTGTTGAACAATTAATTTGCATATCTGAACAAACACTTGTCGATTTGAATCTATTATCATTTTTACATATTTTATACAAGGTTGAACTTTATCACGCTTGCTTTTTAATGATCTCCATATTCACAAATAAAATCATCTCATCCAAAAAGGATTAATAATGTTTTGCCCGATCCCCAAATAATTGAATCCCATGACTTATTCAATTATTTTGCCTTCAACCTCCAATTTACATCTAACAGATTTCGCAAAAATTACAAGACGTTTCGTTTTCTCTGGTGAAATTATCATGGTATCATGGTATCATCATACCTGGTACTTACCCGATGTTAGACGGGTCACGAACGGTTTCGCACAGTCTAACTGCTGCGACCGTTTACCGCAGGATGGCGTGGCTGCATGTGATTGCAGTCTCCATTCGACAAGGCTTTAAATGGTCATGGCTTTAGTTGTTCCTTCATCCGCTTTTCAGATGTCCAGCTTGAGCCCAACTGATGATGGCTTAAGGCCAGACACCGGTCTCGGGAGACGCTTGTTGGCGCTTTGGATGGCGGATGAAGGAATGGCAAAGCACGACGTGGAGCACAGGTGAACTTCCTTAGCTTTTTAATGCTTTTCTCCATGGGCCCGGTTCACAATTTTGTTGATCATATATATATATATATATATATATATATATATATATATATATATATATATATATATATATATATATATATTAATAATATATATATATATATATATATATATATATATATATATATATATATATATATATATATATATATATATATATATATATTAATAATCACTATATGTTACTAGAGCTATATGTATTATTAAAGGAAAAATAAATCGACAATCAATTTAAGTGAGTCATTTTTTTATATTTAGAAAAGAGCTAAGACCTAAGAGCTCTTAATTTTTCAATTAAGAACAATAAAAAGGCGCCCTTCAATTATTTATATCGACTTAGTTCTGACTCTCGATAATATATTTACAGACATATTATCTTCTGCCTCTCTTTTACTTTCCACATCGTATAAAAATGTATGCATCTCATGAAACCACTTTAAATGAGAGACCTATATATAATATCTGTTCCTGCTCCGGACTTTTTCGAATCCATAATCTTCCTAAGTTCCTGGGACTATGCCAAGCGTAGAGTTCGAATTATATTTTGAATTTCTTGCGTTCCAAACCCTTCAATCGGCATAATGTTTTCTATTTCCTTGTAAGTCGCGGACTTGTTTATTTTTATAAATAGGTAATTTTGTATTCTGCAAACAATCTCGAGCTCCATACTCCTTCACGAATTTTGACATTGTCTCTTCACCCCAACGTGAGATTTTTTTTTCATTTAAACTATAAGAATACTGCTAAACAAACTCTCCGATGATTACAGTCTGCACTTGCTAAAACACTTTACTAAAAATATACAACACTAAATTGACACGTCATCACACGTTTAGCAGGCACGTGAGACTTACAGGTGGAAGGGGTAATACTTGCCTAAACAGTTAACTAAACGTTTTTTTTTTCCTTTATTTGGGTTTTTGCCAGGTTTTGCCTAACGAAAAAAATTTTAAAGATATGAAAATGTTATAAAAAATTTTACAAAGTTTTAACGTTAACGTTTCGGAGGGTATTCTCCCCCCGTTTTCAAAACTAAACTAAAAAATAAATTATATTAATTTGTAATATATAAAGTAACGAGTGAAAGTAAATATATTTTTTTGTATATGTCAACAATACTTACATTGACAACAATAGATTTTCATGACAGTGACATACTACCAAAAATATATATAGGTAATGTTTACTGTGTGATTGTAAATAAAATTATTGTGATAAAAAATATATGAACACGCCACAATCATTCAGACATTACTTAGTTAACTAAACGGTTTATTTGCTCAAATAGTGAGGTTAATATTATGAGAGTAACTAAATTAAGTTACTTGATTTAATTACGTGCTTTAGCTACTATTATACACGTGTAAATGCGGCCTAAGGGTAGCACGTATTTTATGGATGATTAGTAGCGTCGTGTATGTTTCACATTATTTATATACCTTTTCTTTAATAATAAAAAGGCTGAAAACAATTCATTACTTTAAATACACATGTGTTAGTGGTAATGTTATCATACATAGCTTTACACCTGTTTGAATACACCTAACATGTCGTTAATGGATCTTATAATAAACACACATAGACGCTATAATGTCTACAGCAAAGATAACTATTTCATTTTCAATTATCGCTTGGAAATTGACGTCAAACAGTATATGACTGGCCAAACATTTCCAGTTTTCCGTGAATAATTTTCGTATGTTTACGATATAATCAGAACTTCGATCGGAAAGTCGATATAATATACGAGAGAAATCACAAATTATGGTCTTTAAAATGGAGGGAACCGTCTGGGACGACATAATCTCCTAAAGGGTTTAGTCATTTGGAGCGTTGATGTCATTCGATGCATTTGGCAAAAAATATTATCTGGCCATATCAGTCACTCATTCACAATGGCGATTATGTAGGGCAACGAAAAATAAAGTCCTATCAGTCTTTCAAAAATGCAAGGCTGTATCTTGTTTTGATTTACACAAGAGATGGTGCTCGTAACATCGGAAATCGTTTGTTTTCAGTAAGCATCATTATTCACCCGATAGCTGTCAAAATCTCTCTTATATTCATCACATAATTTCATTTCTATTGTCGATTGAAGGAAGAAACTTATGTGTATTTAGAAAAACGGAAAAAAGTGAGTTTCGAGTGGTGATTAAACACTTATATTTAAAAAGCTTAAACCGAAAGAGATGAAAGCTGAATCCACACGTACATCCACAAAAGATAAAAGATGAACATCGTTCGGGACGTCCAGTGGAAGTGACTATTTCCGAAATGATTGACAAAATCCACGACATAGTTTTAAGGGATCGAGAAATGAAAGTGCGCGGATAGTTGAGGGCACAGGTTTATCGCAAGGTACAATGTTTTCAATTTTGCACGAAAAATTGGGTGTGAAAAAAATTTCGGCAAGATGGGTGCCACGTTTGCTCTCAGTGGAGAATAAATGTGTAGTCAATCGTGTGGTCCACTCTAGGCGGTTTTAGCGTTTTCCGTCGCAATCCCGATGAGTTTCTGCATCGATACATAATTCTGAACGAAACATGGATACACCACTACACTCCAGAGGCATAGGAAAAATCAAAACAGTGGGTTTTTGAAGGCAAACGGGCTCGGAAGAAGGCGAAAGCGGTTTTTGGGGCGTACGCGGAATTATCTACACTGATTATTTGAAAAACAATAACTGGAGGGTATTGTGCGTCGTTATTGCACCGGTTGAGCGAAAAAATAAAAAAATCATCCTCATATAAAAAAGAAAAAGATCTTCTTTCATCAAGACAATGCACGGGTGCACACCTGTAAAGTTTCAATGGCCAAAAAGATAGAATTAAAGTTCGAATTATTACAACATCCACCGTATTCACCGGATTTGGCCCCCCGTAATTTTTTTATTTCCGAACTTAAAAAAGTGGCTCAGAGGATAACGGTTCACCTCGAACAAGACAATAGCCACCAAGATATTATTCTACAAAACAATTCTGGAACCTATTTGGACTTACGGAATCCAACTGTGGTGAACTGCTAGTAATTCCAATACAGCTATACTCCAGAGGTTTCAAAATTGGACTCTGCGCGTTATTGTTGATGCTCGCTGTTAAAGTCTCCAATAATGTCATCCAGCATGACATCACATTGCCTCCATTAAAGAAGTAATTTACCAATATAGTGTGAAGTATAGGCACCCCAATGTATTGGGCAACAAATAAAAAGCGCGTGATGATAATATTAGGTGGCAGATTAGTAAATTACTGTGTAGTTTATAAAGTGTGTCGCATTTAAGATGAAGACACCCCCATATTTTCGCTTTTTGAAGGAATACAGATTTGAATTTTTGCACCCTCATACAGGTTGATCGGTCACATTTTTTAAGATACTCAACTGAAATCTGAACTTTAAAATCAGCCTACTATAAATGCAAAAACTGGGTCAATTCTCGATATTTTGCTTCACGTTAGAGATATCGAAAAAAAGTTGTCCAGAATATTATTTTAACCCCACATATCGAGTTTCATGATAAGATTCGTATTTTTAATTGTTTCATTATTTTGATTATCATTCATTCATCATTATTTTGATTTGATTATGATTTAAATGTCAGTCAGATTAAACTTTGAGTTTAACGCGTTAAGTTCTAGTCAGTGATCACATAATTAAAATGCCACTGATTTTAAGAGAAAAAATCGAAATAATCCGGTTGTTTGGTGATTTTGCTCGTAGTAGCAGAGAAGTTGCTGCAGAGTTTAATATGAGACATCCTCAACGTGCTCTCGTTACTCATGAAAAAGCAGCCATTGTAAATGCTCTTTTCAATGATGAAGATATTATATATATATATATATATATATATATATATATATATATATATATATATATATATATATATATATATATATATATATATATATATATATATATATATATATATATATATATATATATATATATATATATATATATATATATATATATATATATATATATATATATATATATATTAATTATTAATCACGCATGAGCCCTGATGGACCATGCAAACTACAGCTAGAGGCGTTTGGTGTTGTTAGCCTTCTTTTGCGGCCATACGATTTCATTCTTTCACTATGAGGTTTTTTCCTTTCGCCAGATCAAGTTGTTTCGGTGTTCCTATATTTTTCTCTCTGGCCAATCTCCCAAACATTAACCTTGTGTCTGAAACAATTTCTATCCTGAATTTAACTTTGTGTAATATTTGCTGATTATAGGTCCTGTTTAATTGCAGCAATCCATTTAATTGTTTCTATTTTAGCTCTACTCCTATTTTCATAAAATTCAACTATTTGTCTAGTTAGCCTACTTGGATTCCTCCGTTTTGTGTGTACGTAAAACTTAAGTCTTCTTTTTCTCATAACGCTATGTATATCTGTGTATTTATTTGTTTGTGTCCTAAGTTTTTTTTAATGATTTTTCTTTGTTTCTTTTCAATCTCAATAGAAATGGTGTTGTAAGTATGTTGCAGGTTTGCAGTTTCTGTTTCTTTTAGGATTTCAATCTGTTTTTGTGCCGTTAGTATATCTTGAGCCAACTATCTTGAGCAATATATATATATATATATATATATATATATATATATATATATATATATATATATATATATATATATATATATATATATATATATATAATGTATATATAGAGACACACACACACTTAGTTGCTTCTTGATTGGTAGGGAGCCCCATCCATCCCTTACATTAGAGGGCACATGTTTCGTCTGTTAGTGGTTAGGCTCATCAGGATACCGACAACATATGCTCTTCCACCAAGAATAGCAACTGGCAGTGTTATTAAAATCCATCAAAAAGGTCCAGCTTGTCGAATACATTCGCATCCTCAGGATAACGATATATAACGCGGTAAATCGAGCAATCGAGCAACATATTCAACTGAATAGTAACAAGGATTAAATTAGAAGATGTTTCGTTCTTCACAAAATCAACCTCTATAAACCGAAGTTCTTACATACATTGAAAGAAGGTAATGATAATAAAAGATTAAACTATTGTTATTGGACACAAGGTAATTTTTTAAATTTCAGACATTTCCTGAAGAAGATTATGTGTACTGACGAGGCTATATTGGGCTGTATCGTCTCAAAACTGTAGATACTAGTACAGAGATAATCCTTATTGGGTTATAAATTGTAAAGTCCAATATTCCCAGAAAGTCAATGTCTGGTGTGGGATTTTAGGAAACCGAATAATTGGTCCTTTTTTCTTTAATGATCACTGAATGCTAATTCAATTTACATTGAATGCTAATGACTTTAAGTCATGCCAGACTAATAAAATATTTTCCAATTTTATTAAAGTTAATATTTCAAAATCTTCCGAAATATGTGACAAAATAACTAATTTTGCAAAACAGAAATGGCTTGACTTAGAAATCAAACATTTGTACAATAAAAGGAGTATGTTTGAAATTCTGGCGTACCATCTTTACAATAAATTAACTTTTAAATTAACTAATACAGAACATGAATGCTGGTGCAATTTTCAAAGGAATATGTTCACAGTAGTAAATAGCAAATTTATTGAAAAAATGTCATCTTTAAATAAAAAATTTTCAAAACTCAAAATTGAGCAGTCGAAAGAACATATTCCAGAAAAATGCATCAACATAGTAGAAAATCTTTCAACTCAGACGTTTGACAATCCAGAACTAGAGATTTTAAATAAAGGCCTCAATTTTGCTTTACCGGCATCCCGCAGGGCTTTGGAGGATATGGTAGCCGGTATTGAAACTGGTATTAAACACTTACCGGACTCTTCCAAAGTTTTCGTCAGAGAGTCATGTAAAAGCAAAATTGCAAAAAATATTTCAAATAAAAGTCAAAAAATGCCAAATATTTCTAAGATTGTCAAGCGTCTGCGAGAGAAAGATTGTTTTTATTTAAAAGCTGATAAGGGAAATAAGGTTGTAGTAATGGACAAACCTGATTACTTTGAACGCGTTGAAAAATTAATTCAAGACGGTCCTTATAAACGATTAACTAGGAATCAAGTCAGAGATACATTGAAATCTTGTAACAGCCTTATTTCTCCTTCTCTAAAAAGCAAAATACATGTTTCTAATCCAAAAGTACCAAGATTGTATGCTCTACCAAAAATTCATAAACCAAAAAAATCAATGAGAACAATTGAATCAGCCATTTTTTCTCCAACATACAACTTGGCAAAGTGGTTACCAAAGGAATTTGAAAATCTACCAAACCAACAACCTTCCAGTTCTGTGATAAACTCAACCAAATTCATAGAAAAAGTTAAAAACACACATCTACAGGAAGGTGAGGTTTTGGTTTCCTTCGACGTTTCATATATGTTTCCGAATGTCCCCATTCCACATACCTTGAAATAGCTGAGGAAGATACTTGAGTTAAACGGCTTTAGTACCAAGATTGTTTCTGAGTACATCTCCTTAACAAGTACTGAGTACATCTCCTTATAAGATTATGTATGAAGCAAAATTGTTTTCAACTTAATAACAGGTTTTACGAACAACAAGGAGGAACGGCAATGGGCAATCCTCTGTCGCCGTTCTTAGCCAACTTATTCATGAGTAAATTTGAAACCGAGGCAAAAGATGATTTTATTAAGAACTTAAATAGTAAATCCCAAAATATAATATTCACGCATGAACTCGAAAACAACGATAGTTTACCATTTCTGGATATTTTAGTCAGTAGAAACAATAAAAATAGGTTAGTTTTTGATATTTTTAGGAAAAACACCACCACTTCGAGATGCATTCCTAACAATTCAAATCATAGCTTTCAAAATAAGATGTCTGGTTTAAATTTTATGGTAAATAGATTAATTAATTTTCCTGTCAATAAAGATAATTATAACAAAGAATTAAAATTAATTAGGGAGGTATCTGAAGTGAATGGTTATAATAAGAACATTGTAGATAAATTAATTAGAAAACATAAGTTCAGAAAATTATTGAAAGAATCTTCAACTTTTTAAAAGGATCAGAACACAAATAAATTCATGATAATACCATTTGATGCCCAATTAACGAAACGTGCGTCAAGTAGTTTACAAAAAGTGATTTGGTGTTTAGTGGATTTTAGTAGATTTTGATGTTTAGTTTAAATCTCTTCAAGTTCATTGAATGCTAGTCGTTTAGTTAACTTCTTCGATGAGGAATTTTGGGATGCAATTGAAAAATTTCCTTTTAAAGTGCGACAGGATATATATTTGTAGCTAGATGGTGCATCCATCCACAATTCAAGGATTATTCGTCAATGGTTCGTCAATTCGTCAATTCCTATGCGCTGGATAGGAACAAACTGTCCTTTTGAACTGTGGCCTCCGAGGTCTCTCAATATTACACCCTTCGATTTTTATTTTTGGGGAATGGTCAAAAATAAAGTTTATAAAACAAGGCCCAGAAGTCAAGATGAACTTTGTGGCGTAGCTAAACACAATCGTAAAAGAATCGAAAAATGTATTTGAATAGATGGAACTAGTTGAAATGCATCACATTTGATACTTAATTATTTGTATTATGAAAATTATTGTTGTATACTTTTTCCTAAATTTAATAAATTACCCAAAAATTGTTTTCCCATGACAATAAAATAAATATTTTTTACAAGTGCTATTTATTTTCCTAAAATATTTGAATATATTACAGTATTAAATTGACAATCTGATAAGTTTTTACTTTCCATAGCACGCGGATTATCAAATTAAAAAATAAACTTGTAAGAATGTTGGGCAAAGACCAACATAACGAAGAAATTAAAAATGCGAATTTTGTCATGAAACTCGGCATGTGGTTAAAATAATATCCTGAACAACTATTTCTAATATTTTTTTTCGATATCTCTAACGCGAAGCAAAATATCGAGAATATTCCCTGTTTGTCATTTCGTAGTAAGCCGAGTTTAAAATTCAGATTTCAATTGAGTATCTTAAAAACCGTAACCCATCAATCTGTATGACTGTGCAAAAATTCAAATCTGTATTCCTTCCAACAGTGAAAATATGAGGGTGTCTTCATCTTAAATGCGACACACTGTATAAGTTTAGTTTAACTTAGTTCACCTTGCCAGAACATACAAACTTTATTATTAAGTTTAATTGTTGAAGAAATCGTTTATTGGAGTGATTCTCTACTTAGCAAGTATCATTAACATAATAACTGGTTATTACTTTTGAACAGAATGGTGTGCTCATAGGGGATAGGATAAAAAACAGTCCATACAAACCAAAAACATCACCAAACAGTGACTTTCAGAGGATCAAGAGGTAACTCCCGAATCACTCGAGGATTTTCATCAATTCAAATCCTGGATTTATGTTTATTTGCAAAAGAGATCCCAATTCGTGCACCGTGTATCGTGTATCTTTCCATCGTAAATTGGCAAACTATACTAAACACTGTAATTTACGAGGAATTTACAATGTTGTCACTATTACTCTTATTGGAAAACTCTTTAGATTACAGTAAAATATCATTGGAATCAAATGTCTGATAAATTTTCAAAATAAAATCAATTCTTAAAAAAGACATTAAATGTTTTAAAAATAAAAGTCCATTTTCACCACATGGGGGCTACACGATGGGTCCGTCCCTCCCTCTGGGCCGAATGCCACCGATCCGGCAAACAGCCCTAATTCACCCTAAAATTCGACTGCCCTCCTCCATCACGATTCACGGAATCCACAACAGGTAAAAGTTCCTATTGATGCCGACAAGAAGGAAATAAAAGTGAAAATTACTTCTGCTTGTTTGACTTTTTCGAAAACTTTTGTCGAACATTCGTATTCGAAGGGCAAAGCAAAGCGTATAATGGAAAGTGGCGAACTAGGGATGGTACAAATTGAGCCCTGAGGTTGAGTTACGTACACTTTATATTTTGGATTATCTTTTTTTTTTTTCAATAAACCATTTCATGTGGGGTAGTGTTTTTTTTTTATTAAATTTTCAAGAAAGGAAAAAAAAAACTTGCTGATTTCAAAATATTCATTCACCAAACCGCTGGATGGGTGAACTACAGGGTGAATGGGAAAATACTTTCATAAATTAATAGAACGATTTAATTATATATTATTAACGATAAAATAACATCATTTTGAATAAATAGTTCTCTTAAGACATATATCCAAAATGCAGTCATTTCCTCGGAAAACAGGTTAGAACCTTTTGAAATGTTCTTAAAGATTGACAACGTCGCACTTTGTGATTTGTTTCGATTGGTTTTTAGTTTGATTTGGTATTTTCAGAAAATAATATGTAATAATTTTTATAGTCATTTAGGAAAACTATAGGTCATAAGGTATATAGGTCAAAAAGGAAAACTTACTCAATATTGTCGTTTAATGACAAAGCTGAAATTATTAGCACTAATTTTTCACACTATAAGACATTTTAAACGATACACGTCACATTAAGAAACACATGCTTAATTGTTTTATTAAATTAAATGTTCAAAATGTTCACCAATGGAGCCTGGAACCGTTTTAAACAGTTTTCTCGGACACGTTGAAAATGTCCTGGCATATATCTATTTCTTTTTTTTTTCCTTGCTATCTCTGCGAATTTTCGTACTTTATATTATTGAATATAGCCGCTCATTTGTCTGTCATTACAACATCGAAATCGGTCAATTTGCTCTACGAATTGATGCCGCATCCTCTCTATTCTCTGGACTTGTCCCCCTTAAATTTCTTTCTCTTTCCAAATGTAAAGAGACACCTAGAGATAGAGGCTACCTGGAAAAATATTTACGATACGATAAATTACGATAAATCAAATTGACGCCAAAACAGCGGACTATTTTGCAGAGTTTGACAAGTGTTTTTTTTATGGTAAACATAAAAAAGTTGGAAAATTGCTAGGCGAAGTGTATGGAGCTAAGGAAAATAAGAACGAGCATATGGAAAAATAATTCAATTTTCTATGAAAAAAGCAATATTTTATCTGAAAAGTACTTTTCTTTCTACGCTTGTATCTGAAGCATAATCTGAGGTGATCGAATCTAATGGAGTGGGGCGTTTCATCTTATCAAGTGAGGTATTTAGCTATATGCAGCACTAGTTCTTTGTTGATAGTTACCGGTATATTTTCGATTCTTCTTTAAAAGAGGTTACACTGTCATGATTGTGACTAAATCAGTTTAAATCTCCTTTTCCCAGCTCGATTTTTAATGTTATTAATAGATTATTTTCCACGGTTACGTTTTCAATAATACTATTTTAGTAACTCTATATACCTGATTTATAACATATAATCAAAATCCTGAATTAAAATTGATGATTCGGAATTAATTTTTTTTTTATTGATAAGCCCCATCAGCCTCTTTAGTTGTAATTTTTTTATACTTTTTTGAAATACTCGACAGAAGATATATCCACCTATAAGATGTTATCCGACAAACAGCCCTAATTCAGCCCAAAATTCGAAAATTAGTGAAAGGATTTCTGGGCAACAAAAAAGAAGAAAACTATAAAAACCTCATAGATAGAACCCTTGGCCTATGAAATACTAGGGTGTCGCATGTTCTTAAGAATGCATTTTTACACTCCCATTTGGATTTTTTTCCGGAAAATTTCGGTGCAGTAAGCGATGAACAAAGAGAGAGCTTTCACCAGGACATCAGGATGATGGAACCAAGATACCAGGGACATTGACAAAAAAAAATGTACGTGTTACACTAAAGAGCTTATCATTTTCGGATTTAGGACTACAAAATACTTCATATGCAACTATTTTCATCAAAGTTATCTAAAAAAAAGTTTAAATTTGATGACCTGTGTAATTTAATAAATTTGGAATAAATTTTCTTACATTTCCCTATTTAAATACTTCCACGTGAATCTAGATGGCAATAGTAATAGTTAGTCTTCCAAGTGTCACCTAATTTTACATTTCCACTGCGACTTACTTGTGATATCTATCTTCTTTTTTTAATGTCGAAAGGAAATAAGATGTAGCGTTTTCGTATCATAAAATCAACTTCCTTTTTTAGATTCAAGTTATCAATCAGATGGGCTTTTTCGTATTTACTCGAATACTACCTATATATTTGGAGAATGTAGTTAGTGTTTACATTGCAATCTTTTTACTTATGTATTTCGGATATAACTCTGTTTTCGATTAAAGATGCAGATAAGGTAAGAATTATCTTGTATCAAGTGCTTTTGTAAATAAATACTCATTTTGTTTATTCGCGTTTAAACAGGTTTCTTGGATGTATTTGTATTAAGTTCGAACGACTTCTATAAAAAACATTTGGCAGCTGAATGCTTGTGCAAATCAATATTCAGTGTGAAACTCAAATAAAGTAAAAAGAGATAACGACAAAATTCGTGTGATGGAGCTGTTTCAGACTGTCAAATTTCATATCGTCACATTTATTATTTTCCTCTTAACAGTAATTTAATTATAAACAGGTCACTCTAGTGCGTGTTTCAACTGATAGTTTCAATTTTGCTAACAGATGGAGTTAGTAATACATTTATACGTATAGACTAATGACGTCTATGGCATTTTGGAGGGTAAGCATACGCCATTAAAACCCTGTTCGTTATTAATTGTCACTTTGAAAAAAAATCATAATTTTTCATGGCTTTGAATATATCAAAAAATATACTAGAAAAAAAAAATTGCAGCGAAGTTTAATAACCTTCTTTCATTTGAAGAAAATGGCTGCTGTAAGTTATCGATCGTTGGTAAAAGCTTACGGAGAACATATTTAACATGCTTTGGTAACCTAAAAAACTTGTGAACGTTCGGTTTAAACACCTTAAAAGTGGTGGTTACAATTGACAGGAGCATTGGATGTTGCCGAATCCATCATTTCCAAACGTCTACACGCATTGGGAAAGACCCAGAAGGAAGGAAAATGAGAAATGTTGCTTGCCAGACAAAAAAGAAAAGGTTTATTGCATTGAGTTGTGACAGGTGATGAAAAGTGGATCTATTTTGACTACCTAAAGTTCAAAAAATCATGAGTAAACCTAGACCAGCTTTCAACATCACAAAAGTGCGCAATATTATTATTAATGTGACCACATAAAATAATAATAAATGATAAAAGTTACCCAATATGTTAAAGACTTCTTTATTACACTGATCACTTAGTACAATAATACTCATAGGCAAACAATTCTACATTTTCTTTTATATTTTGTGTTACCGCCATTAGCCTCTATGACTGCGCGTACTTGTCGAGACATACTTTCAATGCAATTAAGACACAAAATTATTCTCTCAATTAATTGTGTCTTATTTGTGATATTTTTCTTGGCAATCTCGCGTTTCAAAAGCTCCCAGACATTCTCTATTGGATTGATGTCTGATAAGTTTCCAGGCCAGTCCAACCACTGAATATTCTGTTCGTTAATGCATTTTTTTACTGATTTCACAGCCTGACACGGTGCTCCATCTTGCATGAAAATTATATTTAAATTATTTGGGCACCATTCTGTCAATTGACGCTCATGCTGTCTCATGGTCCCTTGAACAATGTAATGTCCCAAGACCTTTGCTGCTAATCACCGACAAAATCATAACTGATCTTGGGTGTTTAACGGTTTTTATCATACAGTCTGAATGATATTTTTCGGAAGGTCTTCGTCGTATTGGACTTTGTTCATTACGATTTGAATGGTGCTCTCACCCAAAAACCATTATAACAGCAAAAAAATACCCCGTGGTTTTCGGAGGGCATACATCCCAGGATGGAACAAACAGATGGAACTGTTCTATCAGGAATTCCAGAACGGCGGAGATCTGAGATCGCCTGGATTGCTCCTAAATCGTCTAGGTATAGGGGGCCGCAAAAAAATGGGAAGAAACGACGGGTAACATGAACTTCAAAAAATCTAGCAGGAAAGCCTGAAGCCTCCTGACGAAACTAAGTAGCTCTAACCCACCCGCTCGTGACCCACCGGAAGTAGCGGCGGACCTAATCGTTGCACGAGCTATAGCTCTCTCGAAAGCCCCGAGTAGCAAACAACAGAACACTGACAATTCGCCGACAAACAACTACAGTCCACCCGGATTATTCCAGACCATTTACCTCGGAATGGGTAGATAAATCAATGGTAGACACCAAATCTGGTAAGGCTCCTGGTTTCGATGGAATTCAAACCGAATTTCTCAGAAACTGCGGGAAAATACACAAGAATGTGGTTAAGTAAATTCTACTCTGACATCCTACTAACTGGAAATCCAAGAAATCCAATATAATTGCAGTCCAGAAACCAAAGAAACCGGAGAACTTGCCTGAGCTACGGTTCGATAGCTCTATTAAGTTCATCTTACAAATTTCTAGAGAGATTGTTACTAAAGCGACTAGGCCCACTGATACTGGAACATACTCCTGTTGAACAGGCTGGATTCAGGCCCCATCGCAGCTCTGTGAACCAGGTACTCAGATTAATAACACATATGGAGACAGAGTTTCAAGTACGACAGAAGGGTGCTGTGGTTTATGTTGACTTGTCTGGAGCATGTAACACGGTTTGGAAGGAAGGTCCATACAAATTCATCAGCGTGATACCATGCAGTCGGGTAACAATTTTATTAACGGACACGCTCTGCCACAGGCCATTTCAAGTAATAACAGAAAAAAGCAAGAGCAAAATGAGAAACCTTAATAACGCGCTTCCTCAAGGATCGGTAGTCGCGTCTATCCTATTTAATCTGTATATCTCAGACATGCCACACATAACGTCAACAAAATTTTGGCATACCACGTGGGGCGTAAACGGATGTACTCTTAAAACACCAGCTCTTAGCTTGATCTACTCGGTTGCTGAATAATGCACCCCAGTCTGGCTAAACAGCTGCCACGTAAAAATGATTGACACCAAACTAAACGAGACAATGGCTGTTTAAAAAGCACACCTCTAGCTTGGCTTCCCACTCTGAGTAATATTGCTCCTCCCACTATCCGCAAACAGGAAGGGCTAGTCAGTTAATACAATAAAATACTTGACTACAATGACTTACCTGTTGCCCTGCGGAGACTGAAGTCTAGATGCCCTCCAATACTGTTAGCAGAACAACTCGGAGGAGGAGGATTCAACCTTAATGCTAAATGGAGGAAATTCTGAAATATTTCGGGGCCGAGTCAGGCGGCTCATGTCATCGACCCTACAGCACCCTTACCTTAAATGGAGCTTCCCCTCCACGACGAGTGGAAGATACTTAACAGAATAAGAACGTCCCACGGCATATGCTGTGACTCTTTCTACAAATGAGGACTGACCACCAAACCCTTCATCACATCGTAGCTGAGTGCCATGTTACAGCAGATGGTTGTGAAATGAATGATTTGAAGCCACATCACTCCGTGTTGGAAAGGATCAATGGCGTCGATTTTAAAATTTTAATGCAGTTATTGTAATGTGTCTTAGGTTTTTTATATGTATTTTTATTTTTTGTCTTTTACAATTTAATCTGTTTATGTGTTATATTTTAATTTATATACTGATGCTGAACTTTATTTTATATATTTTTTATCTTTCTGTTTTTTATATTTTATTTATTTTTATAGTTTATATATGTTTTATGTTTTACAATTTAATCTGTTACTGTGTTATATTTTAATGTATATATCTGATTCAAATCCATGTGAGCCATACGCTAAATAAATAAATAAACTGTAATAGAAAGACAACTCCAAACATTCATAAATAGT
This sequence comes from Cosmopolites sordidus, assembly GCA_031761425.1. Lineage (NCBI taxonomy): Eukaryota > Metazoa > Arthropoda > Insecta > Coleoptera > Curculionidae > Cosmopolites > Cosmopolites sordidus. The sequence goes on from JARFXV010000545.1 coordinate 63,310, forward strand.
TGTCTTAGAAATATACTGAGCACATGGTAACCTGAAATAATCACAAACATGGACATATCGTAAATAACTGGACAAAAAGATGTTCACGAAAAAATCTAAAGACGGAAATATAACGGGGTTAATTAGGTTATACTACACGGTAGAGAATAATCGCGAAGGAAAGTAAAAATCATACTAGAACTAAGGAATATCGTACGAGGTCGAAAATAATGCTTAACATGTATATAGAATTGTTTGTAAAGTCGAATCACTTGACGCAAAAAAATAAGAGAATTTAATATTAATTATACTAATCCAAAGGTTAAATTATAATATACTTTGAGCGTCAAAAATGTACTAAAGTGGCATATTTAAACAGTTCGTGAAAGAAGTAAAATGTGGGTGAAAAAAAGGAAATGAAGTATTTAAAATTACCTGACCAACAGAAATAGTACTATTCCATGCACTGTCCATGTAGTGTTACTTTACCCAGAAATCGCTTTTGTCAACTTTCTATTATATTCGCACCCTCTTCTGAGATTTAAAACCCCGAGAAATATGTCAGAAAAATGCAAATAGGCATAAATAATTAGTTTACATCTCGTTTTTAGAAAGACCGGCGTTTTTGCAAGTCCTATCATTGTTATTCTTAATCTCAGACTTATATTAATATAGTAATAAATATAATAATTAAATAAAATATAATAATAATAAAAACACTGCAAATACGCGAAATAGTTTATTTAAAAAATTAATATAGCACCATATTGAAAAACCATAGTGCCTAAATTATGACCTCCGTATATTTGTAAGGACTCTTCCAATATCATCTTATTATTCTTCCTCCTGTGGTACTACAGCCCGTCAGTGTTCCTGTGGCCTCCTTCCATCTTCTCCTCCAACCAGATTTCTGTTTACATTAGTGTCTACGTCATGATTGATGAAGATTTAACTTTCGCATTAGAACAAACAAATCCGTTATGTAATCGAAATATTGCATCCCATTGTTAGGTCGTATCTGCAAGCTCGTTCCAATCTCATCGAACACTGCATGTTTTATAAGAGTGTGATCTCAGAATGATCGGCGAGATTTTCAGAATAGTTGTACTATCGGCGAGATCGGCCCTCCAACAGTTGAAGTGATTGTTTTAACTACCATGAAGTTTAAACTAACTTGAAGCATGTGTACAACTCCCCCGAGATACCTTGTCACAAAAAGAGATAGATCATTTAACTCGATCCACGCTTCGCAGAATTGCAGAGTGTATAATAATAGTCGTGGTCGGCATATTATTTTTTTTATATAAAATGTAGGTGAAATTTCAAAGTCAAAAACATAAGCGTTACAACTTAATAATTATCAGAAATGAATAACAGAATAATTTTAATATAATTTTTGAACAAAAAAAAAATAGAAACGGTGAGGATTTGAACCCCAAACTGTTAGGTCGGCACGCCATAAAAAGTTTAAATTGATGCCTGGGATACACGTGAGATGGCGTCACGGCTTGACACATTTCCCATAATTCCTTGTAGGATTGGAATACCTTCTTATACATTGTCTTAGTTACAATGTACTAGTAATGACAAGTAAGTGACAAATGTATGTCACAATTTCTGATTACAGTAGAATAGAAACACAATCTGAATAACTCACTCAGTCCTAAACATCACTTGAAAAATATAAAATAAAAGAAACCTAACAAATCACCCTAAACAATACAGAAAAAACAGGAAAATAATTTTATTTTTGTCTTTCTTTTATCCATTCACCAAACATGGCTGAGGATACAAACGCACACTGATGACGTCATCGCCATTCGAAACACGGTATGCTAAAACTATTTGAAAAGCGGACATGCCAAGTCTGTGTTTACTGGAAACGGTTTGCCTAGTGTCCGCACGAGAATGACATTGAAAAAACAAAAAAAAAATATTTCTACCAGCCAAAATATAGAAAATTACACTTACGCAAGTAAATAGAAAGTTTACGAGGTGAGCTCACGAATTATTGTCCCTAAGATAGAAAGCAACGCAACTAATGTTCGAAAAAAGTTGATTTTTCCACATAAATTTCTATATAGTTAGTATATCAAACTAATATGTCAAATAACAAACAATAATGTTAAAAAACTAGTGTTGAAGCAGTTTTCATATTAAAACAAATTATTGAAAAGTCCATAGGAGTTAATACATACAATCGTGCCAGGAGCATCCAAACGATACTAGCCGCACAAATTCCGTAATTATAATATACAAAGCAACACACAAACTTCTTTGTCTTGAATAATTTGCAATTTGTTTTTTCAGTTTTTGGATTTCAAGAATAAAGTTTTATATTTTTAGTTGTCGGTTAGATGTCATCTCTCCCTGTCTGTGTCCTAGGAAAATTCCTTTACACCAAACCAATCTGGAAGTTGGGCGTTTCTATTTTACAACATTTCTAATCTGGTTTGTTGCGGAGTGTTAGTAAGATTCTCTGTTGTGTGATTCACCAACAATTATTATTGGACTTTATATTCTGCTTTAATTATGGTATAATTTTGTTAACGAATCGACAAGACGTTAAAAATAATGGTGTTAAGATAAAGAACATCTGGAGAAATCGGTTAGTTCAAACACTTTTCCCCAACTATATTTTACTTTCAATCCTAATTCAATGAACAAATATTTATTTGCTAAATATTCCACAGTTATGTAAGTATAATTTAAAATGACTCAAGTGGTTGAAAACATTATAAAAAATACAGAAAAAAATCTATTTTTGATCGATAGTGAAAATATCTGTATAAAATAAAATAAAAAAAATTCAAGTGGGGATGATAGAATTTCTCCTTTTAATATTTACATAATAATTAATCTATATTTTTAAGTTACACGAAACCTGTCAAGATATATTTGTAACGATAAAGAGTATCAATAAGCGGCAAGAATATGAAATAATTCCCATGTGAAATGAAATCCATCTATTTTTGTTTATTTTAACCGATGTCTTAGGTTGGAAGACATTCTAAATGTTTGCGTAACGATTTGTTGGCGATTTATTTGCTTTTTCTTGGTAGAGAAGAGTTGAAAAGATAAACAAAACCTTATCGCGGTTATTGAATGAGCTGGACTCGATGTAAACAAAGACTAAATTGTGCGATAGAAGGTTGGGGCTTCATAGAATTGCCACTAAAAATGCACACGTGGTTAAAAATTTCAACTATAACTAAGAAAATGATTATAAAATTGTTAATAATAATAAAGTAATATTAAAGAAAATAAAGTAATATAATATATATAAAATAAAAATAATAATAAAGTAATATTACTATTAATTGTTAATATAATAAAGTTAATAATAAATGTTATTTTATATTCTTCAATGCAAAGACATTCTTTTAAGTGGTGTTCTGATATACCGAGTAACGCAAAATATATTTTCATCGGTTTAATTTTTTTTTTCTAATTTTCTATCTACCTAATTTTCATCGGTTTAATTTTTTTTCTTCTGTTTCAAAACAAGCTAAAAACTATAAAAGTTTTGAAAATGGAATCAAACAAAACCATTATTTCAGAATCATATTGCAACAACTATAAACCTATTTGCTTGATAATGACTGCTTTCTAGGTATGCACTAGTTTATAAGAGAAGAAGTTAAGAATACTTGTAGATTATAATATGGAAGAAGAACAAGTCACCTTCAGAAAGGGCAGACAGACAACAGACAGTATAACACATCGGTCAATAAGTGCCTGGTCTGATACATATATGGTGTCAATTACGAAATATCCTTATCAATGGTCGATGGGAAGGAAAAATTGTTCCTGTACTCCACGTAAAATTCTCTCAATTGTTTTTTGAATATTTTTTAATAATCTTCACTATCCCACTATGTATTTTCATGCATATCTGGTACCTGAATATAGGGCCTGAGTTTGAGTCGGAACAATTTCAGACATTAGAACTGTTATGAACCACCGAATGGCGTAAGCTGCATTTCAATGCTGCTTTGCATTTCAATGCTGGTCAATCCTTCAGTTCAACCAAGTTTCCACAAAACTATCGTCCTATCTAATAATCAAGAGATTGAACCAGGAATCTGAAAAATTAAACATAATACCTGCAGAGCAGTTTGGCTTCAGAAAGAAACGCTCAGCGGAACAGCAAGTATTGAACCTGGTCGAAACTACCACCGAAGGGTTCCAAATTAAAGAAGCCACAGGAGTAATCCTTCTAGATATAACCAGAGCCTTCGATGGAGTCTGGCACGCAGCACTCATATACAAGATGATAAAAGCTGGTTACTCGAAGAAAATCTGCAGATCAACGTGGAGTTACCTGACAGACAGAACATCCCGAGTCAAAGTAGGAAAAAACATTTCAGGAGAAAGTAAACTGGAAGCGGGTGTCCCACAAGGATCGGTACTAGGCCCTCAACTATGCACGATCTACACCCACAACATATCGAGAAACTCAAGAACCAAGTTGTCACTGGATGCAGACGATACTGCAGTAACAATCAGGCATAGAAGAGAATACATCATCTGTAAAAGACTTCAAGAGCAGGTAGATCAAATAGCTCACTAGTGCATTGACTGGAAGATCCAGATCAACAGGCAAGAAAGCCAAGGCATACTACTGCAAAAAAAGAGACTGGTACCTAAAGCCAATATCGAAATAGACAGCGAAATAACACAATGGAGCCAAGAAGCAAGATACCTTGAAGTTAAATTGAATTTCAAACTCACATGGAAAAAACGCATACCAGAAGCGATCAATTAAACCAAAAGTGCGATGAACAGGCTATATCCGCTGATATACAGAAAAAGCTAGATGAATCTCAAGACCAAACTGCTCATGGTCAAATGTGTAGCTGCATGGGGATACGCAGCCATAACTCATTGCAAGTAGGCATGAACTTGCAGAACTAAGAAGGCTCATAGATTATGATCCGAATGAACTCCTGTGAAGAAGAGTGAAGAAGAGCGAGATATGACAAGGGACCCAAATTCCAGGTATTCGATTAAAGTAATTAAAATAGATAAATTTCGTAGAACACTATAAATCCCAACAAATATAAACCCCAGCAAATAACTTAAAGTATTTAATGTTATTTATTTTTGGACAAAATTTCCCATAACGATTAAAAGATATGGGACACAACTTGCAAATGTATAATAAAGTAAAACAATCAATTAATACAGTTAATTTCAGGTGAGATTCCCTATATCGCATTAACAGATATGGGAGTAGCAACAAGTAATCACAACACCGGTTGTGGAAATTTCTTGCAAAAAACGAGTGGCCAAAGGTTTATAGTAGAACCGGAGAACAACCCGTCCTGTATAAGATCTCTGGGTGTCTTTTGGACATTTCCCCATCATAACAAAAAAAATCCTAAATTAGTTGCCTCCGAACATACAACCCGAAGCCCGACTGATGACGGCTTAAAGCCAGAAACCGGTCTCGGGAGATGCTTGTTGGTATTTTATGGCGACTGAAGGAATGAGAATTTTACGTGGAGCACAGGACATTTTTTTCCTTGTTTTTTGAATATTTTTTAATATTCTCCACTAGCACTGTGTATTTTCATACGTTCTAGAAATCCACCGTTACTACTGGCCCAACAATTGAAAGTGGAAAATGTCAAGATTAATTCCAAATGGCACAATCTTTGACCTGAAAATGCCTCAAACGAAATAGTTGATGTCATTAGACCAGGGGAAAAACCTCAAGGCTTCAATCTTCCAAGGCATACATGGAAAACTAAATAGGATCAGAACGGTTCATGGAGTATGTGCATACAACCTGCATAAATGGAGCAAAACATTTAGTTCAACCTGAGACTGTGGAGCTCCAAACTAGTGATGTGTAGTTCGCGAACGAACTAGCTCAAATGAACGATTCCCTGTAGTGAACGGCATGAACTAGTTCGTTATTACTTAAAAATCTCGTTCCCTAGTTCATCGCGAAGGAGGAAGACATTCGAAAAGCAGCATCTAAAATTAAAAAACTTGATTGCCAGCTATAGCGAATGAAAATCATTATTACCGGTTTTCCATAGTTGGAATCAAACTAATGCAAATGACTGCTCCAGACTATAAAGTGTCCGAAAAATATTAAGCGAAGGTCTAATACAACGGGTCTACAATAAAACAAGAGAAAATAGTCAGATTAATCTTAATGTAGATGAATTTGTAAGTGTTACTGCAGATTCACAGACATCGATTAATAATGATAATTTTACCGCATTGACTGTGCCCTATTTATTGAGGAATTTCAAATAGAAAATAAAGTTTGTTGCGTTGTTAGCGATAATGCTGCAAATATACTCGCGGCCGTAAGGAATGGTGGCTGGAAGTCAAAGAATTGTTTTGCACATTCGATTAATCTCTTAGTCCAGAACGGCCTTAAAAAATTCTTTTAAATAAGATTAAAGTAATGGTAAGATTTTTTAAGTAAAGTTCTCCGGCTTTACTCAAACAAGATGTGATAACGCGATGGAATTCGACGTTAGACATGTTAGAGAGAGCAGTTATTATTAAAGACGCCCTTATTTCAATAATAGCCCTTGAAAACCATCAGACTAACACAGTAACAGCGACAGAATGGACCTTCCTCCAAAAATTAGTCGATATTCTAAAAATACTTAAAGAAATAATGGAAGAAATTAGTTCAGAAAAGAGCATTACTTCCAAAGTTTTAGTTTTTATATTTGCTATTTATCACATATTGAAAGTTATATTCAAGATAATATGGAACCAGGACTTAAGGCAGCAATTTTATATCCGAGATTCAAAAAATATGCATTTAAGGATGATAAAACAAACGTTTGATAAAACGATCAAATAATTAGTACGTCAGGAGAAAAATCCCACAACTACTGTTATAGTTGAATTGGATCGATAGTTAGGTGAACCCTTTCTTAATTGACATGTAGATCTTTTAAAATGGTGGTGGAGCGCCGACTCTATAAGTACATGAAGAGTCGTCTTTGCATCCCTGCAAGGTCAGTGCCTTGCGAAAGAATTTTTTCGAAAGCGAGGCAAATTATGTAAGAAAGAAGAACACAATTAAATTCATAACATTAACACAGATATTATTTTCTAACAGTAATTTTTAATTTATTTTAGAAGATTCTAAAATCTGTTTTATTTTTCAATGAAATTTATGAAGAATTGCACTATTTAATTGTTTGTGGACACGCGGTATTTATATTTGACCCGACTATGTGTACAATTAGTTTTCAAGAATGGCTACTTGTACGTGTAGTCAGATCGATTGCATATAATATTGTGTGACTACAAACAATTATACAATTATCCAAAAATTATCAAAAAGAACAGACTATATTAACTCTAGGTACTTAGTATGTATGTATGTATGTATTTATTTATTTTTTAAGTCACCTCGGGGTTCAGAGTAACATTTATTTCATATTTTATGGCTGTTGTATAATTTTGATTTATTAAAAACAAAATCTATTATATTTTTATTATTTAGTTAATTCGGTCTCAATCACAAGTAAGTTCCGTTTAGTTTGCGGCAGAAGATACACATTTATTATGCGTGAACTAAAATGAACTACAGAACTAATTAATTGAACTAATCGTTATCGTGAACGAGATGGGATGAACTAGTTCACACAAATGAACTAACATTTCTATCTCTACTCCAAACCAGACTATCCGACCACATAGTCGAGGAGGGTGAAAGGCGAACATATGAGGGACATAACACTGACTTGGATGAAATGGAACGCTGAATTAGACCTTAGAATATGTTTTTTTTTTTTGGTTTTATGTTGTTTGTCTGATTTTAAGCACATATGTATGGAGTTTTTGTTATTTTTGGTTGTGACTATTTGTTTTTTTATTTCTTATATATTGCGTTCTCAATCACAAGTAAATTCCGTTTAGTTTGCGGCAGAAGATACATATTTATTATGCGAGTTAAATCGAAAGTCTCGGAAGCACTCTTTTTAAAAACTTTATTTAAATTTTACAGAGTGGCGTGAACCAAACTACAATATTCAAACTAGATTAATAAAATTCTAGAGAGGAACGTACTAGGCTACTCGAGAAAGAAAAGATGGCGAGGTGTTTTATCGGTAGTTTTCCATATATGGTCAGCTAAATGATAGATAAAACTCCTCCATCCTTAGAGAGGTCATATACAACTTTTAACTGACATTATAAGTTTTTATGGCCTAGATGTGAATTTCATCATTGTTTTGTTTGACTTTTAATTTTTTAATCTTTGGCCATAATAACCGTTTACAAAGAATCGTCAGTATGATTGTTATGATTACATAGAGCACAATTGTCCAAATACTGATACGTTTGTACCGTACAGGATTGATATGTAGTTTTGAATTTTCTTTTTGAATATTTAATTCGTTTTGAATATAGTTTTCGATATGAATGTCTTGCAAATTGAACAATTTTACTTTGTTTTATTATGGTTTTACATTTAGGGATATATTTTTCATTACAACAATAGATAAAGGAATTTTTTGGAATTTCCTAATTGTAATCAAATGATTTTTTAAGATAATATCTTTTATTCTTAATTGACAGTATTAACTGAGTTCAATTAAATAGGTTCCTTTGAGTTTAAGTCATTTTTACAACTTTCAGTTCCTATAAGTTCATTTTTTGTTATTACTATTCATTTGTTCTTATCTATTGGGCAGATATCAAAATCTATATCGATATTAATAGGTTTGCAATTAGTTATGTTATTTTGGTAACTGACAAGTTGAATCTCACAAGGAACATTTTCATTTATCTTTTGTGTATAGATATTGTTGCATAGATACAATTTACCATTCATTTCCTTACAATTGTTATTAAAGTAACCAAAATGGTTTCCATTTAGAATTACATAGTTATAAAAAGGTACAATAATTTGACAGTATAGTCCTTTAAATACAGGTAGGGTAAAAAGTTTATTTAGGCCGAATAAATTGTTTTCTACAAGAGGTGGTTCAATAATAAATATGATATTATTTACTTTTGTGTAACTCTTGATTTCCAAAATGTTTTCAAAGTCTAGGATATTTATTAAAGTTGGATTAAAAGGGAATATTTTGATTAATTCTTCATTAATTACTTGTATTTGTTTTAATAAAATCTCAGGTTTAACAATTGCATTATGAAAAGTTCTTAGTTTTGCGAATGATATAGCAGCTTCTAATTTTTCGAAAATATCATAGATATTTTGATAGTACAAAGATATTTGGAATAATGTCATGTGCATTTTCAAAGCGGCTGTTTGTGATAGTTGTTTTAGTTCTATTTCTTTTACTAAATTCATAGTTTCTTTCAATCGTAAGTGGAGAATATTTCGATTATGCGAAATATTGTTGGTCAAGAATGATTTTGACATTGTTCTGGTTTTCTTTTAGTATATTAATAATAGCGTCAATTTGTTCTGCATCTTCAGCATCTAAATTGCCTGTAATACTTTTTATAATGGAACCTAAACCATTAATAATTCGTCTTTGGTTTCTTGTTTTTGAAGGGAATAACTGCTTAATTTGTTCTTCAATTTTTAATTCAATACTATCTATTGTCATATAAAAATTGTAAAATTCTTCTTTCTAATCTCTATTAATTTTAAATGTAATTTTGAATAAAAGTTATCTGTCTTTTATAATGTAAAATTCTTTGAGAATTGGGTCTAATTCGAATATTTGTACGAATGACCAACTGCTTTTGTATGCTTTCACTAGTTTATAAGGAAGTATTCCTGGGTTATCGTTTAAGTCTGTTATTGTAGCCATTACGAATCCGAAGAGGATTCCTGAGGATTCCTGATCTTCATTCGAGATGAGGTTGCTTGAGTTATTTTGTTGTTGCTTAGGGTTTCCTTGGGTTTGCTTGGGTTTGTTATGGCTTTGCTGCTCGTTGCGGCTGATAGCTGGTTTTGCTGTGGATCCTTCCAACTTCTTACTTGGACAGTCCTCTGTTGGGTTGTTGGATTTTTTCTAAATCCTGTGGTGGTTTTTCTTCGCTTGTGCGGATCCTCCCAATTTTCGCTTGGTGGTCCTGGTGCTTGAGGTTTCCAATGTGCGTTTGGATGTCCTCTGCTTTTGGGTTTCTACAATGTTCGCTTGGATGGCCCTGGGTGATCTTCCTTTCCTCTTGCAGACAATATTCTTCTTCTTTGACTTTCGTCGAACCGTGGATTGAAGTCACCTTAATTCGGTGCTATCTGCTTCAAGCCTTGGGTTGCGGGGTTTCTTTTTGGATGAACTCTTGAAAGAGACCGCGTATTTCTTGGCCTAAGATCGGGACTATTTAAGAGAAACGTGATCCGAAATCCTACCGACTGCGCCAGTTAAATCGAAAATCTCGGAAGTACTCTTTTTAAAAACTTTATTTACGTTTTACTTATTTAATATTCAAACTAGGTTAATAAAATTCTAGAGAGGGCAACGCACTGTGCTACTCGAGAAAGAATAGATGGCGAGGTGTTGTTTCCTCGTGCTTTTATACAATTAATATTGTTAAATAAGCACTAAAGGTGTTGATAGGCATTTTATCAGTAGTTTTCCATATATGGTCAACTAAATGATAGATATAACTTCCGTGAACTAAAATGAACTACAGAACTAATTCATTGAACTAATCTTTATCGTGAAGGCGATAGGATGAACTAGTTCACACAAATGAACTAACATTTCCATCTCTACTGCAAACCAGACTATCCGATACGTAGTCGAGGGGTGTGAAAGGCGAGCATATGAAGGCATAACACTGACTTGGATGACATTAAACCTTAGAATATGTTTTTTTGTGTTTTATGTTGTTCGTCTGATTTTAAGCACATCTGTATCGAGTTTTTGTTATTTTGACGATTGTATCTCTGTAAAGATTGATACCGTGTGATTGATACCTTATTTCGCTTATTCTAACAAAGACGTTAGAATAAGCGAAATAAGTCACTAAGTTAGGGGCAATTTTAAGGCGTTATTGTAAAAAAGGCTTCAATGTGAGTGATACCGCTCGCGACATTTTCGCAGTAGAGGTGGAAGGTGCTCAATCAATTTGCACCGCTCAATTCCAGTAGAAAAACTTCCAGGAAAGAGACGTGAGTCCCGAAGGTAGGAGAAGATCAGGTATGTGGTCTCAATGCCGATAATGCGAGACATGCTGGAAAAGTATCCCTCAAGAACCCAACTTTTTGAACGTGTAAAAATTTATCTAAAGTCACCCGTTTATAAAAATGGAAAATATTCTCCGTACAATACAAAATATGAGTACTTGTTCAACTATTACCAAATTGCTAAATATAAAATGCCGAATCCAATATGTCAAAATAATCTTAATTTGATAAATGTTGTCTATTTATAATTTAATAAAAATTTCTGTGTACTTTCTAAAATTTGTTAATCTTTCAGAAATACGATATGATATTATAAAATACTTTAATCGCAATAAAAAACTTCTTAAATGCCCAAGGGATTATTTTTGATCAGAAAAACAACGTGTACTACAGTGTGTTTTTTTAGTTGGCCTAAACATTAAATTCATATAAAACGACAACCAAATTAAATGCCTTGAAACGATTTATTCTATGTGAAATAACATTTAATAACATCAATGTTTGAAAACAACTTCGGACAAATGTTAGTCGCCGCAACTTCTGACGAAGCGCATTCTGTCAAACCAATTTCCGACAACTTTTTCAAGCAATAGGGTTCTTATGTCAGCAATTGTCCAAGTTATAGTGCCTTCCAAGGCATTAATAGTTGCTAGTTTATCAGCATAGATCAAAGATTTAACATAACCTCAAAGAAACTAATCTAAAGGCCTTAAATCACAAGAATTTGTGATTTAATTATTGATTCCCTCAATAAATCGATTGTTCCCCTATGCCATGTTGAACCGTCCTGTTGGAACCACATTTCCTCCAAATCAATACCATTCTAATTTCGACTTAAATAATTATCGCTCTGTTACGATACTCATTAATGGTTTTTCAGCTAGATTTTGAAAAAAAAATACCGCCCTATAATGCCACAGACGTACAGTCCGACCCATACGGTGCATCTTTCTGGATACATCGATAATTGTTAGATTATTTGCGGATTATTTTCACTCCAAATGCCGGAATTTGATTTATTAACGTAACCATTTAACCTAAATGTTATGGTTAAATTCTGGATCAAGTTGTAACTGATGTTGAGCCCATTCACCGCACGTACGACGCAAACGATGGTCTCGCCACTTGAGTTCGTGGACAAGCTGGATCGTGTAAGGCATCAGACGCAAAATTTTGCATGTCGTCCAAAATTTTTAGTTGAATAAAAAAAGCCCAACTTCCTGTGCACAGTGACCAAGAAATACATTTGGATCAACATCAACACTTCTAGCAACAGCTGCAATCGTTTCTTCAACCGCAGCATATCGTTTGTTTTCTTAAGGTTTTCTTTAAGGAAGTATCCGGTTCCGAGGATGCTTGTAAATGTAGTTACAAGACTTCGCGACACAGGGTACTTAAAGGCACAACGGAGGTCACGCTGGAACACCTCCTCCACGCGAAATGGTAAAGATTGAGGAAGAAATTTTATAAATTGTCGAAAACGAGCTAACAATGAGCACTACGTCTATAGCAGGAAGTTGGTCACAGTAAAGTGTGGAAGACTATACGACCAGAATATTTTTATTCCTATCATTATCAACGGGTGCAAGCGTTACAACCCGAAGATTATCCTAGAAGAGTTGAATTTTTGACGCGTGTAGTGACGCATGGTAACGCCAAGCAAGATTTTAGACTAACCGAACAAATGGTGAGAATTTTGAACAATTTTTGTAGCATGTAACATTTTTATTTTTGATATTCTGCTGCATAAATGATTTTTGCTAAATTGACTTCTCTTTGCGAGTTCTAATACGCACTGGTCGAGAATATCAAAAGCCAGGTCTGTTTTCAAATTTTGTAACTGTTAGCAGCTTCTTTGTTTTACATTATTTTTTTTAATGATATTTGGACCTTATGAGTGCTTTGTGCTATATATTTATGTTTATACTTATTTTTACTAATACTTGATTTGTGTCTGTTTTTATCTGATTTTATTCATTCTTTTTTTGCTTATATTCAAGTGTCCAAAATTTGCAATGCATCTTTAATATAAAACATTTTTGGTAAAATTACTTATTTTTACGAGTTTAATGTCAAAATAAATGAGTCAACTTGGAAACAAGTTGCGGTATATCAATGCTGTATAATGTAAGTTGCGGTATATCAATGATCAATGCATGGTTGCATATTTGTTGACGATAGTGAACTGTATTAACTGTTTCACCTCGTTTCCAAAGCTCATGATACACGACATCCTTCTGATTCTATCAAATGCACAGCATTGTCTTCTTTCCAAAGAGATTGGGTCTTGCGGTCGATGATGATGGTCGTCGTGGATCAACCCATGATTTTCTGGATCCATTTTCCGTCTCTAGTCACGATCTGGTGCAAAAAGTCTTTCTTTCATGCCGAGCAAGCAAAACTTTTTTCCATTCCATGCATTCCGCACACCATTTTTCACTTTTTCATCTGTCTGTCATTTAGCTGATGTGGTACCCATTTTCCAGCCTTCTGGATATTTTCCATGGCATGCAGACGATCACAAATGGTTCGGTGACCAACATTTAACATCTCTACCATTTGTTGTTGAATTTGCTATCGTCTTCCTCCAACTATTTTTGCAATTCGGCATCTTCAAATTTTTCCGGTTGACTTGGGAGTTCTTTGTCTTTCAAGTCGAAATCACCCCTTTTGAATGATCTAAACCAATGCCTATAAGCGTCTTGCGTTGGGACATTGTAACCATAAATTTCTACAAATATACGACGGCTTTCACTCGCATTTTTCTTTTAACTGAACAAGAAAACCAGTACGTGCAAAAAGTGCTTTTTATTTGGTTCGAAACTCGAGATGTTTACCACACAAAAAAAATATGATACTAACTGGAAATCGTTTAAAAATCAATGGCATTTTGAAAGGTACTGTCATAGCAATAGACATTGAATTAGACTGTAAACCGACCTTTGGTTCCAGCGCAATCTCTTAAAAAAAATTAAGACTTATCAACCACCTCACCTGATAAATATGAAGTTGATTAATTGGGATGCCGTCATGGCTTCTTTTGACGGTGAATATGTTGATGATAGCTAGAAATGTCTTCAAAATAGCGAGGTATTCTGATAGGAAAGTGAAATGCATATGAAGTGAAATATATATATATATATATATATATATATATATATATATATATATATATATATATATATATATATATATATATATATATATATAACCGAAATATTTCATCCTTTCTCTACATGCTACCACCGATCGCCTTCGCCCAACTGTCCACCATGCGACGTCATGTGTCTCTCCGGACCGGTTTCTAGCCTTTCAGCCGTCATCAGCCGAGCTCCAGACGAACGCAAGAAAAGCAGTTGGGAGAGACGATCGGGGCCAGGCCAGGTCAACTGGCCATTTTACCCAAAAGTGGCCAGTTGACGGCTGAAAGGCTAGAAACCGGGTCCCGAGAGACACGTGACGTCGCATTGTGGACAGTTGGGCGAAGGCGATCGGTGGCGAAGGGATCGGATATATATATATATATATATATATATATATATATATATATATATATATATATATATATATATATATATATATATATATATATATATATATAAGCCTTTTTCTTACTCTACAAATTTGTCAAGGAGGTCTTGAATAATCTCGAATGGGAGGTTCTTCCGCATTCGCCGTACTCTCCAGATCTTGCAGCAACCGATTATTTTCTCTTCCTCTCTCTGTCCAGCCAAATGAAGGGTGTAATGTTTGTTAGCGATGAGGTCTTCATAAACTGGCTTAACAACTAGATCGAGTAAACTGGCTTAACAACTAGATCGAGTCCCAGCCCGGCGATTTCTGGCGAAACGAATAGATCGTGAACAATAACGAAGAATATATCATTGATAAATTTATTGCAATAATTGTTACTTTTTCTATAAACCTTTTTAGTTTGCGGAAACAATCCAAATACCGCTCCATTTTCAAGTTTTTAGCTTATTATGAAACAAAAACCAGAAGCTAAATTAATCAATATTAGTGTAGAATTAATTTTCTGGTTGAAATGTAACCATCTTTCAAACAAAAACACTACGGAAATGAGCAGATTCTTAATTAAACTTTTCCCTGTGCCAGTCGTACATGAATATATTGTTCAGTATGTTTTTTTCAAACTTGTCGAATGCCAAATACTTTCGAAAATATTCCCAGTGTTTATTTTTTTCTCTGGACGTCCGAAATAACTAAAATAGAAACGGTTTGTTCTCTCTCTCATCGGAGCATCAAACGAACTATTTATCCCAGACGCGCAACTACGTCCTAAACAAGCCTCGGGATTGTTGGCACCATTTCAAAAACCGCATTTACTTCCTTCCTTCAGTCGAATTGTCACATGAACTTTGTCGACAACCGCGAATTGAACGTGAATCATCGGCTATTAGTTGGAAATGATGTTAAATCGCCAATCGTTTAGTGTCGAGACAGTTTTGAATCAGTATTATAAGTCAGAAGTAGTGGCTAAAGACTTAGTCATCTCGTCGATTACTTTTCGGATGACTAAGATCCTGAAAAAATACATAAATTAGATGTTACTTATTATTTATATACTATTAGATCGTTGCATAATTTTTGTCGTTTTTTTTTATTAGTGATATATTGTTATCGACAGCTTTCCGAGGGTGTAGCTGAGATATGTAGATGACGTGTTTGCTATTTTCGATGCAAATAATGAATATGTAAAAGATTTTATTAAGAACTTAAATGGAAAATATTAAACCATAAAATTTGCGTGTTTAATAGAAATGTTTGCAATTTTTTAATGTTTACTGAGCAGAAATAATAAAAATCCAACGATTCAGAACATAGCTTCCATAATAAGATGGCTTGTTTAAACTTTTTCCCTTATACCAAGATAGTTATAACCAAAAAGTTAATTGATTAAAGTGGTTGCCCAAGTGGATGGTTATAACAAAAACAGATTAATAAACAACTTTATATATATATATATATATATATATATATATATATATATATATATATATATATATATATATATATATATATATAAGGGTGGGTGTGTGATGACACTCAGCTACTGCTGTCTTATTGGACGCAGTCCAAGAAAATCTAACACTACATATATACCCCATCCGACGGGGAGTCGGCGACAACATGGGTTGTTGGCTGTGGATAGGGTCTCTCTATTCTTGATGGTATGGTATATGTCGGTGCCCTGATGAGTCTGAACCTCGAGAGACGAAACATATGTCATCCAGTTGAAGGGATAGGTGGGGCTCCTTCCCGGTCAAGCAACCAACAAAAATGTTCATTTAGGCGGAAACGCAGGTTGTTGTGTGTTCCACATGAGATTGCGGAACCCAACGGTTGGGTGTGTGATGACACTCAGCTACTGCTGTCTTATTGGACGCAGTACAAGAAAATCTAACACTACATATATACGCCATCCGACGAGAAGTCGGCGACAACATGGGTTGTTGGCTGTGGATAGGGTCTCTCTATTCTTGATGTTATGGTATATGTCGGTGCCCTGATGAGTCAGAACCTCGAAAGACGAAACATATGTCATCCAGTTGAAGGGATAGGTGGGGCTCCTTCCTGGTCAAGCAACCAACAAAAATCTTCATATATATATATATATATATATATATATATATATATATATATATATATATATATATATATATATATATATATATATATATATATATATATATATATATATATATATATATATATATATATATATATATATATATATATATATATATATATATATATATATATATATATATATATATATATATATATATATATATATATATATATATATATATATATATATATATATATAAAGAGAGAGAGAGAGAGAGAGAGAGAGAGAGAGATGTATGTAAGAAAATAACGGAAAAAGCAGCAAGGACAAACAATAAGATAAGAATAGAGGAACATGGACTAACTCACCACAAGAAATGAGTTTGTAGCTTGCTCAAAAGAATCGAGCGACTGCAATTCCTAATGCAATGTAGAGACATGTATGTACTAGGTGTCCCATTAAGGATGGATCGCCGACTATATCTTGAAAACTATTTATCCCACAGCTTTGGGAAAAAAAATTGTACTAAAAATGATCATGAGAAATTCACCAAAAATATTTTTAAGCTTAAACGACCGCACGAGAGCGTGACGAGCTAAACATTTTTAAAAATCATTTTTTTTGTGTGTATTTTCAAGTGTTAACCGAGTAAGAAAAATTCTCAGTTATAATTAGCCAACTGTCTCCTACAACTTTGTTTTATGACATTTTGTCGTAACTTCGCGAATAAAGAAGTGGGGGGGGGGGGAGTTTTACCTATTCAGATAAAAAGTCGTCTAATGTCCGTTTGCCTAAACCGATTTTCTTTAATTTGGATTCATTTAAAACGCAATTGCTGGGACAATCAGATAATCTGGGAGATAAATTATTTAGTTTATAAATGAAACCGCGAGGTGGCGTAACATTAAACAATAGTTTTTTTGAAGTTTTGTTCAGTTTTTTCAAATGGAATGGTACAGCTTTTATTACATGGCTAGAAAGGTAATTTAAAGAGGAATCATCCAGTGAAAACCCGAAATCGATATCTCTGACATGTCAAGAGATATTTCGATTTTTCTGAAAAAAATCAGTTAGTTTTAATTTCTACCGTAACATTAAGTTAAAAATTGGTCTTAATATTTAGGTCGCAATATATATATATATATATATATATATATATATATATATATATATATATATATATATATATATATATATATATATATATATATATACATCCGGGTGTCGATCCGTTCGTTCTGTTAAGAGGTATTTCGTTAAAATCTCTTTGGCATTTTTAAGTGTTGACCGCTTCGAATGAGGAGTCCAACTGAGTTAAACTGAGTTGGACTTGTTGAGTTAGAGTTTTCCAACTAATTGCCGAAACATCGTGAATTAGTTGGAAAATTTGCAACTAATTGGGGCGATTTTGCCGAAACTCCGTGACTCTTCACAGAACGAACGGATCAACACCAGGAATGATTTAGGAACATAACAAATGCGAGATTCTTGACTTTTTGCGACAATCTCGTGACAGTAAGCACTGAAGATGCCAAATGAGATTTTGGGGAAAGGTTTGCAAGCTCCCGATAGGGACCAATTCGACAACCGGATGTACTCCCGGAAAAACCTAATACATATTTTTCCATCAGTGAAACAGTATGCACAAACATATATATATATATATATATATATATATATATATATATATATATATATATATATATATATATATATATATATATATATATATATGTATATATATAAAGAAGTGGATTCAGTACAGTTCACATGGATGACCTTGAAGTTAAAATCAACGTACAGTGGGGTGTACGGCAAGGGGACTCAATATCGCCTGGTCTTTTCTCACCCTGCCTTGAAGAGGTATTTCGTAATCTGAATTGGGAACAGGATGGAATGAAAACCAATGATGCATACTTAATCCAATTTTAGATTCGCAGAAGGTATCGTTCTCGTCACACCCAGAGACCCAGATGAGCTACAAAAACACACAACACGAGAGAACCATTTGGCTTGAAAATAAACCTAAAAAGAGTCAGATTATGTTCAACAAATTTGGTTACAGCAGAAAAAATCTATTTTAGGAAGCGATTTAGAAGTTGTGGACCACTACATATATCTTGGGCAAAATCTCTTGGGAGATACTGATACTATATTGAGCTGGCAGACATTTGCCAGGCTCAATATAGTGTTTAAGAGCAAACTCCCACAATGTCTGAAAAGAAAAGTCTTTGATTACAGCGCCCTGCCCGTTATGATATACCGAAGTGAAACCTGGACACTCACATCACAGTCAACAGTCAACCTTCGGGTACCTCAGAGGAAATGGAAAGGTGAATGCTTGGCATTATAAAGAGGGACAGCCTGCAAAGCTTACAATCTGCATATGGATCAGGTAACAAACGAAAGTATGTGACATCATTGGAAAGAATCGAAATGGAAGTGGGCAGGCCATATGGCTAGACGAAGCGACGACAGATGGACCAAAGCAATCCTGGAATGAATACCGCTTGATCATAAACGTCCACGAAGGAGACCGAAAAATGAATGACAGAGGAGAGCTCAGAACCGCGGGAGTCATAAAAGCATGCTTGGGGTGCCTTCATCTGCAATGGATCGACAATGACTGAATATATATATATATATATATAGTTTGTCATGAAACTCGATATGTGGGGTTAATTTATTTTTCGATATCTCTAACGCAAAGCAAAATATAGAGAAATGATACTGGTTGTGAATTCGTAGTAAACTGAATTTAAAGTTCAGATTTAACTTGAGTATCTTAAAAAACGTCCCATCGACCTGTATGACTGCAAAAGTTCAAATCTATATTCCTTCAAATACCAAAAATATGGGGGTGTCCTCATTTTAAATGCGATGATATATATATATATATATATATATATATATATATATATATATATATATATATATATATATATATATATATATATATATATATATATATATATATATATATATATATCAAGAATGAACCTAATTAAAACATGAGATAACATAAAACATATATCTCCTCGCCAAGATTCAGCTGATCAATATACAGTTTTTAGTTTTTTACCTCATTTTTATATGCTGCAGATCCGGAACTATACGAAAAGTCAACATCAGTAGAATAGGTGCATTTGGGATGGCAAAAATTCTTCGAGTACCATGGACAGCTCTCTCTCTCTTCTGAACACAGCATTAACCATATTCACAAGAATTCTCAAGTTCCTAGGCCACATGGCTAGATAAAGCGAGAAGTTGAAAAGAATGATACTCCAAGGCAAATTCTGCTGTAAAAGGCGACGAGGCAAAAATGGGACAGATCACACTGCTTAACTAGATATTTTTTAGTTGGTATGACTGTCTTTGCCAAAACTTTCATATAATCTCGCTTATTAACTTAGTAATCATAGCGTCTTTTATAATAGTTAAACTTTTTGGTCTGCTATTTTGCAAAATGGATAAAGTTATCGAATAAACAAATATCAATAAAATTTGTCTAAACTCTCTTGTGCTATAAAAAAGTTTACAACTGATCCAAGGACTTTAGTGATGAATAAGAAACCGTTGAAGTTAAGAGTAAAGATCTTATACTAAGTAATCGCCAATTAGGTATTAACGTTCATTTGATAAAACGTCCAGATTTGTGGCAAAACAATTCATGGTTTTCGCATCACAATAACACACAAAAATACAACAAACACCTTTCCACGTATACATATTCACCAACACCATATTCACTAGATATGGCACCGTGTGAAGACTAGAAACAACGTTAGAATAAGTGTTATTACAATGAGAGGGGATAACTTTGAAGCAGAAAAATATAAATTAAGGGTGCAAAATTTCCGTTTTAGATTATTGTTTTAAATATAATATCTTAGACTTAAAACCTCGAAAACTTATTCAAAAGAGACAGTAAATACCAAAGTTCGACCCTTCGAAAATAAAACCAACCCTAACAGAAGAGCTTGATAAACAACCAGCATAGAACTGGCAAGAATTGAAACAAAAAATTATTAAAACAGTCTTAAAGTTGGTCCCTTTACAAAAACGTAGACAACATCCGTGGTGGGATGAAGTTTGCGAACAAGCAGTATTAAGCCGAAGTAAACCATTCAAAGATTGGAACAGTAAAAAAACAGCAATAAATTATCATCTTTTTGGAAGTAAGAAAAGAAACATCGAAGCTAGTTAGACAAACTAAAAGAAAATATGAAAACAATCAACTTAGTGAAATAGAAAAAGATTTCCAAAAAAATAACACCCGAAATTTCACAAAACATTTAAAACTAAATTAATAGACTATCAACCTTAAAGTATTTGCTTCCAAAAGAAAAACGGACAATTAGCTCTAAATAACCAAGACAATTGCAAAGAACTTGCGAAATATTTTGAACAACTACTAAACTGTCCTGAGACCTTAAACAAATTACAACACAAAGTCCTAAACAAACAAACCCAGATTCATTACCACCGAATGAAAATGAAGTAATTAGGCAAATTAAACGACTTAAAAATAACAAGGCTTCTGGTGAAGATGGAATCACCGCTGTACTTTTGAAATCCGCTGATCCAGGTACAATCAAGGAAATATCCAAAATTCCACCGGGGGTTTGGCGAACTGAACGGATTGCGGAAGATTGGAAAGATGCTCTAATCCATCCTCTACACAAGAAAGAAGATAGAACGGATGTAAACAACATCAGAGGGATATCTCTTCTCCCAGTTTGTTACAAGATTCTATATCAATGTCTACTAGACAGAGCACAGGGATAGTTAGAACCTAAAATTGGTGAATATCAAGCAGGTTTTCGACCGAGCAGATCCTGCCATGAACAGATCCTGAATCTAAAGTTGATCCTAAGACATCAAAAACTGTACAATAAAACTCTGGTCTGTATATTTGTGGATTTCAAAAAAGCATATGATTCTATTGACCGCGAATCTTTATTACAAATCTTGAAGGAACAAGGACTAGATCTGAAAACGCTGACAATTATTAAAGCAATACATGACCTGTAACAGACTAAGAACACCATTTCTAAAAACAAAATATGGTAACATCAGACGAGTCTCTCAATTTAAATATTTGGGTGAAATAATCATGGAAAATGGGTTGGAAAAAGCGGCCAATAAGGGTAGATGTCAAAAAATGGAAACGGCATTGAGACTTACACAAAATATTTACAACAAAAAATGCCTATCTAAAAACACAAAACTGAGAGATTACAATACAGTTATTAAGCCAGAATGTCTATATGGGGCAGAAACGCTCATTTTGAATAGAAAGAGAGACATCGAGGATATTGAAAAGAAGGAAAGAAAAATCATAAGAAAAATTTTAGGCCCAAACAAATAAATAGCACAACATACCGACTTCGAGAAAACCAAGAAATCAAACAATACACAGATATACGTAGCGATATGAGAAAAAGAAGACTTAATTTTTACGGACACATCAAAACGGATGAATCCGAGTAGGTTAACTAGACTAATAGTCGAATTTTATGAAAATAGGAGTAGAGCTAAAGTAGAAATAATTAAATGGATTGCTGCAATTAAAGAGGACCTAAGTTCAGCAAATATTACACAAAGTGAAATTCAGGATAGAGGCTGTTTCAGACACAAGGTTAACGTTTGGAAGGTTGGCCAGAGAGAAAAATGTAGGAAGACTGGAACAACTTGGTCTGACGAAAGGAAAAAAGCTCATAGCGAAAGAATGAAATTAGTATGGACGCAAAGGAGGGCTAACAAAAATAAACGCCTCCAACTGTACTTCGCGTGGTCCACCAGGACCCATACGTGAATAATAAATAATAAAATATCTTAGAATTTCATTTATGCAATAAATCATCCCTGTGACGAAAGCGACAAACTTTTCCTACCAGAGACTTCCTTCTAATAAATTTTCTCACGATTTATCGCTTATTTTAACAAGAACACAACCGATATCTCATTACCGCGCTTAAAATTCAGACGTACAACTACAGCAGGAAGCGTCTTAAGGTTACAGTTACTCAAAACGATCGTGAATGTGCCGCTTCGTAAAAATTCCGAGCAGAACTGCCGAGATTGTGATTCCTTGAAGCCTTGAACTTAAATGTCGAGATAGTCGCTTCATTTTTTTTCTCCGACCAGGAAGAAAAAATTCTGCTTTGATTTCCGCGATGTGTATGAGGATGTAGAACTCAGACTAGGCTTGAGCGGATTTAATTTGAAAATGCCGTAATTTGCTTTGCTTTTTTTTTAACAGTATTTCGAAAGAATAATATCACTGGTACGAAATTCATTGTAAAATATGGTTTATTTATTTTTTATTCAAAACATATTATTTTTAACACAGTCAAAATTCTTTATTCGCGATAGATACGCTCCATAAATATGCCGCGAATATAGAAACCGTGAATACGGAATGGTAATTTGGTAAGAAGAAAAAATATATAATAAAAGCAATTATCAAGCAAATATCATGCAACTATCAAGCAAATTAAATATGAAAACAATCAACTTAATGAAATAGAAAACGATTTCCAAAAAAATAACGCCCGAAATTTTTACAAAACATTTAAAACTTAATTAACGGGCTATCAACCCCAAAGTATTTGCTTCCGAAAGGAAAACGGACAATTAGCTCTAAATAACCAAGACAATTGCAAATAACTTACTAAACGAACAAACCCAGATTAATTAAAACCGAATCAAGATGAAATAATTAAGCAAATCAAACGACATAAAAATAACAAAGCTTCTGGTGAAGATCGAATCACTGCGGAACTTTTGAAGTCCGCTAGTCCAGGTACAATCAAAGAAATAACCAAAATTCTACAAGAAGTTTGGCAAATCGAACGAATTCCAAAAGATTGGAAATGTGCTCTAATCCATCCACTGCATAAGAAAGGAGATAGAAAGGATGTAAACAACTACAAAGGGACATCTCTTCTCCCAGTTTGTTATAAAATTATATCTCAATGTCTACTAGAACCTAAAGTCTACAGTTAGAACCTAAAATTGGTGAATATCAAGTAGGTTTTCAACCGGGCAGATCCTGAATCTAAAGTTGATCCTAAGACATCAAAAACTATACAATAAAAATCTCCTCTGTACATTTGTGGATTTCAAAAAAGCATATGATTCTATAGACGGAGAATCTTTATTCCAAATCTTGAAAGAACAAGGACTAGATCTGAAAACGCTGGCCATTATTAAAGCAACACTAACTAAGACCAGGTCAAAAGTTAAATTCATGGCTGACATCTCAGAACCCTTCGAAATTAAAACCCGAGTGAAATAAGGAAATGGACTCTCGCCACTCTTATTTAACTGTGTTCTAGAAAAAGTAATACAGGATTGCCGTTTAAAAAAATCGCCCCTGAATATTGAAAAATCTATTAAACTGGGGAGAACCAACATAAAAATAAATTGTCTGGCGTTTGCTAATGATCTAACAAATTTAGCTCAAGATATATTAACCGCCCAAAAACAGATTAAAATCCTAAAAGAAACAGCAGAAAAGGTAGAACTCCAAATTTCCTTTAAAAAGACGCAATATATGACCTGCAACAGACTAAGAACACCATTTCTAAATACAAAATATGGTACCATCAGACGAGTCTCTCAATTTAAATATTTGTGCAAAATAATCATGGAAAACGGGTTGGAAAAAGCGGCCAATAAGGGTAGATGTCAAAAAATGGAAACTGCATTGAGACTTACACACAATATTTACAACAGAAATGTTCATTTTGACTAGAAAGAAAGATATCGAGGAGATTGAAAAGGAAAAAAAAATCATAAGAAAATTCTTAAGCCCCAAACAAATAGATAGCAAAATATACCGACTTCGAGTAAATCAAGAAATCAAACAATACACAGATATACATAGTGATATTAGAAAAAGAAGACTTAATTTTTACGCACACATAAAACGGACGAGTAGGCTAACTAGACAAATAGTTGAATTTTCTGAAAATAGGAGTAGAGCTAAAGTAGAAATAATTATATGGATTGTTGCAATTAAAGAGGACCTAAGATCAGCAAATATTACACAAAGTGAAATTCAAGATAGAAGCTGTTTCAGACACAAGGTTAACGTTTGGGAGGTTGGTCAGAGAGAAAAATGTAAGGAACACCTTGGTAAGGAACAACTTGAACAAAAATACCGGAACAACTTGGTCTGACGAAAGGGAAAAAGCTCATAGTGAAAGATTATAATCAGTATGGGCGCAAAGGAAGCCTAACAACAACAAACGCCTCTAACTGTACTTCGCGTGTTCCACCAGGGCCCATACGAGAATAATAATAAATAATAAAAGCGATTTAATGAGATATTTTTAACAATATTAATAATTATTATCAGGCTTAGGCAATGGTTTAAAGAATTTAGTATTTTTTTCTTGATTTCAATTAGGATTAACATTCGGATGTAGCATAAACAATTTGCCTTTTAAAAACAAAACTTCTTTCCATAGAAGGATCAACTTTTATGAAGAAATCACAAAGCTCATTTACCATTCTTAAACCTTCATTCAGGTTTTTTAACTTTAATGTCACCTTTTCTGTACTCGTTGAGACTTACCTTTAATGGATTTTCTCTTAATTAATCATTTTCTCCAAGTCGGTTCCAGTTTTTCATCCTGCGATTCAAGCAATTCTTGAATGTCACTTGATTTTATCTGTTGGAAACCATCTCATCCTATACCATTAGCAACTTGAGCAATGTTTTCAGTTAATGTATGAATTTGCGCAGATTCTTCATCATTACCGACCATTAGATCAGACCACAGTGTTTTCCAGCATGATTTCAATGTGTATGACTTCAGCTCTTGCAATGATTTTTTTATATTCCTAATGCACTTTGCTATGTTAAAATTTTTCCAGCTTTCATATCAAGATCACATTCCATGGCGTCCAGTGTGATTTTAAAGGTCTGTTTAAGTAATAGAGCTTAAAGGCCTGGATCATTCCTTGGTCCATAGGTTGGAGTAAGGCCGTCGTTTTAATAGGCACAAATATCACCTTTATTTTTATGCATAGCTTCAAGATCGCGAAGCTAACCTGGAAAATTATCCAGAACTAGAACTGCCTTGAAATTTAAATGAATTTTCTTTAAATAAGTTTTAATTCTGGGAACAAAAAAATCCCGGAACCAGTCACAGAAATTAACACTTGTAGCCCACGCTCTGTTGTTTGAACACCAAAACACCGATAGATTGTCCTTGTTTTGATTTTTCCAAGCACAACAGTTTCATCATGATAATTCACGACCACCCGTTCCAATCAGGACTCAGCAAAAATTGTTAAGCCTCAATTGGGATGTTTTGCTCCATCCAGCTTACTGGCTGGACGTCGCACCCTTGGAATAATATTTATTCCTCTCACTCCAATGGGTTTATGATGGCCTGGGTAGTTGTCGGTAGCTGATGACCGTGGTTCGGAACCCACATTAAGCTGTAGGTCCAGTCGCTAAATAGCCTTAGATGCGGATGCGCCTCTAATCGTAAATCCTTTCCTTTGCGACGCCTGTATGTTATGTTGGACGTTGGAGGAAAAATTTACTTCAGTCAAAGACAAGATCAGCTTTTGTGTCGTCATTATCTAGAGAATACGTCTTATAAACACGTGCTTCAGTAATGATGAGGTTGAATATTAGTTTGAATGAGGCGGAAAGGTATATTTTGATATACCTTTGATATTTTGATAGAATATAAAAAAGCCTAGATTAACTAAAAAATGCATTTATAATAGGTTAAAGATTAAAGTCTAAAGCTGGGTCCACATCAATAAAAATTGGCGTCGTGTCGGCTGTATGTTTTGTATGTGGAGTGTAGTAGTCGCCCTGACACACAAGGTCACACACAAATATTGTCGCCACACAGCATGCACACGAACCATCTGTTGTCCACCAGAAAATTCCAACAAATTGTTCCAATAAAATCAACACACACGCAAAATTTTATTGGTGCGGACCCAGCTTAACACAAAAACAAATGTTGATTAGACACTGTTTGCAAAATTTCAAGCAAATAAGGAAGTAAAACTACGATTAGAAAATTAGTTTCGTTGCCTTGTTTAAAGTGTAATAAATTATAATTTGTTTATATACAAAATAAATTCTAATCAATTTATATATTGACCATTATTATCTACGACCTTTTGCTACTTGTTTGGCAACTCATTCACCGCATCGACGTAAAACGTCTGAGGCTTATTGACGAAAAACCAATCATGGTGTTTTTGAATACTCTCCTCATCGGTGAATATTTTTTCCGTTGAGAGATAATCCTAACTTGGTAATGATTCATAATATAATGGGTGGGCAAGTGTCACGCTACGATTTTAATTATTTATCTTCTTCTTCATCCTACTTATAATTAGGCATATTGCCTGATTTTTTCTTTTTCCCTGATTTGTAAATAGTCGCTCCATGTGTTATATGCTCCAATGAATAGAGAAATCGTTCTATAAAAAACTGTAGAAATGTTAGAAAAGCATTGGAGAATATATTGATGAATGAGGAAACGAAGAAATCAGAGAAATTATAAATGTCAAACAGACAATAGTAGATGAAATATGGAAACGACAGCCAGTTTGGTTTGGACGTGTGAAAAAACTGCAGAAGAATAACTGCCACAGAAAATATGGTCAATGAATCATACAGGGTGGAGAATATCATCCCTTAGACGAAAGTGGGGAGAAAATATTATGAAAACGATAAGTGAGAGAAACTTAACAGAATCTCCTGTATAGAACATACAAAAAATGATTTTTTTCGTTATCACAAAAAGTGAAAAAAACTTAACGCATGCCAGAGATTAAATTTTTGCCAAAGTTTTTGACCTTTGATGCATTAACTCATTAAAGGCCCAGAACAGGATCTCCAATTCGTGGTATTATCATTTGGAAATACATTTACTCAAACGGAATACTCAAGAACACTGTCACGCTTTATGATAATTGCTACAAGTATTTTTTTTTAAATGTATTAACATACCCTCTTCTTCCAGTACAGTTAATAACTGCTTTTGAGATAGTCGGATGTATTTATCAAATGGCGAACATTAAAAACTTTACGTGGTCCTTTCAGCATGCAATATAAAAAGATTAGAATTAAAAGTGTTGATTTTTATCTTAGATAAACATAAAACAACTTTGAAGTTGTTTGAATGTTGTTGCTGTATTCTATCTTCATTATATCTATAATGTACATGACTTTAAAATGAAAAAGTGTAGTAATATAAGAAACATGATAAAAAAAATTGTTCTGTTTGCTTCTTGATTCGCATTCATTCGAATATCCTCCTGTTGCATTTTGATATATCACGCAACTTGACATTAAGCACGTAATCAACTTTTTGACAGCCCTGTTGCCAGATTACCATTAAACATCATCCTCACTTTGGCGAATCATTTTTACAATTAAAACTTACCAATTCTTCTGTTGGAACCTTTGGTGTGAAATACTAAACTTGAAGAGATTTACCACTAAACACCAAAACGCTTTTTTGAACTGCTCGACGCACGTTTCGCTAACCATGTTAGCATCATCAGGAGATTATTTAATCTCCTTAATAGTCTAAATCATCTCCTGATGATTCTCCTTAATATGATGAATCTCCTTAATAGATTAAATCATCTCCTGATGATGCTAACATGGTTAGCGAAACGTGCGTTGAGCAGTTCAAAAAAGCGTTTTGGTGTTTAGTGGTAAATCTCTTCAAGTTTAATTAAAACTTAAATAACAATTAAAAAATCAACTCTAAATTAAATGTAAATACTGAGTAACTAAAAAAAGACTGAGTGTCGTCGATTTAGTACCTCTAGATAAAATTTAGCATATATAAAATGCTTCGTTCAAAAACCATCGACTTTTTTAATATTTGAATGGTTATTAAAAAAAAAAAAAGAAAAAAAAAAAATATATATATATATATATATATATATATATATATATATATATATATATATATATATATATATATATATATATATATATATATATAATTACCAATAACATTTATTGATATATAATATGCAAGTATAAAATAAAAAAAACAATGAAATATCTGCATACACTTATATTTTCATTAAAATAATCCCTTATTTTCAGTCCAATATGGGCTCTCAGTCATACCATTTCATTATTTCATTTTCTGAAAGCTTGACTCTATTTTTCTTTCCTTCATATAACTTCTCAAAAATGTATACGTTTTAGGGCAACATTGGGAACTTCCATAAGAATAATCTTAGATTATCTTTTTCCATTTAACAGTTGTTTCGCTTTTACTTGATGTGGTAGCTCTTAAAAGAAATGTTTTCGATCGTAAGGTAAAAAGTGAAAGTATTATATAGTGTATATGGAATAACTTCCAAAAGTGACAATAAATATCAACAAGAAAAATCGTCGCATATGCTGCCAACCGAAAACAGCCGCTAAATTTGAAATTTATTGAACACATTCCATTTGATTTTTTTATTATTTAATTTATGTAGTGGTATTTCTGCTGTTCGTCAATAACGTCATCAATGACGTGCAAAGGTTTTAGTATTGTACAAGCTATAGGTTTCAAATAACTTTTCGGCGCTCTTCCGTTTGCTAAACCTCGAGATTTATATGTTCTTCGTAGCTCTGAAAATAGAAGAAAACAATATGAATTATCATCACATTATCAGATGCCAAATATACAAAGCGGTAAGAAAAATCTAACACAACCTATGAGCCTGGTCGTGTAGCATTCAATCTAGCAACACTATTGGCTTTCCCACTAGAGGGCGAGACAGGCTAACATCTGATGTATATTCAGAACAAGTTTATACTCTCTAGAATCACTAGGTAGTCTGTAGCAATTCTTTCCGTGAACCGAAATTTCCTAGTTCCGTTTTCCTAGTCCGATGACGAATTCGAGCAAATATGCGCTATCAAGTTTTATTTCAGACTTAAGCACAGTGCTACGGAAGGAAGCTTTTGTATTGGATGAGCATGATGAAAATACGCGAGCGATGATGAAAGTCTTCGAGCTAGGAGACACGGTAGGCATTTCAAAAAGTGATGTATATGGCATACTGACTGAAAATTTGGAATGTAAGAAACCCATTACTTCAGCAAATCTGAAAGATCTGAAAGCTAAGCAATATTATATAAGACCTGATTGATAAAACCTCTTAGCTCTTACAGATAATTTAACAAAATCAAAATTGTACGCACTAACAAGCTACAGCGACAATTCACCTTGATGATCTTGAAGTTGAAATTAATGAAAAGCGAGGTGTACAGCAGGGTGAGGCAATATCGCCTATACTTTTTTCGGCTTGTCTCGAAGAAGTATTCCGTAATCTGGATTGGGAAAAGGATGGTATAAAAATCAATGGAGCAAACTTAAACCATCTTAGATTTGCAGATGATATCGTTCTCCTTTCACAAGGCTCAGAGGAGCTGCAAAAATGCATACAAGAGCTGCAAAGGGCTGGCGAACCATTTGGCTCAAAAATAAACCTGAAAAAGAGTCAGGTTATGTTCAATAAATTTGCTGCGGACAGAAGAATTTCAGTTTTAGGAAGGGATTTGGAGATTGTGGACAAATTTATTATAGAATTTCAATGGAGGGGAATGCCGTCCGGAAGGTGGAACGTCATGTTAAATGTGGCTGGCAGGCATATGGCAGGCTTCATTAGCATTCAGAGCAAACCCCCACTTTACCTGAAAAGAAAAGTCTTTGATCAGTGTGTCCTGCCCGTTATGACATACGGAAGTGAGACCTGGATACTCACATCGCAATCAATTGAAAAAGTTCGGGTAGCACAGAGGGGGATTGAAAGATGTATGCTTGGCATTACAAGACGAGACAGAAAGACCTGCACATGGATCAGGGAACAAAAGAAAGTGTGTGACATCATTGGAAGAGTAAAGGAATCGAAATGGAGATGGGCAGGCCATAGAGCGAGGCGATGGAATGATAGATGGACCAAGGTAATAAGCGAATTGTTGTTTTGATAGTACGCGCGAACACAGAAAGCACGTTGTCGTCCAGCGAAACCCTCCATGGTAACTAATTTTCTCTGAACCAAATATTGATGTAAAGTTTAACACGTTCTTCGCCATCTAGGAACAAACAAGTAATTAAATATGGACGACATTTCTGGATATATATATATATATATATATATATATATATATATATATATATATATATATATATATATATATATATATATATATATATATATATATATATAGCGACAGTCCACCTTGATGATCTTCAGGTTGGAATAAATGTAGAGCGGGGCGTACGGCAGGGTGACGCAATATCGCCTCTTCTTTTCTCAGCCTACTTAGAAGAAGTATTCCGTAATCTGGATTGGGAATAGGATGGAATAAGGATTAATGGTGCATACTTAAATCATCTTAGATTCGCAGATGATATCGTTCTTATTTCACAAGACCCAGAGGAGCTGCAACCATTGCTGGGGATTGCTGGGGCTGGGGAACCATTTAGCTTGAAAATAAACCAGAAGAAGAATCAGGTGATGTTCAATAAATTTGCTGAGGACAAAAAGATTTCTATTTTAGGGACGGATTTGGAAGTCGTGGATCACTATATATATATATATATATATATATATATATATATATATATATATATATATATATATATATATATATATATATATATATATATATATATATATATATATATATCTATCTTGGGCAGAGGGTTTCATTGGAAGGGGATACCGTCCAGGAGGTGGTAAATGTGGCTGGCAGGCATTTGGCAGGCTCAACATAGTGTTTAAGAGCAAACTACCACTTTGCGTGAAAAGAAAAGTAAAACTTTCTAGTTACTTTCTTGATTTACTTTCTAGTTACCTACTTAAGTTTGTAATATATTTTGGATTTAAATGTTTCTTTGTATTAAAAGTTTATAATATATATTGGATTTAAATATTTCTAATAAAATATCCAAAAGTGAATAAAGATGTTGTGCTGTGATTCCATAGACCCTTTTCGGTAATGTGTTAGACCATTGTCAATAATCTGTATTAAGGCACATAGATCTGTTTTGGAAATAAGTAGTAAAGATCCATCTTCTTACGATTTTGTATTTTCAATTTTTCTGTCAATCCAATTTAAGTTTTTGTTTTTATTGTTTCTCATGGGTCTTATTTAAAGTAACATATTTTATTTAAAAAAATATATATATTTAAAGCTAAAACGATGTTTACTACGTACCAATATAGTTTTATTTGATTATCTTGGTTCCAAGTTTTTGGCACTTTAAAACTTACACTCTTCAAATGCTAGTAAAAATAAATACAGAGCCAGATTGAAAAGTAAAACGTGGTTGCATAACTAAATATTATCATCGATATTAATTATGTAACAGTTATTAAGCTGACGATGTAAGATATAAAGTTTACTATACTCTCTCAAATAAATGTTTCATTTGGAAAAAAAAAATTAATTATTTTGTTGTTGTTTTTGCGTGAATAGCAACTTAACATTCTCAAGTATTTAAAATCCCATGCGATGCTATTTTTAATAAAATTACATATTATTATTCTGATAACTTGAGTTGGCTTTATACTGACAAAAGTGAAGTGGGTGCTTAAATATTCCTATGATGGAGTAGAAGATCGGTTTCTCTGATTGAATATCAACTTTTATTCGCAAACAGTGAAAAAAATTCGCGTGTATCGGACGCATATCCATCACATTTAATCGGTAAACTATTTATCAAAGTTAAAAAGATTCCTGTTTTTTTTTTTTAATCCTTTGGGAACGATTACTATGGGCTTACCTGACATTCGAACAAAATTCTTTGCGGTAAGTTGAAAAAATATTTCTATTTTGAGAAATTAATAATATATTTAATCGAAAATAATTGCCAGAAAGACAGGAAACAGTCAAGGCAAATCTGTCAATCATATAAAAGTTATATAGTGGTAGAGTTTAAACAACAGTAAATATATGTTGCGCAATATTTCAATACTGATTGATATTTTATCAAGAACAAACAAAAATATTTGATAATACACGGTTATGCAAAAAAACGAAACTTTTAGAATACCAAGAAAGAAACTGTAGTTCCTTCATTAGAATGTCAAATTTCAAAAACAACAAAGCTCACAAGAACCCAGATCAGTCAAATAGGAAGTATGATCAAGGGTTTTTACTGCGAGATTTAACTGGCAAAGGCATCAATATTTTTTTTTAGTTCCATACAAAATTTAATTGCTGCGCATTGGTTCATGGTCATTAATCCGTGACAATTTTGTTAATTTACTTTAATACATTATATTTAAGTCACCATAAAATGTACACAAAATTTTATTTAAGTGAAACTTCTTAGGCTGCGATTCTAAAATCGATAATTCGACCAGAATTGAGAGCGAAGAACGCGTCACGTTTAGGCACATTTCGTTACATGAGAGAAAAAGAAGATATAAAGTAGAGAGAAGGAGAAAGAGAGCTATACATTCCGACGCCACGGGAGTGGAGCAAAAGAGAGCGACATATACAAAACGATACAAAGTGATAGAATATGATAGTGTCGCGCATGCGCGCGTTGTAGATTTATGCACCAGACGCTATATATGAACAGCAGAGGAACCATGCATATTTAACATTTATCATTTGTGATTATTTACGTTTTTTAAAAAGTTCACACTTCACAAAATTTTTTTAGTTGTTGTCAGATAAGAGGCTTTGTAATTTTTAAAACTGCGTTTTGTTCTTGACTCATCATCCCTACTCTGTCATCCGTCTCGTGTTTATAGAATTTCAACCTTCTTTTGCTTTAGTTCGCCGCTACGTTGAACATTCTCTCTGTGGTCTTTCGAGAATGTAGTCTGTATGCTTCCTCTGTCAGTTTTGGGAGGAGAATTTTCCTCATAATTTTGCGTTCTTCTTTTAGTATGTTTCCTATGCCACTTTTTGTATGACGTGTAAGTGTCTCGCTAGGGTATAGTACCTCTGGTTTGATTACTGTGTTGTAGTTACTAGTAGTTACTTCTAGTTAGATTACTGTTTTTGCGTGTGTGGATAGGCATTTCTTATTGTAGATATTGTGTGTCTTGCCATATGCTCATCTTCTGTGCTATCTTCTCTCCTGCTGTGGGTTTGAGGATCTCGCCCAGGTATATGAAGTGAGTGACCCTATTTATTTTGCCGTATATGGTGTTCAAATCTAATTTTTAGCAGAAGAATTCAGCTTTTGGAAAGGAGATTTGTAGGCCAACTTTCTCTGCATATTCCTTGAGAACTTCGATCTCTTAGGTTGCCCTTTTTTCATTGCCTGCGAGTATGGCTAGGTCGTCTGCGAAGGCCAGGCGTATTGGCTTTCAGTGTCCTTGATTTTTCAGTCCTTTTTCCCATTCCCTTATGACTTTGTCCAGGACCAGGTTGAAGAGGAGTGGGGATAACCCATCTCCTTAGCGTACCCCAGTTTTAATCAGGAAGGGTTCGGAAATGTCTCCCATAAATTTTACTTTAGAGGTTGTGTCAGTCCGTGTCTGCTTGATGAATCGTAGTGTTTTGAGGTCGAGTCCGATGTTGAACAAATATTTTCAGTCGATGCAGTCTTCTGCTTTCTTGAAGTCCACGAACGTGCAGATGATTGGGACGTTCCTGATAGCTTTATATTTCTAGAGAGAGACTATAAAAGTCTCTCGTGTTATAACTGCGGAAATTCTCCTCTATAGAGTCTAGTTGTTCCTTCATGTACATCCTCTTAGTTTGCCTGATAACCTTTGCGGTCTGTTTTCTAGTCACGTCAAAAAGCTGTTGACTTTTTGGAGATTTTTTAGTGTTGTACTCCCGAAATGCTCGTTTGCGTCGCTGCAATACACTTTCGCATTCCGAGGCCCACCAAGGGTGTTTTGTGTTCTTTTAAATATATATATATATATACATATATGTTCAGAAAGGCTTCCGCGGTCGGTAATATTAGAATTATTAGGTTCTCGGGTAGAAACGCGTTTTAGATTTATAAAATATCGACGCTTCGGCTTCCACTTTGAAACCATTTTCAAGAGAATCTAGTTGATTTACTCCGAGGACTCAATCTGCCTACTCCCCAGAGTTCACAACGAGAAAAGAACGTGGACGGGGCGACCTCTGTATTTATAGGTGAGGTTGTAGGTGGGGCGCTCGGTTGAGAGGTGGGCGTGAGACGGGAGGTGGACGTTTGACTAGAAGGATTTCGGATGGGCAATTTGGAAATAAGCGGTTTCCATGTATTTGGAACTCTAAGATCGTCGTCCCTCTTCTTTAAGCAGTCTGGACGTTTTTCGATCTCAATTGCTTCACGAATTATGCGGGGTTTGTAGGAATATATAGGTGCGATTACGTTGTTATCTCGACAGGATTTAAGAAAGGTTAAGTCGCAGAGAAGACGGGATATGCGAATGAGGAGGGTACTAAAATGTTTGGTATATATACAAATATATGTATATATGTATATATATATATATATATATATATATATATATATATATATATATATATATATATATATATATATATATATATATATATATATATATACCCTCGAGTTTGGGCTTGATCGATATGATGTCAGTCAGTTTACGTACAGCAGATGTTTTACGATCTTCATATTGAGTAAATTGTATGTGTTGCTACCGATATTTCTGATACCCAAACATTGAAAATGTTACAAAAGATCTTTGGAGAGGCATGGCTATCAAAAACACTTAAATGTCGAACGTGATACCGATAATAAAAAATGATACTAATTAACTTCGTTGCTTGCCTGACTAAATAAATTAATCTGGACATGACCGTTCACAATATTTTAACAAATGATAATGTTTTGGACGTGAAAAGCATCATGGAATGGAATACTTATATCGAAATGTTTTTTTAAATGAACATTGAAAACTTTGCAAAACATACACTTAAATTTCATGAAACGCCTTACGGCTCGTGATGACAAGTATGCCTACAAATAAGTAATAATTCCAATAAACTTTGCATTTTACACTACTATAATTTGCTCTCATATACATGAATTACAGTACAAGAATTTTTAATCAAAAACTCAACAAGCGTTATCACCGATTAACCACTGTATTCTCCAAATATGGCTTCTATTGACTTTTTAATTTTTCCCTTACGAGGTGTATAAATAAAGTAATAACACTGATGGCGTACGGTTCATTGTAAATCAATATTTGCACTGAGGAGTTCTTGAAAAACTTGAAAGCGAAAGAGGGTTATTCGTGTGAAACCTAACATCACGAATAGGTGGATGCTGCATCACGACCACGCGTCTCGCCTCACAGCGATTTCAATTAAAGTGTTTTAAGCAAGTTAAAACATCACAGTGGCTCCGCATCCTCCTTATTCGCCAGATTTGTGTCCTTGTGACTTTTTTCTTTTCTCAAGATTTAAAATTTATTTCAAATGACACCCTTTTGAGACATTGGAGAACCTTAAAGCGATCGTAGCCGACCAGCTGAATTCGACTCCCGTATTTGAGTTTCACCATTCCTTGAAGAGAGGACAAATCGTATACAGCACTGTGTGGCTTTCCAAGACAACTGCTTTGAATGAGACAATGTAGACTTGCAATTTCCATTGAATAAAAAGTTTTTATAAATCAATGTCATTGTAAATCAACTTCACACCTCGTAAAGGACAAAATATTAACCTTTAGGATAAAAAGTTCTTTTTTAAAGTCTGTAAACATTCAAATTGTTGTGAAATATTATGTAAATACAGCAAAATTTTTCATCAAAAAGCTTTTACTAAATTCTCGATAACAATCTCTAGAAATTTAAGAGTTTTTCGCTATTTTTTTCACACTTTCTATTACGAATTTGTTCGAATTTGATACCAGATGACTGATCGCATTTTTACTAACCGCCGTGTTCTAATCAAATTCGTGAACTAATCTATAAATTATTGTAAACATGGATGAATTATATTGATAAAATATTATCACACGTCGCATGTTATTGAACCGTGTTACACTCCATAACTAACACGTGAGCTATAAAAGCACTAAAACACAAAATCCCGAAACAAGAGTTACTATCCCAAGAAAATATGTGGGACTTTTAAAAGCTCTACTAAGTAAAAAACTCTACTATGGCTTTTCGATAAGTTATCGACCTGTCTCAGAATACTAAACTTGAAGAGATTTACCACTAAACACCAAAACGCTTTTTGAACTGCTCGACGCACGTTTCGCTAACCATGTTAGCATCATCAGGAGATGATTTAAAAAATCTCCTGATGATGCTAACATGGTAAGCGAAACGTGCATCGAGCAGTTCAAAAAAATTATTTGGTGTTTAGTAGTAAATCTCTTCAAGTTTAGTATTTCACACCAAAGGTTCCAACAGAAGAATTGATCTGTCTCAGAATGTTTTTCGTTTTTGATATGTTCAAAAATAAAACAAAAATTAATTCAAACGTGTTAAATTGCAGAGTAGTATTTCAACAAGATAGATTTCCAACAGCTTCTGTCAGATTTTGATATGCAGTAGTTCTTCAATAGTACATCTCTTCTTATATTGCCCTGACACCGTATCTTTGGTAAACCTCTCTTTCTATTACTGCCTTTTCGTCCCTCCATGGTATTCAACTTTCGGGCATTCCCACAACGTGTCCCTCCAATCTAAATCACTGGGCTCTCACATAGTCGATGATATCGAGATCTTTGTATCATTAGTCAAGTTCAAAATTACAAATCTGATCCTACAATTTCCGTTATACTTCACAGCACGAAAAATTATTCTGAATGCGTTTTCTTTCAAGCAATGTAACCATTTCGTCTGCTTTCTTTGTGAGGATCGATATCTCGCAGTCACAAGGGAATGTATGTTTTATTGATCTTAACTTTCGTGTTTCTTCGTAAATGTTTAGATCTTAAGACAAAATGCAGAGAATAAGTAACTTTGTTACCATTCATAATAGGATTTATGATGTTATTTTCGTATAATTTGATCCTAGATATGTAAATTCCGGTTTTTCAGTTCTGCTCTCTTTTTGGATTAGTAGAGTTTGACTGGAAGAACGAAAATCAGACATATTTATTATGCGATTTTGCGATACGATATTTTCGAAAAAATTAATTGGCAAAAAAAGGTAAAAAGCAAGAAAAGGTAGCACTCTCTTTGATTGAGCAAGCACAAAATGAGCTTAGAAAACGAAATGTCAAAGTAGTCCCGCTACTCAACGATAACGGACTTATTGAAGCTCTAAAGAGACCGAAGAGAATGCCTAGCAGAATACTGTCTATGAAGCTAGAGGGCAGAAGAAGACCGGGAAGACCTATGCTCAGATGGAAGGACAATATCAAGTACTGTAGCAGTTGACAGGTCCATATAGAAAAAGAAAATTGAGACGACCGAGGTCCATAGTGTACTGTTGAGCTAAAGTGGAATTGTGAAAAAAAAAATGCTTTAATTATACATTCTGTCAAAAAAGTACCAGGAATTGATCATTTGAAAAGCCCGCCTAAAGGGACTGTCAAAATTCTTTTTATCATTAAGTTGGCATAACTGTCCTCTATACTGACGCGGAGTTTGAACGTTAACTGTCATTTAGTTGGTTTACAGTGCTCGATTTTGTGTGTTTTGCGATTTTTACAATGGATAAAATCATCGAACAAAGAATGTGTTTTAAATTTTGCATTGCAAATAGAATTTCGTGTGCCGAGCCGCTGAAAATATCGCAGAAGGCTTACGGTGAATCGACTTTATCAAAAACACGTGCATATGAGTGGTACAGTGCATTCAAAAACGGTCGAGATGTGGTGGAAGATTTGCCTCGCTCTGGTCAGCCATCAAAGTCTTCAAATGAAGTTAATATAGCTAAAGTGAAGAAAATGGTGACTGAAAATCGTCATTTAAGTTTGAGAGAGATAGCCCCTGATCTTTCGGTATCTCACGAACCAATTCATACCATTTTAAGTGATTGTTTGGATATGAAACGCGATGCCGCTCGACTAGTGCTGAAAAACCTGAATTTTCTTCAAAAACTCAATCGCGTAAAGGTCGCTGAAAATATATTAGAAAGAGTTAATTTCGACACCACATTCATAAAACGTATTGTAACCGGTGATGAGGCATGGCTATACGAGTTTGACATGCAAACTAGTCAACAAGCTTCGGAATTCATGAGTCGAAACCGAAAAAAACACATCAAAGTCGATCAAAAGTTAAGGTGATGTTGACTGTTTTCTTTGATTATCGCAGTGTTGTGAACTCGGAATTCTTACCAGAAGGTCAGACGGTAAATAAAGAATATTATCTGAGCGTTATGGGGCGTTTGAGAGAGCAAATTCGACGAAAAAGGCCTGATTTGTGGAAAGAAAACTATTGAATTTTACATCTCACGACAAAGCACCATATCACAAGCCTATCATTGTGAACGAATTTCTGACTAAAAACTCAACAAATACCATCAAACAACCACCGTATTCATCTGATATGGCTCCGGCCGACTTCTTTCTCTATCCAAAACTCAAATTACCACTTCGAGACACCCGTTTTCGGTAGATAGAAAACGTAAAAGAGAATTCGCGACGACAACTGAAGTTGATTCCGGAAAATGCGTACTTTGAAGGCGATTCAATAAATTTAGATAAATATTAAACATTGTGAGTTTTATTGACCAATTCTCGGTACATTTTTGGCAGAATGTAGTTTAGTTTTGTTGAAAATAATTATACTACATATATTTTGTGTTGATATTACATCATAAATCATATTGCAGCTAAAATAAAGAAAAGTAAGAAAATATTCAAAAAACAAGGAAAACTAATGTACTAATTCAATATGCTCCATGCTATATTATTAGTGTCCACGAGCTCACTACATAACTTTTCATATATACCAGGTGTGGCGTTCAATAATCCTTATTTTTTTCTTGAAAAACACATCTAATTTGGGAGAAAGGTAAAAAATGTTTTGCGCCATCGTGAGCTGCATATTTTTCCCATCTCTGGTAATTTTTGGATACCCTCCCAGAAAAACCATACATCTTTTGAGGTGATCCAGTTATCAAACCATTTTTCGACATATCCGTAATTGTTGAGTTGTTTCATGAAAAGTGAGCGAGACATCGATGAAAACAAGTGATAGTCGGAAGGGGTCAAGTCTGGTGAGTACAAGGGGTGAGACAAGAGTTCCCAACCAAGTACAATAATGGTGTATCTGGCCATCTTGACTGTGTGTGATGGGGCGTTGTCGTGCTGTAAGATAACGTTTCCGTATCTTTTAGCCCATTCTGGTCCCTTTTCGATGGTTAAAAATTCCCATTTGTTGTAATTTGTTACCCATTTGTTTCAACTGCTTTCAGAAGCATCAAGAGTGTGTCCTATCACACACACTCCTGGTTCCACCAAATGCACAGTATTATCTTTTTTCCAAAGTGATTCGGTCTTGAGGTCGATGTTGATAGTTGTCCTGGATTAACCCACGATTTTTTGCGTTTTGGGTTCTCGAATATATCAATTTTTCGTCTCCATTCGCGATCCGATTCCAAAAAAGTATTAGTAAAGTAATAAAGTATAAAAAGTAGATTCTTTCATGCCGAGAAAGTAAAACTTTGCACACCGTTTTTCGCTTTTGCAGATGGCGCAGACAGCGCTATCTTAAAATAATTAAGGGTTATTAACCGCCTCACCTGGTACGTAGACAGGGCCTGGGCGGATCGCGGACAGTTACGGATCAAGGACTGTTGCAGACGTCTACTACAGGATGGCGTGAGCTACATTGTATTACAGC
This sequence comes from Cosmopolites sordidus, assembly GCA_031761425.1. Classification (NCBI taxonomy): domain Eukaryota; kingdom Metazoa; phylum Arthropoda; class Insecta; order Coleoptera; family Curculionidae; genus Cosmopolites; species Cosmopolites sordidus. Next base: position 103,743 of record JARFXV010000545.1, read on the forward strand.
CTACATCCTACATACGTATCGCTGATGTACACAGCCCTGAACCCACATTAATTAACCCACATTAATGTATCAGTACTGGTCCGGAAAAATGTTATTAAAACGAAATACAACAATACAATACATACAATATTAAACCGGACTCTTTAATTTTAACTTTGGGAACAAGGAGAAGTCACAAAGGACTAAATCTGGTGAATAGAGCGTGTAATTGATCACACTGACTTGGTTTCGGGCCAAAAATTGACGAACAATTAACGATGTGACTTGGTGTATTATCGTTTAAAAACCTCCAACTGTCAATAAACTCCAACTGGTGATATTCTGACCGAATGTCAACGAATTATGTGCATCAATCGTTTCAGGACTTCTAAGTAGTATTGCCAGTGACAATTTGACTAGTTGGAATGGTGTTTTTTTTGCCTGTGGTGAGTTTTTCGTCTTCCATTCCGCATTTTGGCGCATAGTTATTGGATCGTATTGAAAGCACCATGTTTCTTCCCTCGTAACAATTGATTTCAGGAAGTTTTGATCATTTCTGGCGGCTGCGACGATCTCTCTGGAATAATTGGCAATCAGTGATTTCCATTCCTGCGTCAGCGTGTGTGGAACTAACATTGCACACACCTTTGTGTTATCCAAATATTTGTGAAGAATGAGTCGAATCGTTTCTTTGCCGATATGCAAAGCCTCTTCCATCATTTTTAGTGAAACATTGCGATCACTTGCTACAATATCGGGAACTTTTTCAAAAATTTTGTGAGCACGAACTAAAATTGGTGTCCCGTCACGTTTGTCATCCTCTCGCGACACTCTAAAAAACGTCGATACTACAAAAAAATGTTTGTTCTGCTTAAACAATCATGATCGTAAATTGCTGCATCAATCGGAATGTTTCGACGCAGTTTTACCGAGTTTTGCGTTAAATTTAATATCACCTCTTTATTCCATGATTTTATTCATACATCAAACTTTTTGACTTGTACAAGACGTCATAAAATCAGCAAATATCATTCGATCGTAGTAAAGTAGGTTTCGTTAGGTCTAGGAATGTTCAAGTTTTGAAACGACGCCACTCGGCAATAGATGGCGTGACTGATTACTGAGATATATCTTAAGTACTGATACTTAATGGACGTATTGTGTATATTGTCGTACCTTTGATCATTCCTTCAGCTGCCTTCCAAACGTTCAGCTCGATCCCAACGGATGACGATTTAAGGTCAGAAACCAATATTGCTGATGCTTTTGGTGGCGATAGAAGAAATGGGCAATTTTTCTGTAGAGTAGAATATTTTTAATATTCTCCACAAGCCCACAATACAATTTAGTAAAGCAAAATTGGTTAGTTGAAATACTTTTTCCCATTTTTTCTAGATCTTAGTTTTTTTTTGGTTTAAAGTTCTCGAAACGACTCAAACCGAGAATATACAAGCTCTTGTTTGATGACTTGATATAATTAAAACGTACAACTCGTTCCGGACATTCAATTATCCATGGCATTGTCAATTGACGCAAGAAATAAAACTTAGACAATATCGTAATCACGTGTAAAAAATGTTGTAGTAAATTTAGATAACATTGTTTATACTTAATTTATCATTTATCGAAATCAAAAAAAATATTTTTATTCTGAATATCAAAAATTACATTAAAAAAACTGTAAATTATCAAATATTTTAAAAGGTGTTTTGATAACGAACAGGATACTTTCAAGTATCCATAGGTACAAATTGATAAAAAATATGTTAATCAGTGTTGAACTCGAAGAAACACCCACAGTTTTTAGTGTCATACTCATAGTCCAGGATGTGCTAAAGACACGCGTTAAAAACAACTGAGATAATATATGTTTTTAAAGGTTAAAATAGTTAAATATGGGGAAACGTCGATCCAAATAAATGATAATAAAATTCTTTAACATAATAACTCAACAAAAGAGATCTCAATTGCCAAAGCAAAAAAATCCAAAAAACATAAAACAATTAAACATATAAACACAAAATTTTAATACTCTTAAAATTGTCATGGCCATTTTTAAATGAAAATGACAGAAACATTGTTTTGCTAATCACACAGGTTTGTCTATTTTTGCCCATTCTGTTGATACTGGTATTTACACATCATTTCAGATCTTTTTCAATTTTCAATTAAACCGTTCAAAAATGCCTAGAAACATGATATCTTATTTTAACAGATAAATAGTAGTTGTCTTGTTACAATTGTTGTGTTGTTAATTAAAAGGTCAAGAAAGGTCAAAGGTATATATATATATATATATATATATATATATATATATATATATATATATAATATAATATTGTCTGATGTTTTTCTTGACCTTTGTGTTTATATCTTTAATCGTTTTTTTTTCTGCTTTGGGAATTGAGATCTCTTTTGTTGAATTATTATAATAAAGAATTTTATTATCAATTTATTTGGAACGACATTTCGACATATTGGCGACGCACCTTTTGATTTTAGCTATTTTAACCTTCAAAAACAAAAGATGTATTGCCAATATGAAGTAACTATCAAATTTATAAAATGATATGCCCCATGAACTTGAAAAAGATAAAAAAAGTCACTTCAATTAAATGATAATAAAATTCTTTACCACAACAACTCAACATTAGAGATTAAATAGTTAAAATGTATTTATTCAAAGAATTGGTCATTTGATTCTATACAATGTGCCCATCTCTTAGACAATTTATGGATGTCATTCCAAATAAACAGTTTCTCCTTTGAGCTAAACCATTCATCGGGCCATTTTTTAACTTATTTGAAATCGTCGAAGTACTGCTCTATAAACGCGTGCCTCATCGATGCGAAAAGGTGGTAGTCAGATGAAGCCAGGTCTGGAGAGTACGACGGGTGTGGTAAAACTTCCCATCCAAGTGATTTCAACACTTATTTGACAAATTTTGCTGTATGAGAGGGGCGTTGTCATGCTGCAAAATCACCTTATCATCGCTTTGAGCATATTGTGGACGTTTTCCGATCAATGCACAGTTAAAATTGATCATTTGTTCGGTAGCTATCAGTATTAATTGTTTCTGCAGGTTTCAACAATTCGTAATATTCCAACCTGGTCTCACCAGACACAGAAAATGGTCTTACAACCAAAGCAGTTTGGCCTTGCAGTCGATGAACCGACTTCGCCAGGTGATAACCATGATTTTTTTTTTTTTGGCTTGGGATTTTCGAAATAAATCTATTTTTCATCACCCGTTACTATTCGAAGGAGAAATGACTTCCTTTCATAGCTTTGAAACAGCATTTCACTGACGATTTTTCGATTTTCTAATTGCCTGTCATTCAATTATTGTGGCACCCATCTTCCCATCTTTTAGATCTCTCCCATCGCTTGTAATCGTTCATCAATTGCAACTCGACTTTTCTGCCAATTGTTTTTGAGTTTGTGTTGGGTCTTCATCCAATAACTCCTGCAATTCTGCATCTTTAAACGTTTTCGGACGTTCTACCAGGATGTTCTTTGTCTTGAACATTGAAATCACCACATTTGAATTGTCGAAACCACACCCACCGTAAGTCTCTACCAGCAAATGATGACTTTCAGCAGCTTTTTTATTTGGATGAAACAAGAATAATATAATGCGTGCCGCAAATGCACGTTTTCAGGCACAAAACTCGACATTTTGAAAAAAATATAAATCTATAACGCTGTTATTTTGGCGGAACGTAACTTGTGCAGTTCTGAGGTTAATGTCAGTAGAATAAAATGACATATGTATCAAATTATAGCATTGCATACTTATGGCTAAATCACTTATGGTAAAATCTGTTACAAAAACCGGAAAGTAATTACCGATACACCTGGTAAATTCCCAAAGAATATATATATATATATATATATATATATATATATATATATATATATATATATATATATATATATATATATATATATATATATATATATATATATACACAAGATGAAATGAAAACTATTTGAAACTTGGAATATAAAACTACAGGAAAGAGCATATGATCCTGTAAGTAGAACTAGAATAGTATCTGCATATGACCGACTGCTGTTTCCGGTTTACCGGTAGAACTCCCAAATGCAAAGTTGTAGGAGATAACTTGACTAAAAAAAAATTACAAACAATGCTTTCCGGTGTTGCCAGATTTCTTCAGTGGCTAGTAAAACAATATTGTTTTAATTGGCAACCCTTTTTTTAACATAATTTGACAAATCTTAACATTTCAAATAAAAAGTAGTCGTTTTAGAACAATTAACAAAAATATATCTAAAAATATATCTAAAATATCTAAACTAATCTGCAGTCTGCAGGAACTAAAAGAAGCTTATTGTGTTATTTGAAAGCTGTTGTATTTGAATGTGTATAAAAACGTTTTAATTCAGTTGCTAAGATGAATCATTTATTTAATCAAAAAGAGAAAGTTGAATTATTTTTTCTTCATTCTTTTTATTCTCCTTATTTTTCTTAATTCCAAGCAAGACATCCTGATAAGTCTCTTCCAAATCTGGAGTTTTTAAGAAATAATTTAGTAAAACTAAAAACAACTGGTAGTGTGTGCCCAAGAAACCGCAAAAGGCGCAAAAATGTTGTTACTAAAGGAAATGTTCTTCTTTGTAATGTGGAAAATCCTCACAAGTCAACGCACAAAATTGCCCAAGAGGTAGGCTATTCTCAGTCAAAGGTGTTGGCTACTTTACATGAGGACAATTAAAATCCATACAAAATGATAAGCTGTACGTTTATCATTTTGTAAGATTGGAATTTTGCAATATTTCACGTGCCAGAATCACCAAAAAAAATCAAAGAATTAGATTGGGAAGTAGTTTCTCACCCACCGTATTCTCCTGATGCTTTACCAGTGACGGCTAGTAAGAGAGGGTGTTGGGGCGCCGCCCCTCCAGCATTTATCACAGTAAAGAATTTAAATTAATTTAAAGAAATTAAATTATATCATTAAAAATTAAAATCTGCAAATGTAGAAGAACGTCTGTCGACCCATCACACCAAATAATGCGGATAAAAATTCCATCCTCTCGCCACAATTTTTACATCGTTGGTCGGACGATTACCTCCAGCGACCGTACGCCACGTCATATTATGTCAGAATTTGGGGGTTTAATTGATTTCTAAAACATGAGATTTTGGCTTAGATTCCCTGCGACCGAGCTTATTGGTAATTAGTTTTAAACGCTGATTTGACGGGTACGGAGCGTTTGATGTGAATATTTTACTTCAAAATCACCATCATTTTACAAAAAAGGAATAGAAAATTTGTCACAGAGATGGGTGAAGATTGTCAATAACGATGGAGATCACATTGTAGCTGTAACTCTATTAACTCTCACATAAAATAAAATTGTATACAGTTACAAAAACGACTTAACTATGAGGACATCTTATAAAGAAACCCTATGTTTCTTTTTGTGTGCTACTATCACCAGAGTTTTTGTTTTCTCTTTATTAATTAAGTTCTGTCAATTTGGTTTCATCACTACATAATAGAAACAAAAAAAAAATATGCAAAACATTTAATTTTAGCCAACGAAGTAAGGAAAGCGAAGACCTTTCCATCGACCAGAAATGTCACTACCATTGTTTTCTAGGATTTGCAAGGTATTATCTTCATTTTAATTCTTCAGGTTAATCTAACAAGCTTAGCTGGTATTCCCATTTCCTCCAGTGCCTCATATACAATAACTCTTTGTGCGCGGTCATACGCCTGCCTGAAAAATTAAAGCAGTATCAAATTCGATTGTTTTCTCCATTACTTGACGGACTATGAACAATAAAGATAATCTTTTAAAGGAGCAAAATTCCTAATAAATAGAAATTATGTAATTATTTTTTACAATGCAGTAATGATATTTAAAAAATGGGCAACCCCATCAAAGGTTTTTAACAACTTTTCAACGTGCATTCGTAAGAGAATTAATTGAGAACTGCCCAAATACCGGCTACATCAAACAAAACCATCAACTACAAACTAATTGAACTTTGAAACACACTTAAACTCGCCAATAATTTATCAGAAATATGTATATTTAAGTAAAATAAAGTATTTATTTATGTCTTAAAAATAAACAACCAACAATGTAATTTCTTACGTCATTCCAATTATTCTGATTAATATACAAACAAACATTTAATTGTCTTTGAAATACTGAAAAAAAACCTCTTCTGAGAAAATTACTCAAAACTGTTATCAGTACTTCTTCCTGTTCTGAACATAATAATTGAAATATATATTGTAGTTCAAAAAATTAGAAGTAATTTTAACTATTTACGTATTGTGATGGCAACTATTCAGTCTATTCAAAGAAAAAGCTCAATATTCCTTAATATATCGCTGGAGGTGGTTGTAAAAATTTTCGAGGCTCTTCTGGCACTCAATCGTATTGAAACGTTTTCCTTTCATATCCTGTTTCAATGTTCGAAACAGCCAGAAGTGGTATGGATCTAAATCAATTAAATATGAGGGATGATCGAGCAAGGAAGCAACAATATCTTCTGTTGCCCTAAATTTTCTATTCAAATTAAATGTAGGGGAGATAAATCATTCATTCTTCTTTTCCTTCTTCTTTTTGCTACTTGACTATGTTCTTTGTATTAGGAAGAAAGTATAGAAATCGATGATTTAGAAAAATAATAAGGAACAGTAACAAAATATGGTAACAGAAAATGAAATGGTGAATGAAGACATGATGTCAGGACATTATAAAAAAAGATACTGAAAAACTACCTGCACGTCAACAACTAGCAAGGGGTTGCTTGAGTTCGATCCGGTTAGAGGTCAAGGCTTACTAATGGGCTGTAACATCTCATGAAGAAGCTGAAAAGGGCCAATGAGAAGGAAAATAAAACAAGACACGCCAGATATGATGGAAAAAAATGAATAACAATACTTAAAATAACAAGAATACTTTAATACCAAGAATTAACCAAAAAAAACAATGAAGTAAGAAAGACTTTCTAAATTGTAATACTGAAGCAAACATTAAAGTAATAACAATACCCTTTATAGGATGAAACTGAAAATAGACACAAACAAGACGAAATGGTAGATTTTATGAAAACTATTTAAACCTTTGAATATAAAACTACAGGAACGAGCATTTGATCCTGTAAGTAGTATGGTATCTGCATATGGCCAACTACTGTTTCTGGTTTGACAGTGGCGTAGGGCAGTATGAATAAAAACAAGAAACTGATAAAAGTTTACAGTTATTTAAAACAATAAATTATGTTTGTTCAATTTTTAATTTCAAATTCAAATTTCAGATTTTTTTAATTCATGAGTAAAATGGCGCTGTGAACTTTCCTATGTCTAGTCTGATTTCAGAAGTGTAATGTATGACATTCATAAAAATGGAGTCGTACACAATACAAGAACGCGTTAAAATTGTTCATTGAAAAATATTTTTAGAAAGCTTCGTGTTACTTAGGATTTGCATAATCGTCCATCTGTCAAGAAACTGGTTCTGTGGAAGATAAATTCAAGGTAAAGGTAAAGGTAAAGTGCTAGGGTTAGAGGCGCATCAGCAACTAGGCTATTTAGCGACTGGACCTACAGCTTAACGTGGGTTCCGAACCACGGTCATCAGCTTCCGACAAACCCAGGCCAGCACCCCCCTCGGGCTATAAACCCTTGGTTATGTGCCTCTACCCAGAGGTCTATCAGGAAACCTACCGACTGACGAGTGACCAACGTAGAACACTTCTCAAAAGGCATCCGGCCTTACCCAGCCTTTAACTGGCGTGACTGAGGTGTAATTCGTAGTCGGATTTTACACTCTTACCTAGAAACAATCACAAACACTTAGGAGTAAACAGACAGAAGAAAGGAAGAAAAACAACCATCCGAACGCTGGAATCGAACCAACTACCGCCCCAGTGCGGTTTCGGCACAGCAGCGACTGGCCGCTGCTTTTACCGTCCGCACCAACGCGACCGGCGAAGAAGAAAAAGAAGATAAATGAAGAACAATATATAGTTATAGTGGTCGTTCACAAGATCATATTGAATTTGTAAGTGAATATGTTGCTCAAGACTCAGAAATTTCCATTAGTCGACGTTTACAACAACTTGGATTCAATGAATCGACAACATGGTGTTTTGTACGAAATAATTTAGCTCCGAAGACATATAAAGTTCAAATAACACAAGAACTTTGATCATTCAAAGCGTCGTGCATTTGTCAATAGGATCAAAGAACAAACAGATGATTTTTCTCAAAAAATCATCTTTTCAAATAAAACACAAGCATTTTAAAATTAGTGGCTACAATAAACAAAATTGCTGCCACATTTGAGACGAGGAAAATTTAGGATTGATTCATGATAAACTTTTTCATCCTGAACGAGTCACTGTTTGGTCTGCGTTATAATCAGGAGGTGTAAGTAGACCGTATTTCTTTCAGAATGCTGCTGGTGAAGTAGTTACTATGAATAGTGTTCGATATCGTCATATGATAATTGGATTTTTGTGGGTGGAACTGAATAATATTGATCTGAAAGAAAAGTGGTTCCAAAGAATGGCGCTACACCTCACTCTGCTAATGAAACAATTGATTTATTGAAAGAAAAATTCCCTGGATGATTTATTGCAAGACACGGTGATGTTAATTAAGAGTAATTGGTGAGATAGAGCCACAGTTAGGCAAAAAGGTCAACCAAAATATTGACAAAAGAACCTCTGTGAAGCTTCAAGAGGTGGTCATTTGGCAAATATTACCTTTCAGGTTTATACTATGCATCACTTATCAATAAAAAATGTTTTAAAATCAACGCAAATTATGTGTTTTATTCAAGAAATATAAAACCGTTCAATTTGAAAGACCATTTACATAAACACCAAACGTTTGACCTCACTTTATAGCATTTCTTCAAGATGGTTATTTAATTAGTGATTACAGTGTCTCGTACATACTCTAGGCGATAAAATTAGAAAAAAAGCGCCCGATATGAATCTGCATACGTCAATGGAAATTATTCCGATTTCGAGTCGCTTTTAAAATGTAATAGATACGTCGTTATTTTTTATTTTTGCTATTTTATCATCTTGTTATCCATTGTAAATATATTTGATCAGCAAATATCAAAGGAAGTAGTCATTATTTATTGTAAACAGCGGTGACACTTTATTAGAATGAGTTGCGACTTGTTGGATTGCAATTGTCGTCCAGGAATGTGTCAATATCATTTTTGAGAAATCGCAAGGAATTAAAATGGTTTAATTAATCATTTTGAAAAAAACACACATTACGATGGTCGATGAAATGTTAAGATAAGTCAACCCAAGTGAACAAATGACTTCATTAAAACATTTGTTACAGCTTGAGTTGCACTTCATCGAAGTGAGAACCATAATTGTTTATGATTTAATGTTGGCTTATCTCCTTACGGTTATTTTTAGATGCTTTAGTTGAACAAACTTCAATAGGTTCAGAATCATCTAAAGAAACGTCAAAAACTACTTTATAGTGGCAGTTAACGGATTCTATTGGTTATCAGAAAATTATGAGGTCTATAAGAAACCAATAATTGAGCTTATGATAAAGTCAACAAGATTGCAGTGAAAGATTCAGAAAAATATCATGGAAACAATCGGAAAGAGGAAGGCGGATGGGGAATGAGGCGAATATTAAGGGAGGCATTAATAAGGAATATAAGAGAGAAAGAGCTAGAAAATTGGAAGGAACTTGTAAAGCAGACAGAAATGGAAAACAGTTACAACGCTATAGGGCCTATACTGGCCTACAGGAAAACACATATTTTATATTAATTAACCTAAATATTCTATTAAGCCCACTTGTAAATTGCGATTCATTTATTATTGGTGAAAAATGTGGTTATATTTTTCCATAGGAAGGAAGAGAGAAAGGTGGAGTATTCTTGAATCATGATCCCAAACTTTTATTATCTTAGCGACATTCATAATGTAACTATTTTTATCTTCTTCCTGTGATGCAGTGATCCTTAACCTCATTAAACTTTCGCCTTTAATTGGAACGATCTCTAGCAGCCCCTCATCAAGTTTTGAAATGAAGTGGTTCTGCAGCATCTCTTCTTGTATTGTCCTGCCATCATGTCCTTGGTCTACCTCTTTTTCTTTTACCTCCTATTAATTTTCTTATCCCTCCTTGATTTTCCTTGATTTCGGGTTTCTGGCATTGTCGCTACGTGTCCCGCCAATCTGAGATGCTGAACCTTCACTTCCTTGTAGAATTGCTTCAGTTTGTAACTATACATGATCCTTGATCCTTTTGAAAAGTCGAAAATTCTTTCGATAATTTTATAAAGTTATGTTTTCTAATTACTTTATCTACTTATGTTCTTATTATAACCGTTCAATTCGGATTATCTTTGTTTAATGGAAAATTGATTAATATATTTAACATAAAATTTAAACTAGCTATCTAATTTTGGAAGCTATGATTGAATTCGTTAGGAATGTATCGCTGTTTTTTCTAAAAATATCAAAATGTAACCTATTTTTTATTGTTTCTACTTTCTACTACAAAATCATCTAAGTTTTAATTTTTTGAATAGAAAATTGTAAAAAAGTCATCTATATATGTTAACCGTACCTTTGGAAAGTAACCGAATTCATTTTTCGCCTCGGTTTCAAATTTACTCATGAATAACTTGGCCAAGAACGGTGACAGAAAATTGCCCATTGCCGTTCTTTCTTGTTATTCGTAAAACCTGTTATTAAACTGAAAACAATTTTACTTCATATATAATCTTAAAGAGATGTACTCAGAAACAATCTTGTTATTAAAACCGTTTAATTCGAGTAACTCTCTATCATTATGTGATATTTCAAGGTACGTGAAATCGGGACACTCGGAAACAACGAAAATACGTCAAAGGAAATCAAGACCACACTTTGAAAATCGCTCAAAAAAAGGCTCGTCCCGATTGGTGCAAAGAAATGCCCACAAAATACAATCGTGGTGCGTCAAAAGTCATGTATAAAATCTACACAGGTATAGCCCGAAATAATGAGCCCGAAATTAATCAACGGTCGACTATATGGGTCTTTCAAAATGAGCCAAACCCCACAAAAGTTGTTCGCTCAAAAAACACTTCGAAGCAAAAGGTCGCATGTTTTTGTTTAGGATAAATTTACAAGTGACTATAAAGCCACTAGAGCATCGTAGAACGGTTAATCCTGAATTGCAAACAACCATTTATTTGCTAGAAGATAACCAGTGACGCAGGATCACATATCGGACCGAACAATTCAATATCTGGCCGTTCAGTCGGACCGTATAGTCCTGATTAGGTACCCATTAATGTATTTTTGTTCCCGTCCGTGAAGAATAAATTATGTGTCAACGATTTTCGACGCCTGAAGAAACGAATGATGCGTTCAAAATGCATATTTTGGAGATACCTCAGTTGGAATGGAAAAAATACTATAAAAATTGGTTCAAACGTATGTGTATCGATCATTACAGAGAATATTTTGAAAAGCAATAAAACCATTTTCAATTTCAATGATATAAACTTGTTTTTATTTAATATTCTGGATACATCAATAGCAACCTTTTTATTAGAATATTCATGCATCTATGTGCTCTTCTGGCCAAAAATAAAACAGGTTATTTATTTAAAAAGAAAGCAGTTTGCTCTAAAATAGTATTAATTTGTCACCACTAATCAGAAATTGAACTCTGACGTCCGAAATATTCTTTAGCAGGTGTGGCGGTTAATAATTCAATGTTTTTTAAGAGATAACGCTGAAAACAAGGGTCAGTTCACAGTCTAATCAGTGTCTTTCAAAACGCCTAATATTTATAGGATTTCGAATTAGTCTCATATTTTCTTTGTGTGGTAAACATGTCAAGTTTCAAACCAAATAAAGATCATTACTGCAGGCAACTACTGCTTTTTTTGTCCACAATCAAAAGAAAAGTGCGAGTGAAAGCCATCTTATAATTGTGGAAACTTACGGTGACAATGTCCCAACGCTAGACGCTTATGGGCACTGGTTTCGGTGATCCAAAAGTGATAATTTCGACTTGCAAGACAAAAAATCATCCCAGGCCAACCGTAAAGAGGTTAAATATTGGCACCGAAACATGTGTCATCGTCTGCATGCCATAGAAAAGATGCAGAAGGTAGAGAAATGAGTAGCTTGTACAGCAGCTGAAGCACAGACAAATGAAAAAGTGAAAAACGGTGTGCGAAGTTTTGTTTTCTTGGCATGAAACATTTTTTTGCAAATGTTTAATTTGAACCATGCGTTGGTCGAAAAACGACCAGATGTGAGACTCAATGTATACTTTCCATGAAGCACTTCAGGAATTACGGAGATTTCGAAAAATGACTTGATAACTGGTCCACCTCAAAATATATACAGTTTTTCTGGGAGAGCATCCATAAATTGCCAAAAAGGTGGAAGGAATAAACCATTTTTTGCCTTTTTTCCAAATTAAACGTGTTTTTTTTAAGAAAAAAATAAGAATTATTAACTGCCAGGGAAATATATTTTATTGTAACTTTCTATTTTTCCAACAGAAAAAAAAGATTTTTTTTAAGACAAGTCCATGTTTAAGACATGTCGAATATATTTCCGATGATTCTAAATTAGCCAAACATATCTGCAATTTTCTGCTGAATGGGCGAGACTGCAAAATCAATTGTGAAACGCCAATTTGGACCAATTGACTCCCTAACCTCTTTATACGTAAACCACCGCATTCCTCGTTAACCTACAAGACATTTTTTGTGGGTTAAGAATTATATAAAGGCAGCGATAACGTAATGTAATAGCAAATCCATTATAACATTAACAAACTTCGGTCTGCTGGCATTTCCGTGTCTCAATCAGTTTTAGCGTTGACATACGTTATTTTTACGATAAACATAACCTATATAATCTGGACATAAATGGTATGTAATGAGACTGAAGGCGGAACATTCGATCTATTAACAGGATTGGCTTTTCCTTTGAAGCGGAGACGCGCCAACAGCTGATGCGTCTTTAATACGAGCTCCAAAAAGTCACATACTGATCCATAACATTTGTTTTGATGAAGCAGATTTTTCTATTGCGTTCTGAAAATTGACAACAATTTCGACCAACGGTACGTGGAATAACACTGTAGCTCACAAATATTGACACTCATTGTCAGAACGCACTTGAAAAATCCGGTTCACGAAAAGGATTGTTACGGATCACCAGATGACTCTAAGGAGTTCAAACTAGTGGCGAAGACGCATCAGATGCTGGCCTGTATCCCATTCGAAGGAGAAGTCAACAGTATTGCCAAATCGAATGCTACGCCACTAATAGCATTACTTTATTTACACAACTCGTAGCTTAAAGAAAAACAAACAAATCAAAATTTAGTTTATGTTATTTTATTTCTTACTTAGGGGAGAATTCAAAAATATAAAACTTATTCGAAATTTCCGCCTTTTGCTTTCACGCGCTTCTTCGAGCGCTTCGGCCACTCGCTAACTACCGCACGTACCACTTCTAATGATATTGAAGCTGCTACCTTCACCAAATTCGCTTTTAGAACTTGGAGATTATGGTGAGACCTAGAAAAGGCCTTCTTGTTAAAAACTTTGTACAGCCGTTCTCCAGTGCATTGTCTTTGACTGCGATATATTCAGACTAATTGGCCTCCAGTCCATGCTGTGTGGGACTCGCCTTGTAAACTGGGGCCGAATCTTGATGAAAGATCCAATGATGCCTTCTTTCCACTTTCTCCCACTCTCGCTTTGGCACCCGCTGTAAAAACTATGAAATATTATTCCAATTCCAGTCGTGTTCTACGAACTGTTTCACAAAAACAACAAATAATACTGAATATATATTCTTTATGAACTATTTGGTCCATTGGAAGTAATACGTCCTTCGCTACACAAACTAAAATCGAAAAAGCAATCAATATGGTTATTACGGCACAGTATTGATAGTTTTATTAGTTATATTAATTACTAGTTGTTACCCGCCCGCTTCGCTGTGCGTAAATTATAGTTTAATAATTCATTTTTGTGTTATTAAAATTACTTTTAGAATTTCATAACTTTTACCTTCTATTTGAGATTTTTTTCTATAAATTACATGAAGACTTAAATACGAGGGATTCACAACGATACAATTCGAAATTTCAAATGTCGAAGTATATTTATCTTTTACATCTACATCATCATCTTTTACATCTACGACACATGAAAAACATTCATGCCAAATTTCAAGTATGTAGCACTTCAATTTAAAAAACGGACGTATATTTATTTGTTTACGCCCCCGCAATCCCCTTTAGAAGTTGATTTTTATAAACCTTTCTCCTTAGCGAACATCTATGACGTATTCCTGCCAAATTTTAAATTCTTAGTCTTATAATTTCTTAGTCTATATAATAATAAAGTCTTATAATTTCGGAATATTCGCGAAAAATGAGTAGTATTTATATATACATATATTTGTTAGATCTAATATTTTCACGGATGGTAAAAAATGTTTCTAAATCATTCCGGGTGTCGATCCGTTGATTCTGTGAACTAGAACGAGAACGTTGATTCTTTGACGAGTTGAAGAGTTGGACTCTTCAGTCCAAGTGAACAACAACAGAAAATGCCAAATGAAATTTTAGCGAAACGCCATGAATCTTCACATCAACGGATCGACACCCGGAATGATTTAGAAACATATATATATATATATATATATATATATATATATATATATATATATATATATATATATATATATATATATATGGCATTTTCATTTGGCATTTTCTGTTGTTGTTCACTTGGACTGAAGAGTCCAACTCTTCAACTCGTCAAAGAATCAACGTTCTCGTTCTAGTTCACAGAATCAACGGATCGACACCCGGAATGATTTAGAAACATATATATATATATATATATATATATATATATATATATATATATATATATATATATATATATATATATATATATATATATATATATATATTGCCCGGGAGGTAGAACGGCGTGTTAAATGTGGCTGGCAGGCATTTGGCATGCTCAACATGGTATTTAAGAGCAGACTCCCACTTTGTCTGAAAAGAAAAGTCTTCGATCAGTGCGTTTTACCCGTTATGACATACGGAAGTGAAACCTGGACGCTCACATCGCAATCAATTCAAATACTTCGGGTGGCACAGAGGGGAATGGAAAGATGTATGCTTGGCATTACAAGACGAGACAGAAAACCCTGCGCATGGATCAGGGAACAAATAAAAGTATGTGACATCATTGGAAGAGTAAAGCAATTGAAATGGAGATGGGCAGGCCATATAGCGAGGCGATGTGACGACAGATGGACCAAAGCAATCCTGGAGAGGATATCGCTTGATCGCAAACGTCCGCGAAGAAGACCGAAAGCACGATGGATTGATGACATCGTTAAGTATATTGGACCCGAGTGGCAGAGGAAAGCGCCCAAGACAGTGAAAGTTGGAAGCATGCTGAAGAGGCCTTCATCCTGCAGTGGATCGACACAGACTGATGATGATGATGTTGATATATATATATATATATATATATATATATATATATATATATATATATATATATATATATATATATATATATATATATATATATATATATATATATATATATATAGCGATAGGCGAAAAAGAAGACTTAAGTTTTACGAACATATAAAACGGGTGAATCCGACTAGCCTACCTAGACAAAGAGTCGAGTTTTATGACATAAACTTTCTTTTGTTGGAAACGGCAATAAGATCACATGTTTTTGTCACACAAATCACTTGCGCCATCGGTTTCACATTTTCCACTCTGAGAGTGAACTATTAAGAAAGAAAATTATTAAAAGGAACAAATAATTAAGTAAAGGTGAAAGCAAAAAGAACTGTTCTAGAAATAAAAATAGACGAAACAAAAGTGTGATGGAATAAAGAACAAATCGAAGGAGTGAACCAAACTGGATAATCGGCAATGATAATGTTGAAGTGGTGGAGCAATTTACATAACTGGAAAGTAAACTTGACGACAACAACATCAGAGGAGATATCAGAAATCGTAATTTGATGGGAAACAAAGTTATTTATTCCCTGCATTCTGCACGAAAATTAGAATCTATAAAACACTCAATCAGTCAGTAGTCACTTAAGGATGTGAGACGTAAATCCTCACAAAGAACGCAGAAAAGATGCTTGCAGTGTTTGAAAGAAGAGTACTCAGAAGTATTGGTAGAGTGAACGATAACGTAAAAACCCGGTAAAACATCGAACTCAAAGCATTTTGCAATGATCTGGATATTGGAGATCTGGACTCAGATGAGCATGGCACGTTACGAAAAAATTAAAAGAAAAGCGAATAGGGTAACAGAAAAAGAGGCACGATAGCAGGTATGATAAGCAAGACATGATAGCACGATCTAGCTAATTGGACATGCAGTACTGTATACAAAGTATATAGTGTAATACAAAATAAAAAACCTGGTGAAATCGCAACATACAAATACGCGCATGAATCAAGGCGAAGCATCGTAACAAAGAGTTTGAATGGCTAATTCAACCCATTCCAGTGATACCAACACACAAGCCGAAATCAAAGCGCAAAGGCAATCGCTAGCAGTGTGTGGATTGGATTTACAAAATCCATGATTCGCACATGGGCAGTCTTACGTTGCCTGTTCACGTATTGGAAAACCATCAGATTTACATGTATATGCACCAGATGGAAAAACCAAAAATATTCTATATCCAAAAGCATTAGAGAATGATGTCATATATAAATACATTTTTTTTAATTTACTATTAATAAATAAATAAAATTGAATTTTTATGTTTTTTTATTTTATAAAATAGTCACTGCGAAACGTGGCACAGTTTATTTAGTTTTTTTATAAACATCAGAAGTCAAAGTCAACAATTTAAAATATTTTATTGCAAAAATATCTACTCAAGAGATGAAGTTAAATTACAGAAAACTCTTCTGCTTTGGCCTATTCTTTAGAGAACCAGATAAAAAATAATTTTATGTCAAGTTGTAAAACTCGAATTTAGAATTTTTAGAATTTTGCCGGACTTCTTTGCTAGAACATATCCGTATACACAATCTGTTTAATAGAAAAAAAGGGCTTGAGGACAATCTACGGACTGGTCTATCAGTGTGAACTGAAGAAAGCGTACAAAATGTGGCAGAAATGTTTAGAAATGATCGCTATGTGTCTGCCAGGTTCATGTTATTCGAGTTAAATTCATATTCCGGGAACAAGGAACTTGATTTTTCCCCCACGATAATCCACCAGGGTACAACAGCAACAGTATACTCCATTTCTTGGCTAACAATAATATCGGGTGTTGCTCGATCCCTTACATTTGCCTGATTTGGCCCCGAATGACTTTTTAGATATTCAAAAGTTTCTGACTGACAATTAAGGGAAAGCGTTTCGTCTCTACTTCAACAGGTTTCCACTTCGGTTTGTAGACAATTTCGAAAGAAATCGTTCAACAAATTTTTACGGGTTTGTTCATAAACGGTGCGTTTGTGAAGGAACGACGAAAATGTCACAGTGCCATTTTAACTTTCCAAAGAAACAAGACAGATTTTTTGTCTGTATGTTTATACAGCCTTTAAATTTTGTGGTAATTAATTTTATGAAAATTATGCCGATCAAACATGAACCACTAGGAGTAATGCAACTTTTTGCTTTTTTAACAGATTTTCACAAACTTTTGTCAACATGATACATCGATCAATAAGTTCCCGGAACACACTTTTTTGCAAATTTCGACTTTTCGAATTTCGAATTTTCCTTAGAGAGCAGTACAACCATTCCACCAATTTTATAACATTATTCTTCAATTCGGTTTATGGCTCTGCTATTACGCAATTTGCCAGCTCATTTGAGTGAACCACCCGATAATCTGGAACCATCCGGCTTCATCCGACCTGGTTACCGGCGTGAAAATCGATCGGAAATTATTTAACAATGTCACAAATAAATGTCTTCGAAATAAACTTGTAGACCTATACCATACTTATATATTTATATATTACTTCACTCACGCCACTGCTTTCTCTCAATAAAGACCCGTCCAAACGAATAAAAATATAAAGATATTTGCCTCGTTTCACACGATGTATATACGATGAGAAACGAGACGGAAGTGATTTTTTATAATATTTCTACGCCTTTTTTATAGAACGATTTTTCTTTGCGTTCAAAATATGCTTCAGTTTCGGCAATTACTTCTTTATCGGAGCGAACTTTCTTTCCGGCGAGCATTTTTTTGAGGGTCTGAGAACCCTAAGGCCAGATCTGGAAAATACGGTGGATGAAGAAGCAATTCGAAGTGCATTGTCTTGGTGGAACAGAACTTTTTATTCATCTGAAGCTTTTTTTGCGATCTTGTCCTTCAAACACATCAATAATGCTACGTATTATTCGCTATTAATGGTTCTATCTTTCTAATCGATGAACAATATCCCATGCGCATCCTAAAATACAGAGGTCATAACCTTTCCTGCCGATGATTGTGTTTTAGGTCGCTTTGGATTACTTTCACTGGCTGCTGTCCATTCAGATGACTGCCGATTTGACTCCGAAGTATAGTGATGGATCCATGCTTCATTCATTGTCCCATACCGCATGAAAAAATCTTTTTTATTTAACTCGTTTTTGGTCCGCTGCGAGTAAATTCGATACCTATTTCGATAGCAATTTATATATTCCCAAATGTTCATGCAAAATAGTGTAAACGCTTCCTTTCGATATCTTCATGATATCGGCTATCTTCTGCAGCTTTACTTCGCGGTTTTGCGAAATCATTTTGGGAAGTTGCCTGATGTTGTCTGGTAGAACCAACTCATTTGGACGTCCAGACCGTTCAGCATCATCAATTATGACATCAATTATGGTTGATTTTTCTGGGGCATGGTTTATCAAACCATTGTTTTGCTTTAACGGTATATTTCTTCATCAAAAAACAATGCTCAATCAACACAAGAAATTGTTTTTCCATTATTTTGAAAATAACAAAAAAAGCGTCACTTAATAACTCAGAAACTAGTAGACAGGTTGTCATGAAATTTTAGCACATGACATTTGAAGGTTGGCACAATTGACCACTGGAAAGGATTTTTCGCAGGTGACGTCATCCATATGTCAGACTGGGCACTTATTCACCGATGTATTATCTGCGGGTAATCCAGCGATTGCAGTACGGGTGTTCTCTTTGAGTTGTGATATAGTTTGGGGTTTGCTTTTATCGCGAGCTGAATACTCAGTATAAGATCACGCCTGAAGTCGCAAGACAAATGGGCAAACGGCCAACCAGTTCATGTGTTATCATCATCATCATCCTATTTATTCATTCAGGTATCTCCGAATGTAGGTATCTTCCAGTTCTCTCCATCGTTATCTGTCCTGTGCTGTTTTGTACATGCCAATTCTCCGTATCTTCTTGTGTCATCCACCTATCTCATTTCTCATTTGTGGTCGTCCTCTGTTTGTTTGACCTTCATATGGCCACCAATTTTAGGTTACATGGTTCCACCTTGTAACCTAAACCTTGTCTTAGAGCCATTGATTGTGTGCTGCGAATTTCCATTCCATTATGTCTATAACTTTGATCCGTTGTCGTATCCACTTTTTTTTTTTTTGTGTTCTCGTAGAGTTATCTTCAGCATTATTCGCTCTATGTCTCTTCGTCACTTTATCAAGTTTGGATCCATACGTTAGGACAGGGAGTACGCACGAATTGAATATTTTTGTTTTATGTTCGACTGAAACCTTCTTGTCTTTCAGGATGGGACAGTGTTTGTCGAATAATGCCCAACATCATCATCAGCCTTTATCGATCCACTGCAGGTTAAAGGCCTCCTCAGCATGCTTCCAACTTTCACGGTCCTGGGCTTTCCTCTGCCACTCGGGTCCAATATACTTAACGATGTCATCAATCCATCGTGCTTTCGATCTTCTTCGCGGACGTTTGCGATCAAGCGGTATCCACTCCAGGATTGCCTTGGTCCATCTGTCATCCCATCGCCTCGCTATATGGCCTGCCCATCTCCATTTCAATTGCTTTACTCTTCCAATGATGTCACAGACTTTTGTTTGTTCCCTGATCCATGCGCAGGACTTTCTGTCTCGTCTTGTAATGCCAACCATACATCTTTCCATTCCCCTCTGTACCACCCGAAGTTTTTGAATTGATTGCGATATGACTGTCCAGGTTTCACTTCCGTATGTCATAACGAATAAAACGCACTGATCGAAGGCTTTTCTTTTCAGACAAAGTGGGAGTCTGCTCTTAAACACTATGTTGAACCTACCAAATGCCTGCCAACCACATTTAACACGCCGTTCCACCTCCCGGGCGGTATTCCCCTCCATTGAAATCCTCAGTCCAAGATATATAAAGCTGTCCACAATCTCCAAATTCCTTCCAAAAAACTGAAATTCTTCTATCCTGAGCGAAGTTATTGAACATAACCTGACTCTTTTTCAGGTTTATTTTCAAGCCAAATGGTTCGCCAGCCCTTTGCAGTTCTTGTATGCGTCTTTGCAGCTCCTCTGGGTCTTGTGAAGTGAGAATAATATCATCTGCATATCTAAGATGATTTAAGTTTGCATCATTGATCTTTACACCATCCTGTTCCCAATCCAGTTTACGGAATACTTCTTCAAGGTCAGCTGAGAAAAGAATAGGTGATACTGCGTCACCCTGCCGTACACCTCGTTCTACATTAATTGCCACTTCAAGATCATCAAGGTGAATTGTGGCTGTAGCTCCATCATATATCGATTCTAATAGGTTTACATAGGCTCTCTCTACACCTTGGCTAAGCAGTGCATCCATTATCGCATGCTTTGAGATGGAATCAAATGCTTTTTCGTAGTCGATAAAAACCAAGCACAGGGGCATGGTGTATTCGTTGTGCCTTTCTATGACCTGCTGTACAACCTGAATGTGATCTATTGTACTGAATCCACTTCTGAATCCTGCTTGTTCTCTTGGTTGTGCGTCATTCAGTTTTTTTAATATTCTTTTAGAAATTATCTTAGTGAAAACTTTGTACATTACTGATAGGAGGCTTATTGGACAGTAGTTCTTTAAATCTTCCTCTGCTCCTTTTTTATGTAAAAGGATCACTTCTGCATTTTTCCATAAGTCAGGTACTGTTTGTTCTTTGAGGCATTTTGAGTATAATTTTGCCAGTGTTTTATGTAACGTCCGACCACCAGCTTTTAGCATATGAATAAATATTATTATATGAATAAATGTTCATTCATCAGTTCCAGTTGGGTTCCGTCCACACTGACGTCGTCAACCTTTGTTGGCTGACACGAGGTGGAGCTCATCAAGCATTTTCTGAATATCTTCAAGATTTGCTGATATTATTATGATATCGTCTGCAAATCTTAGATGATTTAAACGTTTGCCATTTATATTCATTCCCATATCTTTCCCTTCTTTAAAAATGTCTTCTAAGGTCTACGTGAATACTATATGAGACAGTATATCAGCTTGTTTTACCGGTTGAATAAATCGATACATATATCAGTTGATGACCAAAATATTAATAAAGAAAGTTCTTTATTTGCTCTTCGATTGTTGTGTTTATATTATAGCCGTGGATGGCGTACGTAGCTAAATATGTTTATGTAAATATACAAAGACGGTGCTCTAATATCGATCTGCATTTTTCAATCTTTACAGTTAGTTAATGAAAGTCTTTTGCCCAATTTGCTTTCCGAGTTGTCTCCTCTATAAAAGAACAATTAAATTTTTAATATCGAAAACAACTGTTTCATTTAAAAGTCCATTTCCTAACAGGTTATGGGTCCAGGATACGTGTGTTGGTTGCGTTATTTTTAATAATTGCGAAAAGAATCTTCCAGTTCATAAACTATTAATATTAGTTCAGTTACAGACAAAGACGAGTGTTAATAAAGTGACCATGGAACATTTGAAACTAAAAAGAAACATAAAACCAATTGAAGGGGGAAAATATAGTGTTTGGAAGTTTAGACTATGTGCTTTATTAACCGAACTTGATGTTGAAGGGTCATTGATGAAGATATTCCAGATCATGTGACTGACGATTGGATTAAAGCTGAGCGTACTCCCAAAAATGGTATTGTAAAGTATTTGGCAGACTCTATTTTGGTTTTGCAAAAACAGAAAGTACTATAAAAGAAATATTCCGTAGCTTAGACAGTATTTACGAACAAAAAAGTCTTGCTAGGCAGTTGACATCGCGAAAGAAATTATTGGGGTTAAAGTTAGTATCTGAGACACCATTAATAAAACATTTTACTACCTTTGATGAACTAATAACCGAATTATTGGCCGCAGGTGCAAAACCAGATCGGACTGACAAGATATCTCATTTATTGCTGAGCTTTCATGAATCTTATTATAGTGTGATTAGAGCTGTCGAAACATTAACAGAAAATAATTTGACACTGACTTTTGTTAAAACAAGTATTTTAGATCACAAGGCAAAAATTAATAAGTGAAAATCGTGATATATAGTGCTTGTGATGATAGTACTTGTAAAAATGCATTATTTTCAAAGGTACGAAACTTTGAAGCTCCTGAGCGATTCAAAAATAATTATCGTCAAGGACATTTTAAACGACGCCATTTAAAACACAATACCACCAAACATTTAGTATCGGATATAAAGTGTCATCATTGTTGTAGAAAAGGTCACATAAAGAAACAATATTTTAATTATAAGAGTCAATTTAAAGACAATGAAAGAAATAGAGCGATAGACAACATCAAATCCATTAACAGGCCACCTAATAATGTCAAAGGCTTTTTCGTAATCAACAAATGCATAATACAGGGGAAGATTATATTCATTGGTTTTCTCTATCAATATTTTACGGGTGAGTCGGTGGTATATTCTGCTGTACCCTTGTCGGAATCCGGTTTGCTCAACTGGCTGGTAATCGTCAAACTTGTATATCGTCAAGCGAGTATTTATCCATTAAAACAACTTGCACGTCTGCACTACACATCAGTTAAACCCAAACTGTCATAAAAATCACCTAAAAATATGACACAAAAGAAAATGGTAGCGTGATCTTATCACAGCCTTTATAAATAACATTTTGTAAAAAAGTGCATGCGCCCAAAAAAAAAAAACGTAGAAGCATTAGTTTCCAATCTAATAATTTGTTCATTATTTACGTCGTATATTGACAAACAATATACCGTATTGGCAAACAATATACCGTAATTAGAAGCATTCGCGAAAACGCTTCACGTTTTAACGACCGTCCTAAAAAATGACGTCCCACTTTTCAGTGATGCAATATCGATTCCGGCTCACTATTTTGACGCAAAATTCTTGCAAGTGGTAGAGCATTAAATAATCACCTGCTAGCGGTATGGCGGCAATTTTTTTTACATACGAATTATAAAGAAAACCATGGATTATAGCAGATTTAGCAAAAAAATGTTCGCTTAAAAATTAACAATGGCAAGAACAATGAGACATTTCTTTAAACTTTCGTAGATATTTTACTAAAACCGTTTGACTTTTTATCGTAATTTTTGTGATAATTCCGAAAAATTTCATATGAAATTGAAATATCATAAAGAGTATAACCATGACCAACAAGAAATAGCGAAGTCATTTTTTACCACGTGTAAACACCACATTTATTGTTTGATAAATAAGTAACATAAAATAGCACTAGATCAGGCAATCGCTACAAGATATCATCAAAAACATATACAACACTTGGACGTCGATAGCAAATGTAAATTATGCAGGACATATGACGAGATAATAGATTATGTACTTAGTGGATGCTACATACTTGCCAAAAAAGAATACTTGGAGAGACATAATAAAGTTGCTAAGTTGATTCACCTTAATATCTGTCGAAAGCTTGGAAACCAACCAACCAACCCCAACAAGTATCAAACGATGGACAAAAAACTGTCTCGTGGGATCAACAAATTCAAACTGATCGGACAATATTAGCCATCAGACCACACATAATTATCAAAGATTTAAAACAAAAAATCTGTATCATTATAGATATAGCTGTACCATCAGATAGAAACATAATTCAAAAGGAAGCGAAGAAAATGCTTAAATACAAAGATCTGACCATAGAAGTTTCCAGAATGTTGGGTTTGAAGGCTCATATAATTCCAGTAGCAATTGGGAGTACCGGCACAGTATCCAGAAAACTGAAGGAATATATTGAAATGATTCCAGGAGAATATAACATAACAGATCTCCAAAGAGCGGCATTGTTTGGTTCTACCCACATAATTCGGCGCTATATAGGTTAAAATAGAAAGTAGAGCAGAAACCCTAAGAATATGGTATACTCTCGGATTCAACCTATATACTTACTTACCCAGAAAAAAAACTGGTGATATAAAGAATAAGAATAATAAACGGAAATGGAAAAAGTTTTCTAAGTATGAGAATATTTCTTATGAACTGAAGAACATCTGGCAACTTGAAAAAGACAACATCGAACCTTTTATAATTTCAGAAAGGGAATTGGTTCTGCGGACTGGATTGGAACAAACTGCGGACTAAATAAAACTGTCATAAAAGTGGAACAACGGGCTACATTGTTGCAAACTTGCCACATAGTTCGAAAATTTTTGTCTTAATGCCAACGGAATACTGGGTAATAATAAAATTTGTCCCCAGATGGTTTATGGTTTCCAGCTATTTGAGCTTAGAGAGTGACATCAAGTCGATGATAAAAATAATAACTATAATAATATAACTAATGAAACTGGTTGTTAAGAAGGACCAGGGTTTCACCCCGGCTTAATCTAAATAGACAAAATCGTGTTCATAGTAGAACAGCACTGAAGGATATCGTTCAAGAATGGAAACAACAGACATTACATGGGAGATATCCTAAATCACTTGAGCATGACTCCATTGACAAACAGTTGTCTCTAAAGTGGCTTAGCGATGGACTATTCTATCCAGAAATAGAAGGCTTCGCGACAGCTATTCAAGATAAGGTAGTAAGGACAAAAAATTATAAAAGACATATACTACACATGGATTTTGTCGACAAGTGCAGGAAGTGCGGTGGTGTGGAAGAAACAATTGAACACCTTATTGGAGGGTGTCCAGTCCTTGCCCCTAATGCTTACCTGGGCAGGCATAATCAGCTGTCGAAAATTATACATCAGCAATTCGCTTTAAAGCACTCGCTATTAGATAAGATACCTCCACCATATTACAAGTACTTGAGTCAACCGATACCATTCTTTACTGGGACAGACCATTTACAACAGATCCGACGGTTGACTATAATAGGCCGGATATTGTTCTAATTAACAAAAAGCAGAGGAGAGCTTTCATAATTGACATTGCGATACTACTCTCTCACAACATCAGAAAAACTGAAATGGAAAAGGTCACGAAGTACAAAAATCTGGCATTTGATCTGAAAAATCAATAGAAACTCCAGAAAGTGGAGGTGTTACCTTTTGTTATATCCGCGGAAGTACTAGTAAGCAAAACCTTTTCCAAAAACCTGGAAATTCTTGGCGTTTCAAAATCGATTACCACAGTAGGACAACGAGCAGTTCTCTTACAGACTTGCCATATTGTTCGTAAGGTACTAAGCTGAATGGGAGGAGCTAATTGCTTTCTCATCTTGACATTGTAAACCCGACCAGCCTAGGCTGAGATGATCGATGAATCATGTTTGTGATAATGATAATAATAATAATATCAAGTGGTCAAGTGGTCAAGTGGTCAAGTGGTCAAACACAGAACTGGAAGAGCTGGGTCGCATGACTAGACGACTTTTAACAGAGTTCCGTTGTTTGCATGCCAATTATTGCATTGGAATGTGGATACATTCCTCGAAAATATGGAGGTAGAGGGCTTATTAACATCAAAGGATTGTGTCTTAGTCAGGAAAAGACCACATTTTCTAAGTTCGAAATATCAACTTATGAGACTCGCAACTCAGTTTGATCAGAATCATACATCATTAAAACTGAGCCACCCAGATTACTCTATCGAAACAGAGACAATACAAAACAACATAAATCTCTGGGAACATAAATCAATCCATGGTAGATATGTAGAATTATTAAATGGCAATACTATTGATAAGAAAGCTTCTCTGTTCTGGTTAGACGAGAATCAACTAAATACGGAAACTGAGGGTTTTGTTATTGCTATCCAGGATAATGTCATCAAAACTAATAATTACAAGAAATATATCCTTAAAGAAAACACTGAAGATGTATGTCGGTAGTGTGGCAAAATATAGGAGATTGTTGAGCACATTATTGGTGGATGTCCTACTTTAGCAGAAAACGCATATTTAGGAAGGCATAATCAGCTTGGTAAAATAATCCACCAAAAACTGGCACTTAATCATGCTTTCTACCAACTTCTACTCTGCCGTATTATAAATACAGTCCTCAAGCTGTTCTGGAGCCTGACGATGTGCTGCTCTACTGGGATAGACCGATAATAACTGACAGGGCTGTCGACTACAATAGACCAGGCATAGTCTTAACAAATCAAAAGAAAAACGGGGAACAATTATTGATATTGCCATACCACTGTCTCACAATCTACATAAAATGGAGGTGGAAAAAGTTTCTAAGTATGAGAATCTTTCTTATGAATTGAAGAACATCTAGCAACTTGAAAAAGTCGACATCGAACCTTTTGTAATTTCCGCAGATGGATTGGTGAGCCACAGGTTCTCCAAAATTGTTGTAACAAATTGCGGATTAATAGAAATGTCATAAAAGTGGGACAACGGGCTATATTGTTGCAAATCTGCCATATAGTTCGAAAATTTTTGTCGTAATGCCAATGGAATACTGGGTTTCCAGCTTTTTGAGCTGAGGGAGTGACACCAAGTCGTTGAGAAGAATAATAATAATAACTCCAATGATATACGAATGCAATTTGGATTGGAAAAGTGTCGCATATTAAACATCAATACAGGAAAACTGCTGAACAACGTTTGTGAGACACAAAACGGACAAAAGATCGAGACAATGAGTGCTGTGGATACATACAAGTATCTGGGTATAAAGCAAGCACGCCGAATTGATCACGGCTTAATGAAAGAAAAACTTGCCTGTCAATTTATCAAAAGAATAAGACAAGTTTTGAGGACATACTTAAATAACAGAAACATATCTAAAGCATCACCTATGCATGTTCAATGCTAAACTATTCGTTCGGGATAGTTAATTGGAGTGCAACTGACGCACAAAATTTGTCACGCAAGATCAGAATACTGCTCACAAAATCGCAGAAACACCACCCTAGAACTGCAGTGAAACGCACAACATTGCCGCGTCAGCAAGGCGGTGGGGGATTGGTCAATATTAGTAAGCAACTGGACCAACAAATAGGAAATCTGTGGAAATATTTCCAAATAATGTTTTTCTTGCAATTTTATCGATTACAACAATATCGGGCCTATTGTTATTTAATTTCTGTTCGGTAAGCAGTGTACGGTCCCAATACATTCTGTAACTGCTGTTCTCCAGAACTGGTTGCGGATTGTAATTGTAGTATGGGACTTTTTCTGATTCCTTTAGCTTCAGTTTTATTACCAATTCTTTATGAATGATCTTCGTCACTGCGTCGTGCCTTTCTTTATATTCTGTTGCTGCAAATGCTTCACAGCCCCCTGTTATATGTTGGACTGTCTCGGAGACTCGGCACCCATATCTACATCGATCATCCACCACACTTCCGTCCCGAACAATATACTTGATGTAATTTCTGGCAGGTATAACTTGGTCTTGTATTGCCAGTAGGAAACCTTTTGTTTCCGGAAACATCTGTCCGGCAGTCAGCCAGTAGTTCGACGCTAATATGTCGACTCGTTTCTGGGTGACTTCATTGAAATAGTCTCCCATACAAAGGCTTTTCTCTCCAGGATTGTAATTTCTGAAGTTCTGTTTTTGCATAGACTTGAACTTGATCTTCATTCAGTCGCAGTGGTGTTGATCCATCAGCCCGGCATACAGCTTTATGTAGCATAGACGTTTCCGCCTGTTGCAAGAAATATTTTCACAGATTTCCTATTTGTTGGTCCAGTTGCTTACTAATATCGACCAATCTCCTACCGCGTTGCTGACACGACAGTGTTGTGCGTTCCACTGCACTTCTAGGGTGGTGTTTCTGTGATTTTGTGAGCAGTGTTCTGATCTTGCGTGGCAAATTTTGTGCGTCAGTTGCACTGCAATTAACCTTAGATATAGAGATAACCTTGATAGCCTTAGACATGTTTCTGCTATTTAAGTCTGCCCTCAAAACAAGTCTTACTCTTTTGATAAATTGACAGGCAAGCTCTTCTTTCATTAAACCATGATCAATTCGGCATGCTTACTTCATACCCAGATATTTGTATGTATCTACAGCACTCATTGTCTCGACCTTTTGTACTTTTGTGTCTCAAAAGCGTTGTTCAGCAGTTTTCCTCTATTGATGTTTAATATGCGACACTTTAAGTCCAAATTGCATTCGTATATCACTGGAGTTATTATTATTATTATTATCACAAACATGATTCTTCGATCATCTCAGCTTAGGTTGGTCAGGTTTACAATGCCAAGATGAGAAAGCAGTTCAGCTCCTTCCATTTAGCTTAGTACCTTACGAACAATGTGGCAACTTTGTAAGAGAACTGCTCGTTGTCCTACTGTAGTAATCTATTTTGAAACACTAAGAAATTCCAGGTTTTTGGAAAAGATTTTGCTTACTAGGCCTTCGGCTGATATAACAAAAGGTAACACCTCCACTTTATGGAGTTCCCATTAAAACTGATTACTATTATGATTATTGATTGATTATTATATTATATATATATATATATATATATATATATATATATATATATATATATATATATATATATATATATATATATATATATATATATATATATATATATATATATATATATATATATATATATATATATATATATATATATATATATATATATATATATATATATATATATATATATATATATATATATATATATATATATATATATATATATATATATATATATATATATATATATATAATATATATATACCTACTTACTACTAAAAAACTGACTATAAATCTATCTAAAAATAGTCCAATTCAATGTTATAGTTATCAAACAGTCACAGGATCAATCAACAACAATGATGCATCTCTTGAAAAATTCAAAAACACACACGCAAATATTTGAGACGAATATAACGACAGCAAACCTTTTAGATATGTATACAGTGGAACCTTTGAATGGGCCTCAAAGGTAATATTTATGGATGATGCAACCATATTAAAACTATCGATTTTAAATGTGGTTTTCTACAAATATTTAGTAAAATTAAGGATTGACAGTTCAATACTGGGACTGCCCCACAGATTAAATACGCAGTTTTAAATGCGTATAATTTGAATATATATATATATATATATATATATATATATATATATATATATATATATATATATATATATATATATATATATACATACCAGGTTTCTCGCGGTAGCCGTTCGTCAGAAGTGTACATGGTTAAAAACTTAGAATTCTGAATTTTTGGATTTCATGGTTGTTTAAGAGTGTCTTTCATTTTAAAGGTCGTAATTTTAAAGGTCAAAATTTTCAAGGTCGTAGCACTTACGGTTATCCAGGAAGTCGCTAGTAACTTTCTTATTTTAAATGGAATACCTGGAATATCATTAAATTTTTGGATTCCTGAGAAAATTTCATCATGAGTTCCATCCCTATGCCTATTTTGAACTGTTTCTTAAATGTCTCGATTCTTTTGAAAATTTTGAAAGCTATAACCTTATTTTCGACACTGGTGTCTAAAATTTAATGGACCAATTACATTATTGTCAAAGTTAAAAAAGTTCGTGAATTCACGTATGAGCCCTGGTGTACCACGCGAAGTGCAGTTTGAGGCGTTTATTGTTGTTGTTAACTTTCCTTTGCGCCCATACTGATTTCATTCTTTCGCTATGAGTTTTTTCCTTTCGTCAGACCAAGTTGTCCCAGTCGTCCTACGTTTTTCTCTCTGGCCAACCTCCCAAACGTTAACTTTATGTCTGAAACAGCCCTCTATCCTGAATTTCACTTTGTGTAATATTTGCTGATCTTATGTCCTCTTTAATTGCAGCAATCCATTTAGTTATTACTACTTTAGCTCTACTCCTATTTTCATAAAACTCGACTCTTTGTCTAGGTAGGCTAGTCGGATTCACCCGTTTTATATGTTCGTAAAACTTAAGTCTTCTTTTTCGCCTATCGCTATATATATATATATATATATATATATATATATATATATATATATATATATATATATATATATATCTGTGTATTGTTTGATTTCTTGGTTTTCTCGAAGTCGGTATGTTGTGCTATTTATTTGTTTGGGGCCTAAAACTAATTTTTCTTTCCTTCTTTTCAATCTCCTCGATGTCTTTCTTTCTATTCAAAACCATTTAGACATTCTGGCTTAATAACCCTCTGTAGTTGTTTACATCCGTTCTATCTCCTTTCTTGTGTAGTGAATGGATTAGAGCATCTTTCCAATCTTCCGGAATCCGTTCGGTTCGCCAAACTTCTTGTAGAATTTTGGTTTCCTTGATTGTACCTGAACCAGAGAATTTCAAAAGTTCAGCAGTGATTCCATCTTCACCAGAAGCTTTGTTATTTCGCTTGATTTGGCTAATTATTTAATCTTCATTGGGTGGTAATGAATCTGGGTTTGTTTGTTTAGGTTTTAGTATAGGTAATCTGTTTAAAGGCTCAGGACAGTTTAGTAATTGTTCAAAGTATTTCACAAGTTCTTTGTAATTCTTGTTTACTTGTCTTGTTTACTTAGAGCTAATTGTCCGTTTTCCTTTTGGAAGCAAAGACTTTGGAGTTGATAGCCTATTAATTTAGTTTTAAATGTTTTGTAAAAATTTCGGGTGTTATTTTTTTGGAAATCTTTTTCTATTTCATTAAGTTGATTGTTTTTATATTTTTTTTTTAGTTTGTCTAATTAGCTTCGATGTTTCTTTCCTTACTTCCAAAAAGATGTTATAGTTTATTTCTGTTTTTTGACTGTTCCACTATTTGAATGCTTTGTTTCGACTTAATACTGCTTGCTCGCAAACTTCATCCCACCACGGATGTTTTCTACGTTTTTGTAAATGGCTCTTTAAGGCTGTTTAGCTAATTCTTTGTTTCAATTCTTGCCAGTTCTGTGCTGGTTGTTTATCAAGCTCTTCTGTTAGGGTTGGTTTTATTTTCGCAGGATCGATCTTTGCTATAAGCAGTCTCTTTTAAATAAGTTTTCGAGATTTTAAGCTAAGTTTGATTCTAGTCAAGTAGTGATCCGTTATTCTATGTTAGCTCCTTTCCTGACTTGAACATTCAAAATCTCTTTATAATTGGGGTACGAAATGGCAACATGGTCAATTTGAAATTCGTCCATGTACGTGTTTGGGCACCTCCAGGTCTTTTGTTTTGTTATTTTCTTCTTAAAATGGGTGGACATTAATTTTAGATTAAACTGTGAACATAGTTCAACCAATCTTCTGCTATTGTGGTTAGTCCATTTATGAACGGGAAAACTGACGACTGTTTTTCTGTACTTTCTTTCTTTCCCTAGTTGGTCGTTGAAATCACCCAATAGGACTTTTACATTGTTAAACGGAATTTTAGAAATATTCTTTTTCAGAATTTCCCAGGTCTTTCCCAGAACTACATTTGCAGGATTAGAATTATTTTCTTCGTTAACTGGGAGGTGTGCATTGATTAATGAATAGTTTTTGTTAGATATTAGTTATAGAACCAAGAATGGTTTTTGAGATAGCGGAAGCAACACCGGGATCTGATGTATTTTTGAGTATTCTTTTGTCCTTTTTACTTTTAAAAAGTCTGTAGTTGCCAAAGTCCAAGGTTTCCTGTGCGCAGGAGAGAGTTGATATTTACCGTTCCAAAGAAAGTTTTTATTTTCGGTTTCAGACATTGGCCAGAGGTCTCCGATTCCCTCTGAAAGATTTGACGTTTAAGCCCGGACGTCCCAGAATCCGAAAGTCCGGTTGTACCAGCAATGCTGGCAGAGGATTGTTTACATCCTGGGGTAATTTTGTAATTACTAGAACGCTTCCTCTTGTACTTTGAATCAAAGGTTTGAACCATGATGGTTCAGAGGTTAAGACTGGATGGGTTAGTTCCAGAATTTATATCTCAGAAGTATCACTGGTGAACAGAAGCTAACTACTTAATCGTTTGATACATGTCAGACGTTAAGTGGATTTAGTTTTTGCCTTGGTTTTGGAATTTTGAGATATTCGCAGCTGTTCATTAACATTATACGATTAATTATACGGTATACGACATTATACGGTCGTATTTGATTAGATATTTATTGCTCACCCTGTATAAAATTCTGCTCTCCACTGAAAAAACTCACTGTATATGATTTAGTTCCAAATAAAGTGTTTGTTATTCAGTAAACATTAGGGCAGTATATGTAAATGTATTCGTATCGCAAGTACAGTTTTTATTGCATTCTACAGCCTTTTTACATTTCCAAGTATCAAAGAGTGGCTTTTTTCCTTATTTTACAACTATAATAAAACATTTTATGAAACTTCCCATAAAAATTCATCAGTTCCTTGTTTACAATAATATGAAATAGTAAAATTAAAGTCAACCATATGCAGAGTAATCGAAAAAATAACGAAATTGTTTAAATTTAACGAAAACTACTAGCGTCAGTTCTGAAAACAATATATAATTTATAAGCTGCATATCTCCTCTGTAAAACGAGACCGCCATCATTAGAATCGATCAACGGTTTGTCAAGTTATGGTGCTCAAAATAACAGTAGCTTTTGTCACCTCATTACAAAAACATCATGGAACCAAGAGTTAATATTAATTTTCGTTTCAAGCTCAGTAAAACTTTTGCAGAAATATTTAAATGGGTGAAAAAAGTGTATGGTGATGATGGTTTATTCCGTACAGGTGCACTCGTGCGGTATAAACGATTACAGACGGTCGTGGTGCTGTGGAAGACGACTCAAAGCCAGGACGGCCAAAAAACAAAAATCACGATGAGTTTGTGATAAAAAGTGCGTGAAAAGATTCACCTGCGAAGTGAATTTGACTGGGAGATGAATAGCGGAGGGATTCCTTCGAGTGAAAACCTAATATCATCTCACAAGGCCGTCGCTATTCAACAAGTCAGCGTGTTTCAGCATCCTTCGTAATCGCCTGATTTATCTCCGTGTGACTATTTCCTGTTCCCGAAACTAAAACTGCTCGTGAAAGGAACGTTTTATGACAGTGTTATAGATGTTTCCGAAAAACGACATGAAAAAAATCTACATATCGTGGGTTGAACGTGCCCAGCGATATATTGATGAGGAAGGGATGTATTTTGAATAAGAAGAAATAATTTTGACAATGTAACTAAGTGTTTTTTTATTTAAAAAATTCTATTCAGAGCACGTTTGTCAAAAACAGAATGTAAATCTCCTCCAAATTTCTCCATGTGAGGTTCCATTTCCTGCTCTTTACAACCCGTCGAGCTCTGATTTTTAAGAGAGCTTTTGTCGAGCTCTGAAATTTGTTGGCGTTCTGGAGTTTTCTTTCTGGTATATGGCCTCCACAATGATATTATATCTTTCATCAGAGTAGCTCTCATCGTGGCTTGACTATCTCTATTTTTATTGGGTTACTTTCTCATATACATACTCTCATATACAACCCAATTTGCAAAAGAAATAAACAGGGCGGGGCGTAATAAAATTACAGGTAAAAGTATAAAATTAATTTTATGTCTGGTTTAGTAGTTTCGAAATATTTTAATTTAGTTCGCATTATTTTCTTAAACACTGCAGTTCTATAATTTCGATCGAATTTTTATTATTCCAAATGTGTCTTGGCAAGATAATGATCATTGAGCCTCTGGTAGTGCTAATTAAAAAAAAAACATTCATCGTCCGATGCTAAGCAAATTGTTAAAAATGTGTGTTTCTTTATTGAATAGGGGGCTTAATGTAAATGCAGCGCCACAGCAGAAACGTCTTCGTCCGAAAAGATATTGTGACGAAGTCAATTAAAGTCAAAAAAAGTCTGTAGTGAATCTGGTAAAAGCAAATGTGTTGACGAAAACGACAAAGACTTAATTCGAAGCAAAATTTATGCTAAGTATGAAGAGCAAACTGTTACTGAATTGCATTCATTGTAACAGCGACTAAGGAAAGGTGAAACCAACATTCTTTGCATCAGAACTAGCCTCCGGAGAATTATCTCTAATGGGTTTTGCATATCAGACCATTAATATAAGACAAATATTAATGGAATCACAACGATTGCGATGATGGCGGTTTGACTACTTAAACTCTATAAAAAAAATACAGATAGAAAATCGTCCCATTATGTACCTTTATGAAACATGGTTCGATACAGATGAGATGCCAGCAAAATGATCGGTAGATATATCAAGAAAATGCCATACCAAAGCCCCAGCAAACAAGGGAAAAATAATTACAATTTTACATACTAGTTCCGAGGATGGATGGGTTCCAAAGTGTTTACGGTTGTCCTCCAAAAATATTAAACATTAATCTTTGGACTACCATGATGACACCACAGGAGAATTTTTTAAAGATTTGTTTATAAATAGCTTTTTGCCTAATGTGCCTAAGGACAACGTAATTGGACAATATATACTTCGAAAATACATAACATAAAGACATAAAACATAACATACATAAAGACATTTAATATTAAAAAGGAATATGGATGTGATACCATTGCTGCCGATATAGGACATACGGTTTTACGCCTTCCCCCGTATTACTGTATTTTTAATCCAATATGTGACATCAGGTAAAATCCAATGTTAGAGCAGAAAAAATAAAAGATTCCTATGTATCATTTACTAATAATATAGAACCACTTATTATTAAACACCAAATATGGTTACACCCTGAATAAAGATACAACCATAACACATCTATTCTATATGGATGACTTAAATGTGCATGCCAAAGGGAAAGAACAACTTAAGGGAGCGCTTGAGTTAGTAAGGGAGTTCAGCACGACAATTTCTATGAACTTCGGACTAGACAAATGTGCGACACTACAGGTAGAGAAAGGAAAAATAATTTCCACCACAAATTTAACTTTGGCTGATGCAACAGAACTGAAAACATTAGAACCAGAAGCCCACTATAAATATCTAGGCATTACCTAGGGTCTAAACATCAAACAAAATGACAATAAAGAAAAAGCTGAAATAGAATTATTAAAAAGAGTTAACGCAGTACTCTATACACACCTCTCAGGAAAAAACAAAATTATAGCTATTAACACTTGGGCTATCCCATCTATCACATAAACATTTGGAACATTAAAACGGTCAAAGACAGACCTGCAGAGATTAGACAGAAAAATTCCAAGCGCATTTACAAGAACCAGAATGCATTATCCCAATGCTGCAATTGAACGGCTTTATCTACGAAGGGAGGAAGGCAGTAGAGGGCTGGGTTGTATGGAAGTGATACACGAAAGGGAATGTCAAAGCCTAAAGAACTACTTTTATAGAAACTCACCCGTACATCAAGCAGCTGTAGTATTGGATAAAAAGTACACTACTCTTCGGCTGGCCGAACCACCGCAGCCGGAACCAGAAAATGCATTTGAAATAATGAAAACCAAGTGGCGCAACTAAGCCTTGCATACTACTCTAAACAATCAAGAACAAGTTGACTCCAAGGCTACAAGTACCTATCTAACCTCAGGATATCACTTTGGAGAAACAGAAGGATTTATAATGGCAATACAGGATCAGGTTGTACCCACGAGAAATTATGTTAGAGTCATTATGAAACAAAACATACCAACCTCCAAATACAGATACTGTGATAAAGACGAGGAATCGATACAATGTTTAATATCGGGTTGTACCTATCTGGCCCCCACCAGCTACCTATCAAGACATGATTCCATGGGTAAAGTTATTCACCAACTACTATGTCTGAAACATGGATTACTAACAACATTCACACCATATCATCAATACGCCCCCAAACCTTTTCTAGAAAATCAACACATTAAATTATATTGGGACTTGCAGATTCGAATTGACAGAACGGTGCAAGCAAATAGACAAGATTTAGTGCTCTACCAGAAAGAAGCTAATCAAGCCACAATAGTTGACTTCTCTGTACCTTTAGATGAAAATATATACCGAGCATACAGGGAAAAAATTGACAAATATAGAGATCTGGCTTTTAAAATCAAGGATATATGGCACCTAGATAGAGTTAATATCCTTCCATTTGTGGTGAGCGCTAATGGTCTAGTCCACAAATCCCTAATACAGAACCTTGAACAACCAGGTATCACAAAAAGGGCAGTAGTATGGATGCAAAAAGAAAAAGCAGTAATACTGGGAACAGTCGGAATAGTTAGTAGACACCCAAGTATTCTTGGAGTTCTTATTACAACTGGGTGAAAAAAAATTACATATTTTTTCCAAAATTATTCAGAAATTCAACTACTCTGACTCTGGTGTATTTGAAGAAACAAGGAATATTTTTATTGAAATTTATTGGGGCAATTAACATTTTGCCTAAAGACAACGAAATATCTTGAACCGGACTATACACGCGATATGCTGCGCCAATTATATTGTAAAAACCGACCCCTTATCTCTGGAATGCATATAAAGAACTATATCGTATTTACTTTATAGATTATTAATAGTTTTTGTATTACTTTATATTAATATAAATATATATAGATTTAGATTTATATTTTCAAACTGTTTTTAAGCCGAAGGCTCTGCCGGTTCGCAGTTCTGAATATTCTATCATTAAGTTATAAATTGATTTGTATAACAAATAAGTAATGTTGCAATTTCGAGATATAACTAATTAAAGTTTGTTACCTGATACAATAAAGTGTTTTTTAAAAACCAAGTTTTCAAGTACAAGCATATAATTCGCCTGCATTTTGTTGACACTCTCGGTAAGTGAATAGTATGTCCACTAGTTCATTGTTTTCATAAATATGTGGCATTTTAGTAGCAGAAACTACCTAAAAATTAAACACGCACTATTAAGAAATTATTTACCACTGTTCAAATCGAACATTGCACTCAAAAGAAATATCGTACAAAAATCTAGTCACACTCAGAATCAGCAGTAAACAAATAATTTATGTATTTACAATGCAGTGGACCAGAATATCAAAAAGTCAGGTCAGTTTTCAAATTTTATGACTGTTAATAACCTCTTTATTTTGCAACTTTTATCAAATGATTTTTGGTATAATTACTTATTTTTACGAGTTTACAATCTAAATATCTAATGTATCTCATTATCAATTTATAATCCAAAATAAATGACTCATCTTTGAAAACATCCTGTATATATAAATTATATGTTTTTAAAGGTACTTAGTTATTTACTGTTTAAATAATATATACCTGAAACTAAACTCAAAGAGATGTAGCACTAAAGACGTTTCGCTAACCATGTTAGCATCATCAGGAGATGATGTAATCTCCTGATGAGATTGAATTATCTTCTGATGATGCTCACATGGTTAGCGAAACGTGCGTCGAGAACTTTAAAAAAAGTGATTCGTGTTTAATGTTAAATCTCTTTGAGTCTAGTATTTCACCATTCTCTTTGAGTCTAGTATTGAACCCATCTTGGAGCTAGTAACTCTTTTCCACTTTGGTGCCATGATGAGTTTTTGAGGACGAAAAACTCGACACAGACGGTTTTTACCTTCTTCAGTATTGATGTTTTTTCCTCGAAAAAAGGCCAGCCATGGACCGGAAGAAATGGTAATCCGATGACGCGAGCTCGGTCTGATGCTGGATGACGAAGAAAGTCTATTCTATTCTATTCTACTATTTATAGGTACTTTTTACTATTGACTCTTCTTTTTACTCTCTTGCGTGAGGACTTTTTTACTATTGACCAAAGTTGGATATTTTGCGGCCAAAACAACGTGCTTAGCTTTTTTAAAGTTATGCCCTAAGATTGCTTTAATTACACGCCTTATTCCGCTCATTTTAACGTGTTTGTTAAAAACCGTCTGCAAAACTGATTATTTCCCAGTAGAATCACTTTAATACCGAAGAAAAAATGTTTATATGTAGGAACAAAAAGTTAAAATCGAAATAAACATCTAAGGAATAAAGTATAATCATTTATTTACAAAAAAAAGAAAAAACGCAAGGTATATGCAAGGTGAATAAAGAAAAGAATTAAAATTGCATTACTAGTTATTTCACGTTATATAATAATTTGTAATATTGTATTTAATGTACTAAACTGAATGAAATAGTTTTAATGTTCGGTGCAAAATAGAAGAAGAAGCTCCCACCGATATCCAATAAATCAACGAAAGTATCACCGGTCATACTCGTCCCGGAAGAGATGCCTATCTCGCCAAACAAAGTTCCAAGTCGCGCGGTTCGAATACTCGGTCGCTCGACGAAAACGTGGAGATGGTGAACGTTCAGATTTAGGTGTTTGTTGTAGGAAGTCTCGGAATTGGTGCCCCTACCAACGAGACAGATCCGGCTTTGCATCAGCTTCGACGTTCTTTGGCTACACTTTGAGTTTGACTGCGATAACTTTTCGTAAAAAACATGTTCAATTTTTATTTTAACCAATGCAATAAATATTGAAGTGATGAAAGGCGGACATATGAGGGTTAGGTTAGGTTGCTAAACGCCATCTAACATATACATCGTAAAGTTTGACATTGTTGACTGTATACGCACTCAGAAAGTTTTGTCATACGGACACTATTTGTATTGTTTATTGACTTGAAAATTTCATCACAGTCAAAAAATGGAATTAACTCGTGAGAACATTCATGTGATGATTTATTACATCGACTTATGTAGTAGTTACTCTGTACTGTTGTAGTAATTATTATCGGCCAAGCTGTGAAATATTAACATATTCAAATCCCCGACATTATAATCGAATAAATATAATACGTATATATATATATACACATTTGTTTTATCGAGACGAGATGGTTCGTAGCTATGCTAGGATTCGATAGATGGCGCAGAAGTCGCGTTGTTAACAAATTCTACATTTATAAAACGAAATGATTCATAATTACAACAATATAAACCAATTCATATTACATGATACATAAATGATTCACAATTACACAATATGACATATGTGTCAACTCAACATATATATATATATATATATATATATATATATATATATATATATATATATATATATATATATATATATATATATATATATATATATATATATATATATATACCAGGTGTATATGTACCAGGTGTCCCATTAAGGATGGATCGCGGCCGTATCTTGAAAAATATTTATCCCACAGCTTTGCGGAAAAAAATATTATACTAAAACTGACTGTGAGAAATTAAACAAAAATATTTTTAAGCTTCTAAAACGACCGCAAGAGAGCGTGACGAGGTAAACATTATTAAAAATCTTTTTTTTTGTGTATTTTCAAGCGTTAACCGAGTAAGAAAAATTCTCAGTTATAATTAGCAAACGGTTTCCTACAACTTTGTTTTATAACATTTTGTCGTAACTTCGCGAATAAAGAAGTGGGGGGAGTTTTACCTATTTAGATAAAAAGTCGTCTAATGTCCGTTTACCTAAACCGATTTTCCTCAATTTGGATTCATTTAAAAGGCAATTGCTGGGACAATCAGATAATCTGGGAGATAAATTATTTAGTTTATAAATGAAACCGCGAGGTGGCGTTACATTCAACAATAGTTTTTTTGAAGTTTTGTTCAGTTTCTTCAAATGGAATGGTACAGCTTTTATTACATGGTTAGAAAGGTAATTTAAAGAGGAATCATCCAGTGAAAAATCGAAATCGATATCTCTGACATGTCAAGAGATATTTCGATTTTTCTGAAAAAATCAGTTCGTTTTAATTTTTACCGTAATATTAAGTTAAAAATTGGTCTTAATATGGTACAGCTTTTATTACATGGCTAGAAAGGTAATTTAAAGAGGAATCATCTAGTGAAAACCCGAAATCGATATCTCTGACATGTCAAGAGATATTTCGATTTTTCTGAAAAAAATCAATTATTATTTCACTACTATCCGCATTAAGTTAAAAAAATATTAATCTAATGTTTGCCTTCCTTCACAGTTTACGAAAACTCCCCCCCACTTTCTTTATTCGCAAAGTTACGACAAAATGTCATAAAACAAAGTTGTAGGAGACAGTTTGCTAATTATAACTGAGAATTTTTTTTACTTGGTTAACACTTGAAAATACACAAAAAAATGATTTTTAAAAATGTTTAGCTCGTCACGCCCTCTTTCGGTCGTTTTAGAAGCTTAAAAATATTTTTGGTGAATTTCTCATGGTCAGTTTTAGTATAATATTTTTTTCCCCAAAGCTGTGGGATAAATAGTTTTCAAGATACGGCCGCGATCCATCCTTAATGGGACACCTGGTATATATATATATATATATATATATATATATATATATATATATATATATATATATATATATATATATATATATATATATATATATATATATATATATATATATATATATATATATATATATATATATATATATATATATATATATATATACTTATATACAAGTTCAATACAAAAATAAAAATTGTGAATTTCTGTAACTATTTTAAGTTTTAGGAAAACAAAAAAATTTTATCATCATTTTGACTCATATTTCCTTAAAGCTGTGTCCACACCAATAAAAATTAGCGTTTTGCGGACTGTATGAGTTGTATGTTATGTGCGTGCGTGGTAATGTAAACGTTCTGACACACAAAGTCACACATAAATATTTTCGCCGCACATCACGCACACAGACCATCTGAGGTAGGTTTTTTCACGAACGTCAAAGAAATTTGCGGCGCACAGGATATGTGAGTGGAAGTGTTGTTAAAGTGACATTAATGTTTTAGCTTCATAAAGATACCTGACCTGACGTGGCTGTATTAAAATTAACTATTTAGTAGCATAGCTCAGCAAATTGTTATGTTGGAGAACAGCGCTGTATTTATAATAGAGAACAATCTAATCACGAAAAAGGAAAAA
The DNA here is from genome assembly GCA_031761425.1 of Cosmopolites sordidus. Taxonomy (NCBI): domain Eukaryota; kingdom Metazoa; phylum Arthropoda; class Insecta; order Coleoptera; family Curculionidae; genus Cosmopolites; species Cosmopolites sordidus. Next base: position 144,881 of record JARFXV010000545.1, read on the forward strand.
AATCGCAAGAAAAGGGGTTATTGGATGAAGCATTTGTACCAAAACAGAAAAATATAAACACCAGAAAATAAGAAAATAAGTATAAACAATGAAAAATATAAACAACTTTATTTTTGAAGCTTGTTGGAATAACCTAATCAAACATAACCTGTCATCATCTCACTGCACACACACACAGGAGGAGCGGAGTGTATAGTGCGCACAACACAAATATTTATTGACTGAGTGTGGTAATTTTGCGTCATAAATATTTTCGCAACAAAGTAAATTCAATACACGCGCAATATATATTGGTTTGTCCTTCCCTTCAGTTGGAGGGCATATGTTTCGTCTCTTGATATTTAAAATCTTCAGGACACAGACATATGTTCTCTCGTCAAGAAAAACATGCTCATTTAGGCGGAGACGCAGATTGTTGTGTGTTCCACATAGTATTGTGGAACCTAACGGTTGTTTGGGGGTATGATGACACAAAAAAATAATGCAATTAAAACAAGCAAGTGAGTTGAGTGTATGTTTCTACTTATTTGATAATAATATTGATAAACATAATATTGATAAACATACTTTATCATCATTTTGATCGAATAATTTTCTGTATTAGTATTATTACGTTTAATAAGGTAACTTTTATTTTTAATTTAATATAAATATTGATTTATCTTTAATATTTGATGATTAAACAAAATATTTAATACGTAAATTTTTGTTCGAGCCTGACCTGCCTAAATCTCAAGCTCCACAAGTGTAGATCCGGTCGCACACATTGGCAACACCGCACATATGTGTGTGTGTGTGTGTGTGTGTGCGTCCTACCGAACTCCCGACGGGCCCCCTCCACCGTCCACGCCCCCCTCTCTGCCTCGCACACCCCCTCCCGATAGCCCAACGATGAGGCAAGTGCCACTCGCCAACCCAGTCAGTTCAACACGGACGTTGTTCGATAATAGAAGCCCGTAAGGTGACAGATAATAATTCTGTCACAGTTACCGGTTAAAACACGTTTTCCTTTATTTAAATTTTAAATCGGCTCCTGTGTTGAAAATCACCCATCCGGTGACACGTGACGTTTTTTGACAAAAGCAAATTGTCGATAAGCATTCGCCGTTTATCCGAAAGACTCCAAAGTTTTGGTAAAGCTCTGGCAGTTTGTTTTTTCTCTCTTTCTCGATCATCACCGCGCGCCTTTGCTCTTTTATCTCACTGTGAAGAAGTGATATGTGTATCTGCTGAGTGACTGATTTTTGTGTTTATTTCCGGAACAATTATTTCAAAGTGGATCTCAAGGTGATTGTTGTTTTATTTTTTTTTTACATTGTTACTATATTATCATTACCATAAGACTGACAGTAAAATTACAATGGAATAAATGTTGTATTATCATCACCCATTCTTACCATCATGTGAATGCTTAATGAAAATCCGTTCATCGTCAGTTCATCTTACTTTAGATAACTTATCAAATGGTACCTGTTTTGACAGTTTTGTCCAACGTTTATTTGTGCCATCTTGCAATATGCTTAGCCCATTTATATTAAAATCCCTGTTCTCTTGAAGCATTAAGCTGTCTAGAGAATCTAACATCATCACTCTTACCTTCTTCAATCCTTCACTTCATACATCATGTGGAAATTTTTCTCGGATATACTTAGAAAAACAATGACATCTGTGTTACAGAATTCTGATGAATTCCTAAATGATCTCATCGAAGAAACCAAACCAATGTTTTCCAATAAGTGAACCGCCATCAATTCGGAAATACCCATGGTACGAGCATCGCATATATGTTTTATCTGTCGTGTCGGCCACTTGTTGAACTATCTTTCTCGGAAGTATTTTCCGTCGTGAGATTAATGATAATGTTCGACTTCCTCGAATCCTCTTAATGAAGGCTAAAGGTCTTTTTTTATTCCATTGTTTGGTTATTTCCGCTTGCTTGAAGAATGAGGCACTTTAAAATACCCATGGAATTTGGACTTACATAAATATTGACGATGATATATGCATTGTTATCTGGTTAACAAGGCATTATATTTTTATCATTTAATTTTATTGTATTGTTGACTTTAACTTGATTGATTTGATTAATTGATTAAAAATCAGCATTGACAAAGTTTCGTACATGTATTTTGTCGTGTACAGTCGAAAATATAGACTATTATTATATCAAAGGTGATAATCATATATCATGCTCTTACATGCATAAAAAACTTTGGGGATCACTGGCAAAATAGTGATTTGGCATGTTAAATACATAAGTATACATAATAATACAATTAAAGCCATCTATCTGTAAAAACTGGAAGTATTGGGTGAGCAAAAAAATGTCTTGAACTATAGGTCAACAAATTTAAAGTTTTTTGAGGTAACATTGATGAATTGAAGAATTGAATAGGAAGTATTTTGTAGTCTTAAATCCGAAAATGATAAGCTAATTGCTGTAACTCGTACAGTTTTTTTATTACAGGGGGTGGGTGATGGGAAAAAATGTAGGCGACATTTTTTTACAATCTAATATTAATTAATATAAACATTTAAAACGTATTAAATCCATGCAAAGACATTACTGAGGAGTATGTGTAATAAAAAATATATATCATGAGATGTCATATAGCGACAAAAACTTTCACTTTTTCCTGGTGTTCTGTAGCATCATCTCTTTTAGAAAACCAATAGTAGTCGACCAACATAGATGGGTTCCAGCGTCCCTGGTATCTTTCTTCTATCGTTCTGATGTATTGGTGAAACCTCTCCCCTTGTTCGCTTACTGCACCCAAATTGTCCGGAAAAAATCGAAATAGGAGTGTTAAAAATACCTTTTTAAGGACATCCAACACCCTCATGTTAGAAGCTGCCTTATTTGAGGTGCGATAAATATGACTTCTTTTAGTTTTGCATCACTAAATTGAGGACATTTATTTTAGGTACTTGAAACTATTACCTTCTTTGTCCGTGGCTTTGACAAAGTTTCATTAGTCCGAGCTTAATATGGAGAGGCGGAAGAAACTCCTTTTTTGGGTTGCTCAATTTGGATACTGAATTTTGTCCCTTTGCTTTTTTGAAATCCCTTCTGCTTTAGTGATATAAAAGTAGCAATCAAGTGATTAAGTTCGGACTAATGAAAAACTTTGTCAAAGCCACGGACTAAGAAGATAATGGTTTCAAGTACCCAAAAGAAATATTTCCTCAATTAAGTGATGCAAAACTAAAAGAAGGCATATTTATCGCACCTCAAATAAGGCAGCTTCTTCTATATGGTCAGTAGGTTCTCTCCATACCATAGGAACAACAAACACCATAGAATTGTTCTTGCTATGCATGCACTAAATTTACGTGACAACTCGAAACAGCTAACATGGGGAAATCCAACTTTAATCTTGATCTCCAATTTGACACTTAAAATATAAAAAATAGACTTTTTGACTTTCTCGGATATTGATCTAGCTTGTGACTTTAAAATCAATCGTCCGCATATACAACAAAACTCATCCTCTGGATTTTTGCTAGCTATAACTAAACTATACTATAGAAAACAATAAAATTGTCCGGTAAAGGTTCGAAATGCAGGAAAAACAGGCTTGAAAATGGAACGTGAGCTGCTAACACTGTGAGAAGGTGTTTTAATAACTACCTAAATGAAACGCAAAAGAACATTCTCATCAATGTTGCAAAAATCCTGTGACCTGTTCTTTTTGCAATCTTTATTTCGAAGGCTAACAAAGAAGCATTAATCAATAAAATATTCCCAGTTTCCAACGATAGCCTTGCTCCTCATCTTTCTGATAACTTATGAATTTCCTGATTGTAGAAATGTGTGCCAGCTAAATGATGCTGCAGCTACCAGAATAAGTGGTAATCGGAGGGCACTGGGTCAGTTTTGGTTCATGTGGTAGGGCATTATCATGAAACATGATCACTTTCTGACATCCGTGGCCAGCAATAGCCACTTTTCATCAAGCACTTTGTTAAAATTGGTTCACGCTAAAAAGCTGCTACTGTGTATATGGTAGGATTAGATGAGGTTATAAGTTGATCCAATCTGGTCAAACAGTTATTGCTGACTGTTGTCAGAACAACTCATTCGTGTTAGTTACGTTCTAGGGGAAAAAACGCAACATGTCCTCCAACGTTCTTTATATTCCCAACAAAATCATTTCAGTGTTCTCAGTAGCATTTTTCAGATAAATCGCAAAATGAATGGAAAATCGAATATATTATTTTGTTACTTGCATCTTGAATATTACACATGTTTTAACTTATATGCGTCAATCATCAAACCGCCTGATATTTTAAAAAGCCAAATATCAATGCTTTAAAGCCGCAAAAGAACGGAAAAATTAATACATTTTCGGTATAAGAATTTTGAAGGTCTCTTTTAAATATTTTAGAAACGAATTAAGGGTATAGAAAAAAAGTTATAACAAAGTATATTTTGATATAAAATCAACTCTAGAAAATATGGTCCGAAACATCTGTTTCCAACAGAAATAGTCCAGTGTTGCCGTATTAAGATAAAAACCAAAATGATAATAATTAAAACACTTGGTATTTGATTCACTATATATTTAAATATTCTCTGACATGTTTCGGCCTCACGTCCATTCTCAAACAGAGTTAAATAAACTAAAGTTTCAAAGTGCTGTTAATGGAGGTCGGTTTTTTTTTGTCTCGTTAAATTTATGGCACTTTCAATAATTGGGGTATCTCCGAAGTTTAGCTGGGTGTTTGTTAGATTTACCGTCGTATATGGCTTTTTTAATTTCTGAAATTTTCAAATAATTTTACAGACTGCTTGTGTTGCATTAATTTGACATTATTTGTGTTAAGCTAGAAGAGATTTACCACTTAACACCAAATCACTTTATGAATACTTTTCGACGCACGTTTCGCTAACCATGTTAGCATCACCAGGAGATGATTTAATCTGGTGGAGATCAAAAAGTAATTTGGCGTTTAGTGGTAAATCTCTTCGAGTTTAGTGCCTCACACCGAAGGTTCCAATAGAAGAATTGATAATTTGTGTTGAAAAAAGGGTTCTGTTCTATACAATGTTCGGCAACGCCCGTCTTTCTTTGATTATGTAAAACTGAATATGTTCTTTTAGTCTATCATTGGGAGATCTGTCCGTTTGGCCTATATATACATATATATATATATATATATATATATATATATATATATATATATATATATATATATATATATATATATATATATATATAAGAACAAGCAGGATTGAGAAGTGGTGCTTGGCTTTTATCGACTACGAAAAAGCATTTGATTCCATCTCAAAGCATGCGATAATGGATGCACTGCTTAGTCAAGGTGTAGAGAGAGTCTATGTAAACCTATTAGAATCGATGTATGATGGAGCTACAGCCACAATTCACCTTGATGATCTTGAAGTGAAAATTAATGTAGAACGAGATGTACGGCAGGGTGACGATGACTATTCTTTTCTCGGCTGGCCTTGAAGAAGTATTCCGTAAACTGGATTGGGAACAGAATGGTGTAAAGATCAATAGTACAAACTTAAACCATCTTAGATTTGCAGATGATATTATTCTCATTTCACAAGACCCGGAGGAGCTGCAAAGACGCATACAAGAACTGCAAAGGGCTGGCGAACCATTTGGCTTGAAAATAAACCTGAAAAAGAGTCAGGTTATGTTCAATATCTTCGCTCAGGACAGAAGAATTTCAGTTTTAGGAAGGGATTTGGAGATTGTGAAGAGCTTTATATATCTTGAGCAGAGGATTTCAATGGAGGGGAATATCGCCCGAGAGGTAGAACGGCGTGTTAAATATAGCTGGCAGGCATTTGGTAGGCTCAACATAGTGTTTAAGAGCAGACTCCCACTTTGCCTAAAAAGAAAAGTCTTCGATCAGTGCGTTCTACCCGTTATGACATACGGAAGTGAAACCTGGACACTCACATCGCAATCAATTCAAAAACTTCAGGTGGCACAGAGGAATGGAAAGATGTATGCTTGGCATTACAAGACGAGACAGAAAGTCCTGCGCATGGATCAGGGAACAAACGAAAGTCTGTGACATCATTGGAAGAGTAAAGCAATTGAAACGGAGATGGGCAGGCCATATAGCGAGGCGATGGGACGACAGGTGGACCAAAGCAACCCTGGAGTGGATACCGCTTGATCGCAAACGTCCGCGAAGAAGACCGAAAGCACGATGGATTGATGACATCGTTAAGTATATTGGACCCGAGTGGCAGAGGAACGCCCAGGACCGTGAGCGGTTGGAAGCATGGTGAAGAGGCCTTCATCCTCCAGTGGATCGATACAAACTGATGATGATGATATATATATATATATATATATATATATATATATATATATATATATATATATATATATATATATATATAGCAATATATGACCTATACTCCAGATTTGTCAAAAAATTTTACTCTTTCTTTGTTATGCTAAATAATAGCAAAGAAAAAGCAACATTTTGTGACAAATCTTTTTGTTGTGTCAAATTTGCTTGACAGCGACACCTATCAGAGGTTCGGACACACTAAAAATTTACCATTTATGTCCTCATAAGCTTCGGAAAAAAATCTCAAATCCGAACAGTGTCCATTTAAAGAATTAATCACAATATAATAATATAAGACATCGCTGTATACTTGGTCGCATCACGAACACTACTAAGAGACGGTTCTACAATGCAAGAATATACCAGGTAAAAGCTATACTGGGAATAAACGCCCGTTCTACAGAACGGGCGGGCCTTGGGGCGTTTCAAATTTTATTCCAAGTATGGCTAATACCTGGTATATTCTTGCATTGTAGAACCGGCCCTAAGAAGAAGAGGAATACCTGATAACCTCTACATCAAACAATACAAGACAAACTACTATATTTAAATTCATTTTATACACTTTAAATTAGAATTATCTTATTGTTCCCAAGTATTGGTGGAATTCTGAAAGAGCAATAAAAAACAAATTATGGACTTTGGAGTCGTTTTTTTTTAGTTGAAATTAACGTTATATTCGTTTTGTCACTTGTGACAAGACTGATAATTAAAAATGAGTTGTTTTACTGATATTAATAACGTTTGGCGCATGGAGACTGTACTGCAATAAGCAAATGTGGGCGTGTTTGTAGTTCCGTTTTCGCCGTAGCCTGTTATCGCTTTCTGATGCCAACAATTCCGCTGTTTTATGCATTAAAATGACACTTAACTCATTTACGTACAACGTTTTTGTTATGCAGGGTAAAATGTTTTTATTACGCCGGGTGAAATCATTATGATCAAGGAAATATTTGATGTGTAGATTGACAACTATAATGTATGTATTATTTTTTTATTCGCAGTTCTTTTACACAGAATAAAAATATTTCAACAACTGTTACTCATTGCTCGAAAAATTTGATCAATTATTGTAAAGTTTGTTGGTCATGATTGATTTAATTCAAATATTCATGCAGGAAATTCAATACCAAAGATTATATCATCTTCCTGTCGTACTACAGCTCGTCAGTGAGGCTTGACCTTCTTCAACCTTCGCCTCCAACCGTTGTTGTGCAGTATTTTTTCAGCATCTCTTCTTGCATTGTCCTGCCAGGATGTGTTTAATCTATGTCTTGTTCTGTTACCCGTTTTGAATATAAAACTACTGGAAAGAACATATGATTCTGTAAGCGGGACCAGAATGGTAGTTGCATATGGCCGACTACTGTTTCCGGTTTGGCAGTGGCGTACGGCATTATGAATAAAAACAAGATACTGATAAACTAAATTTCAAGAGTAAATGCTATGAAAGATGTTTATCAAAAAAAAAATTACATATTTTAAACAGTCCACTTCAATTGTTGGAACAGCATTTGGTAATAGTTTCACTTTTATCTTAGATGTTTGATCAAAACAATCCTCAGAAAAATGATAATAAAGACCTACTGAGGTTTGGAATAAAGTCTGGCTTTTTAAGAAAATTAATCCACTGTGTTCTTCTATTTGGATCTTTCGGAAACCTTGGGAAGAAAATGCCACCGTACCATAATCCATACCAAACAGTGATTTTGATTCACAGGTTGACTCACACTAATAATAACAATTTTGCTTATTGACGCAGCCGTTTAACCAAAAATAAGCCTAATCGGAGAAAATGAAAATTCGGATTGTTTTCTATTGCTTTCAACGCCCAATCTGTCGAACTCCCGACAAAATCGATGGTCAGTTGACTTAAGTTCTTGTATGGATGTAAACCGAGATCCAAGCGCAAAATACGCCAGGTTGTTATCCTGGATAAATCCAACTCTTGAGAACGGTGCGGAACAGACACATTATCGTTCTCGGCAACACTTTCACAAACACACACAATCAAATATGGATATCAAATATGGCCGCTCTTAGCTGTCAAAATTATATCGTCCCTATTGGGAAGCACTGTATATAGAAAAGAAAATAAAACATAACTGAATGATAATAAAAAAAATTAAAAGACCCAATGGATGGCCAAGAAAGAAATGAAAGAACCAACTGGAAGAAACTCTCAAAGAATGAAGGTAGAATAGTGGAGGAGGCAAACAATAAACAGAATACAATTCCTTCTGAAATATATTGCCTTAATTAATTCACAACGCGCCCCCGTAAAAAGACTGATCAAAAATTAAGTTTAAGTTTCTCAACCGGACCAAAATTACAACAAAAAGTTTTCTAATTATCGAGTATTAAAACAAATCAAACAAAAACATAACTATAAAAGTTTCCTCTTGTTTTTTCAAGCAGACTATACTATTTGAACAAAAAAAATCTATCCAAAATTACATCTTGAAACTGATAAAAACTTGACGAGATGGATTAGAGGCAAGTATGGTGATTCAAATCCTTACCAGTTTGGAGTAGTTAAAAATATATCTCACAGCTGGTAATTTAAAAGCATGACTGTTAAAATGATAATTATATTTGGTGAAAGATTAGTTGTCAGAAATAGAAAAAATATATGTACAGTTAGTCTTATCACTTGTGCAAATCGGATTGTTAACTGTACATTAAGAACGCTAGTAAACGTAATGCGATAGTTCCTTGATTATTTTATCATCAAATAATTATTACCAAATATCAGGATAGTTTATTGAGAGACAGGTCTGCTGCTACCATTCCGGTTCTGATCTGTTAGCTTTATTCTGCCCACACTCTATATTCTGTTAAAGATTCTGGAATCACATTCCTTAAAAAGAACGCAAGTGAAGTGAAATTGATCCATATCAGGTGTACATAGCTTAGGAGATGTACAGGGTGGTCCAAAGAGTTGTTAACTTTTTGAAATAAATTAAAAAAACAAATTGATCAATTTTAACAAATTTATTCTTAAAATTTACAAAAATTCTTGGAAATTCATGTTCTAAAGATGACATTGTTTAAATTGTGCCCGAATTTTGTATTGGTACTCCTGAAGCCGACCTCCAAAAATTTTTTCATGATCTGTTGTCTGCAGACAATAGACAATGCTCTTTTTTCGTTTCCTTTAGGTAGTTATTAAAACGTCTTTTCACAAAAATGGTCGACCACGTCCCGTTTTCAAGTACCTTCTCTTTTATATCAAGGGGTAATTGAAATAATCTGTACCTGACTTTGGAGTACAGAGATAGGGTATATAAATATTGCTTTTTCTTGTGTCTTATGTGACTGCAGGACAACAAAAGAACATTGCAGTAACAAAGATTAGCCTCATAGAACTTCTATTGAACCTGGTACTTAAATCATAAAATATTCCCCCCTTTGTTAACCCAAAAAAGGTGTTTCTTTCGCCCTCCATATTATGCTTGGACTAATGTAAAACTTTGTCAAAACCATGGACAAAAAAGTTAATGGTTTCAAGTACCTAAAAGAAATATTTCCTCAGTTAAGTGAAGCAAAACTTAAAGAAGGCATATTATTGGTCCTCAAGCAAGGATGCTTCTAGGGGATTTCCATTTTCAAGAAAAATTAAGTGAAAAGGAATTAGTAGCTTCGAAATGTTTTGTAAGTATAGTGAAAAGATTTCTGGGGAGCAAGAGAAATGAAAAGTACAAAAACATCATAAATGAACTCTTGAAAACCTATGAAATACTAGGATATTTTTTTTTCTTTATTTGGGTTTTTCGCCACGATCATTCCCTTCAAGTGGTACATGCAAAATAGTGATTTTTTACTTTAGATTCGATTTTTTATTTTAGATTAGAAGTCACACGCTATAATATCAGGTGAATACGAAGTTCGAGAAATAATATTCGTCGAATTTTTAACAAAATTATTACTTGCATATCTCTGATTTCGTCACCGGCTCCTCAAGGCTGTATAATTTTGCACTGCAGTTGACGTTAACGAATTTTTCGGACGACAGAGAGAAAAAAATTAAAACCCAATGCAGAGAATTCAGCTCGGTGGATATTTTTGACGTGGTGCTTATGTCAATACGGAACATGGGTTTTCGATAAAACTTTAAGCCCCGATAAGGAGAAACCAGATATGATAAAACAAATGATTTGGAGTGTACTTGTGTCATTGATATTTTCTAAGCTTCTCTCATATAATAAAGGAATTCTCGACCTGGCATAAACATTGCGCAAATATTACGAAATCATTGTGATATTCGTCAAGTGTGTTGACATGATGGTACGTTGCGAAGTTTCAACTACATTGTACACCTTGTTTTGGGTATGAAAAAAGTTTCCGATCAATAGGTGCCACTTTTGTTAATTGTCGACAAAGGCGCATTGGAATCAAAACTTCTCCAGAGTATTTAAACAGTAAATGAAACATTGATTCATCATTGTACTTCAGAGATGATGCAGCAGTCCAAAAAATGCGCCACCAAAAAGTGCGACAAAAAAAGCGAAAACGATTCCACGTCTGCAGGAAAAGTACTAGCCGTGGTTTTTTTTATGATTTACACAGTATGATGTTCATAGTCTACCTGGCAAAACAGGTCCTTTACCGAGGGGCATTAAACTTCATTACTAGGTAATTGAATGATGCTATTTAAACAAAACTCCCACATCCGCTTGGATGGATCTGTACCCATGTTGTTGCAAAACTCCATGACCTAAGTTTTGAAGTGCACCATATTCGCCGGATTTTGCTCCAAGCGATTACTCTCTTCTCAAACCTGAAGAAATGTCTCGCTGAGCTAAGATTCACTTCAGATGATGCGGTAAAAACTGAGTCAATCGCTTATTGTATTCCAAAGTTGGAACGTCGTTGGTCTAAATGTAATTAGACAATTATATTTAGACCTTGCAATTGATTTTAAACGTTGAACGGTCTTCGTACTTCTTGTGTTTGAGATAATTCAAGGAAATAAGTCAGAAGGTGCCAAATTAGATGATATTGATTTCAAAGAATCGAGTGTCTCTCCAAATGAAAGGGCGAAATGAGCTCGTTGAGATATTTTTTGCTTATCGTGATATGAAAAATTTGTAAATATTGTAGATCATTTATATGAAGCATTTCAAAAAAATCAATCAGACTTATGGAATAAAATGATAGATGTTACATCACAACAATCTCTCACTACAATATTTATTCATGATACAAGCTCCGCATTCACCTGATATAGCGTCCAGCGACTTTTTCCCTTCGACCGAAACTACCAACCAGTTCATGAACACTTTTTTAAGGCAATTCACAAGAATTCGCTTTTGGTCTGAAAAGCTGTCCCAGAAATACACCATACTGGGTGCTTCCACAATTGGAGAAACCGTTTTATTTGTTTACAAACCCATAAAGCCAGAAATGCGGTTCGTCAGGAAATATTATTTTCAACTTGCAATTTCAACGCGCTGCTAAATCGTGTATATTTCCATGATAAAATCACGGAAAATACTGAACACAACAGTAACATTTACATTTCAAACAGTGTTAAGGTTCAACGTTCTGACACCCTTATTGGAAAACTCTTTATTATTTAATATTTCTTCAAAGTTATTAAATACTTTTAGCACTATATCTATAAATCTTTCGCCACCATTTAACCAAAAGATTTTTTTTTAATCTGTATGTTACGAAAATACAACTTCTGACATTTTAACGTTTCGATTTTCGACATTTCCGCATAGTAATCATTACCCGAAACGACTCCATGTGTTATTTTCCTATTAAAATATTAGACTTATATAACAGCATTTCATAACCACTGTTTGGTCTCCAGCGCGTCATTTCTCAAAGCTTCACCTTGGCAGTGATATTTCTTAAAAAAAATTGGGCACGTTTTTAAGTTTGTTTTGTCGCTTCCTTTCACTTTTGAAAGATTTAAAAAATATATAAATATGGGCAAAATATGTAAATTTTTAGAAAGAAATTTCATATCAAACTTACTATAAGTAATAATCTTGGAAGATTATGCAACCCAAGAAACGTCTCTATAAGAATTATAGCCCCGACATATGTGGCACAATATATATATATATATATATATATATATATATATATATATATATATATATATATATATATATATATATACATAGACAGAACGGTAATTCAAATGTGCTTACTTCCAATCTAGATCGTGAATTTACTAATCCTGATGCATTGCAGTCTTCTAAAGAGTAACTTTCGTAATATTGATCTGATCTAGGTTATATATATGGGGAAATGCTATATATCAAGGTTATGCAACCCAAAAAGCATTTGAAGAGGTCCACATTCAAGAAATACATCAAGAACAATTATAAACTCGTATAAATATCGAACAGACAATGAAACAGATGTAAGGAAGCGACACAAGCAAGAAATAGATTCCTGTTTTGTCGATTATACGCGTCATTCCGAGCGATTCCTATTGTTGATTGGTAACCGGCAGTGCACAAAAAGGAAACGGCGAACCAGGAGTAGGAAAAAAACTCGCATAATCGCCATTCAACATAATGGAATTGACGTTCGCGGAAGTAAGCGAAGGTTAAGTCGGGTTTCGAAACCTATTTACACAACGCATTTTCCGGCATAACGTTTAGCAATTCGAGGAATTCGCAGAAAAGCAGTGGCGTCACGAAGCCACAAAAATATAATGGAAAAACAATCGATTTCAATATTATTGTGATTTACTGTAGGATCTTTCGACACGGAGATTTTTTGAATACTAATACATTTTTTGTGCGATTGGAGAAAGTGGGTAATTATTATAATTCAGCGCTACAGGCCTTGGAAGTCCTTGGCTTTTGATACCGCTAAGTGTCGGTTTATTGATTAATTCTCCATGATTCTCCTTGGTATTCGACTTTCTGCCATTCTAGCCACGTATCCAGACCATCTGAGTCGCTCACCATACATAGTCTACAATATCCAGATGTTTGTATGATTGCTTGAGTTCGAAGTTATCCTGATCCTCCATTATCATTCAGAGCACCAACATTTCATCTGATTACTCTTGTTTCAAATAATTCAAGCATTTCTTACGTACTAAATAAGTACGAATAATGGTTCAACAAATTTTATTAGAGAGCCTATTTAAATAAACAATAATAGAAAATATAACTAAATAATGCTGAAAAGGTAAATAATAAAACTAATAAATATCACTTGTACCTGTCCCATTTTTTTTGACAAACTGTATCAGAAATAATCATTTAAAAAAAACCATTAATAGTAATTTTTCGAAAGTAGTAGTTTTTTAATTTAATTTAGAACTTTTCCATTGGTTTGCTTTTCAAAGCATAATTTTATTTAAAAAGTTGACTCTCAAATTATGTATTTATTCTAATTATACTTAATGAAAAATTAACGAGAATGATTCCTTAATATACATGATACATTTTAAAATTAATATTCAGGCAGACACGACATTATTCCTTTCCTAGAACACTACTTAGTACAATAGATAATTCAATCTGCATTCAATTCAATCTACAATCGTCGGGAACGCTGTTTCGCCATCACAAACTCATACTTATTATCTCGTTACAGTACCTCAAATGTCCCTAGAATCAGTTGATATTCATATGATTAAAATTACAAACAATTTTAATTCATTTTCTACTGATTATTTATATTAAGAAAAATAAGTACAAATAAACATACCCTTTCATCACTGTAAATATATTATTAATTGCATATGATATGCTACTAGCTAATAAAGCAGTGGCGGCTCGCGAGGAAGGGCGTTGTGGCGTCGCCCTTCCAGCATTCATCATTTTATTTCCGTTCACTTTCTTTCCTTTAACTCACTTTCCTGGTTGACCCCCTGTATAGGATTTCAATAGTACAAAAAGTAAAAAGAAGGAAGGCGAAAGCCAAAAAAGCTTCTTCGGTAGCACTATTTTCTTCTACGCCCTCCCACTTTAAAAACCCTCGAGCAGCCACTGTAATAAAGTAACAACATAGTTAAGGTGGCAAAAGCAATCCGCAAACTTTTTTAATAACGTTGATCCACTCACAAAAGTAAAACTGTTTTTTTTTCACATGATTAATTATCGTTTTATCAAAACCAACGAACAAATTTTCTGCACTTTTCCATATAAATGAATGATGCAAACATTGATATTTTTGGCGTTGTATTATCATCAACTATCCTATGACGTAAAATGTAATTAGAAAAATAGATATCAACATATCAAATGGCGGGTTGCAAACCAAAAAAGAAAAGAATCTGATGGTTCTAAGTCTGGAAAAACTTCACATTCGATTTCAGTGTTTTTTTTGACAAGTCTTACAACATGTGGTTAGGCACTGCGCAAAACTATCTTTTTTGACTTTCTTTTAAACTTTAACCAAAAAGTTAGTGTACATTTAAGTACAGCCATTACCTATCATCGATCATGAAGCGCCATAAAAGTTGGATTTTGGAACAACACGAATGGTATCCACTCTGAAAAAGAAAAAAAAGTTATAAACGGTGATATATGAGCAAGAACAAAAATAACCAATTAATTAAAAAAAATACAAAGTCATGTATTTTTGATGTATTTATTAAAAGATTACAGTATGTTCGTTCATTCATGTTAATTTATATAATCGACCCTTTGACCTATTGTTTATTTTTAATAGTGCATACGAAACTTGTATGATTGGTTGCATAACAACACGATCATATCAAAGGTGGTGGCAACTGGTAATTCATTAGATTGATTGCAATTTTCGAATTTGATATTGTTTTTAAATGTTGATAATTATGTAACGATTCAGGAAAAATAAGTATAGATGGAAAATAATGACTTGTTGATTTGTGTAATCGACGATTGATGATTCGAAAAAACCATCAAAGTATTTAAATAATTACGCCGAGGAAAATTAGAACATCAGAATTCCGACGAAATGTCATTAATAAACGAGCTTAAGTACCGATATTAACGACAATTGATAACTTCCAGCAAATCGGTCAATTTTTACGTGACACGATCTGACGTCAATTTCCTATTTGATTATCTTTATTCTAATTAGTTAGGGTGTTATCGCACCAATACTACTACCGTAAAAGCGCCAATAATTGGTATCGCTTTATAACTGTCATTAGTCGTCATTTGTAGTTGCCCAAACTACATATATATATATATATATATATATATATATATATATATATATATATATATATATATATATATATATATATATATATATATATATATATATATATGTATATATATATATATATATGGCCGATTTATATGGTCATGGATTTAGTCGTTCCCTTCATCCTTGTTTTTTTAAATTGAATTGAAATAATAAAAAAAAAAGATTTTGAAGATTGTTATGAAGGTTATTGATATTTTGAATATTGTTATATATATATATATATATATATATATATATATATATATATATATATATATATATATAACAATCTTCAAAATATCATATCAATAACCTTATAATAATATATATAAAAACAGAAATTTTTCATCCGTACTTCCACGTACCTCTGCTCGTCTCAAATCAGTCGCCGTCACCATGCCGAGACAAGTACCTCCCAGGACCGGTTTCTAGTCGCACAGCCGTCATCAGCTGGGCTCGAGCTCAACGCAGGGAGACAGCCGAAACGAAACGAACAGAGCAAGACCAAGTCAACTGGTCATATCGATGGCGGGTCGCAATCACAATGAAACTCGCGCCATCCTACGGTGAATGTTGGCGGCAGTCAAAAACTACGCGACACATTCTTCCCACAACATTGGATGTAGGTATAAGGTTTGCTCAAAAGATAGCGTAGTGGGGCCATGGAGAGAGATATTTGAAAAACAGAAATTTTTCATCCGTACTTCCACGTACCTCTGCTCGTCTCAAATCAGTCGCCGTCACCATGCCGAGACCAGTACCTCCCAGGACCGGTTTCTGGTCGCACAGCCGTCATCAGCTCGGCTCGAGCTCAACGCAGGGAGACAGCCGAAACGAAATGAACAGAGCAAGACCAAGTCAACTGGTCATATCGATGGCGGGTCGCAATCTCAATGAAACTCGCGCCATCCTACGGTGAATGTTCGCGGCAGTCAAAAACTACGCGACACATTCTTCCCACAACCTTGGATGTAGGTATAAGGTTTGCTCAAAAGATAGCGTAGTGGGGCCGTGGAGAGAGATATTTGAAAAACAGAAATTTTTCATCCGTACTTCCACGTACCTCTGCTCGTCTCAAATCAGTCGCCGTCACCATGCCGAGACCAGTACCTCCCAGGACCGGTTTCTGGTCGCACAGCCGTCATCAGCTGGGCTCGAGCTCAACGCAGGGAGACAGCCGAAACGAAATGAACAGAGCAAGACCAAGTCAACTGGTCATATCGATGGCGGGTCGCAATCTCAATGAAACTCGCGCCATCCTACGGTGAATGTTCGCGGCAGTCAAAAACTACGCCACACATTCTTCCCACAACCTTGGATGCAGGTATAAGGTTTGCTCAAAAGATAGCGTAGTGGGGCCGTGGAGAGAGATATTTGAAAAACAGAAATTTTTCATCCGTACTTCCACGTACCTCTGCTCGTCTCAAATCAGTCGCCGTCACCATGCCGACACAAGTACCTCCCAGGACCGGTTTCTGGTCGCACAGCCGTCATCAGCTGGGCTCGAGCTCAACGCAGGGAGACAGCCGAAATGAAACGAACAGAGCAAGACCAAGTCAACTGGTCATATCGATGGCGGGTGGCAATCTCAATGAAACTCGCGCCATCCTACGGTGAATGTTCGCGGCAGTCAATATATATATATATATATATATATATATATATATATATATATATATATATATATATATATATATATATATATATATATATATATATATATATATATATCTGTGGCCGATTTATATGGTCATGGCTTTAGTCGTTCCCTTCATCCTTGTTTTAAAAATGAATTAAAAAAAAAAGATTTTGAAGATTGTTGAAATAATTTATTACTTCAAGGTTATGACAATACTCAGATTGTCCTTGCATTTTGGCCTTTTAGTTCCGAATTTTGGATGTATGAAGTATTCCATTTAACACAGCATGCACGAAAGACATTTTCAACCACCCTATTTTCTGCTATTCAAATTAAAAACTCTAATGAAAACAGATATTGCATCATCGAAATTAAACTCATGGTCGCAATTCTGAGACAGATGCGAAAACATGAAATTATGAAAATATTTTGAAGTGTTTTTTCCTAGGGTAAAATTTTGTTCCCTAAAAGTTTTAATTTTTACCGTTCTTTCGATATTATCAAAAAAATCACAATATCTCTCTAAAATAACCAGTTCACTTGCATAGTTTTTATCATCTAGTCCAAGTTAATATGAACAACAAAAATTACAGCGTGGATATTTTTCTTTCTGTATATCTATTATATTATTAAACATTTTGTTTTTAACATGCAAATGTTCATTTAAAATAAAGATATGGTGAGTGATACTCATCGTCAAAACGCCTTGTCTTTTATACCAATATTATAAACTAACTTATATTTCGTTGTTTCAGAAGCGAAAAATGAAATTGGTCCCAGGCCCATTACCACCCATACCAACAACTACGTCTGGGTCCCTACCCCTGCCGCTACCATTCAGTCCAGATCTACTCTGGAGGTATCCTCTTGGTTTCCCATCGGTAGGGAGCCATCCATCGTCCCCACTGTGGGACTACAAAAGTCAGTTGCCTGGTAGTCTTGCTTCAGATCCTCGAGTATGGGGCAGAGAAGACGTCTCTACATTTTTAAGGTAAGTCTTATGCAATTTGTTTGCATGCAAGTTTAATGCAAAAGTTCATCCCGTTTTTGGCGCTAGATGGCATCGCTATGTTGTTTGACAGCAGAAATTTCAGTGAGTACTTGGGAAAAATTTGTGTTTTTTGATATTTTGTTTTCGAACAGATCTTCGCAGACAGCAGAAGACTAGTGCTGTGTACGGTGATGGTGCTGTTGACGATTCCACGTGTCATAAGTGGTTCAGAAAGTTTCGTAAAAACAGTTTTAATCTTAGCTATGAACCACATTCTGGACGACTGACCAAAGCTAATGCAACTAAATAATGGCACTAATTGAAAGTGATCGGCATAAAACAACTCGGCTGGTCGGAGGAATTTTTTGATTAAATCATTCAACAGTGTCAAGAGGGTTAATTTAACTGGAATGGCTAGCAAGGTCGATGTATGGATGCTACATGAGTTAACGGAGAAAAATTTGATAGACCAAATTTCTGCTTGCGATTCTCCCTTGGAGCACAACGAGTGAATTAAAGCGAGCAATCAGCCCGAAGCGGACTGAATCAGCCCACAGAAAGGGCAAGATGATGCTAGACCACAGGTGTCTTCGACTACCAAACACACTTTTACAACTTGACTGGAATGTTTTTGTCCATGTACTATACTCTCCCGACTACTATTTATTTAGATCGCGCTCCAAAACAGCTTAGATGGCAAAAGATCCTGGATCAGTTCTTTAACCAGAAACCTCGGAACTTCTATCGAGAGCGGGATTATGCAGCTACTGGAGAGGTGCAGAAGAAACATCGAACAGAACGACACATATATTGATGAAATGAAATTTTTAGTAAATATTTTTTTTCTTCAACTTTTCTCAAAAAAAAAAATGGGATGAACTTAACATAAACTCTTGCACAACCCTTAGCGCCATCTTCAATATATTAATTTTTTGTTTTTTCATTTGCAGATGGGCTGAACGTGAATTCGATTTGCAACCAATCGATATGGAAATGTTCCAGATGAACGGAAAAGCTATGTGCTTGCTCACACGCACAGATTTAGCAGAAAGAGCACCAGGTTCCGGAGATGTTCTCCATAACGTTCTTCAGATCTTAGTGCGTGAGGCAAACAACTTAAGAATTTTACCGAACAGTCCCATAACACCCACATCCCGTCATCCATATCCGTTGTCACCGCACACGTCACAACCGTCAACTCCTAGTTGGAATGTGATCTCATCCCAAGCTGCTTCCGATTACCATTCAACTCACACTGCTACTTTGGCAGCCCATTTGATGGCCCAAAGTAATTCAGTTACTCTGAGTCCAGCACCATCTCTAGATAGTCAATCGGGAAGTCCAAATCATCCCGATACGCCAATGAGTTTCAGTCACTCGATCTTCAGTACCAACGGCGGCAGTTCAAATGGGTCAGGTTCGAATCCAAGCGACAGCGATGAAGATGACAAATTCATTGAATCGAAGAACGGTTACATGAGCAGCCCACCAAACACCCCCAGCTACATGAGCATTTCTCAGATGCCGTTCTTGGCACCTCGAAGCCCCAAACAAATGGAAAATGTGGGAAGCCCCGGCTTGTACAAAAGGGAGTTTTTCAGCAGTAACGACAATTCTGAACCAAATACAAGTAAATATTTATTTTCGCTATTCTGAATATTTTTTATTCTAACATTATGGTTATTTCTACAGATGGTAGGCTTCTTTGGGACTTCTTGCAACAGCTGTTGAACGATCCAGCGCAAAGATACACAAATTACATCGCGTGGAAGAACAGGGAGACTGGCGTGTTCAAAATCGTCGATCCTGCTGGCTTGGCCAAGTTGTGGGGTATCCAAAAGAATCACTTGTCGATGAATTACGACAAAATGTCGAGAGCCTTGAGATATTACTACAGAGTGAACATTCTGAGGAAAGTACAAGGAGAACGTCATTGTTACCAGTAAGTATTTGAACGTTAAAAGTAATTTTAAATGTTTGTTCGCCCTGTTACACCCAAGTAATTGTTTACATACTGATTTGCTCTTAATCAATCCCACCACTCTTGAGATGTGTATCAGATCATTATCCTGTGGAACAGACAGATTCTTTTCCATTCTCCCATTAATTTTCAGAATTTCTCGTGAGTAGCACTCGCTTTTAATATGTCATCTAAAAGGTGTTTCGATTAATAATATCGATTTTGCTAAAAGATGGCATTACTAATACATTTGTCGGTATAGACTAATGACGTCTACGGCGTTTTGGAAGGCAAACACGTGCCATCAAAAACCAGTTCCTTATTAATTGTAATTGTGCAAGAAAAGGCGTTTTGCGGGAACGTTTTTAATTTGAAGTAAACAGCTGCTGAAAGTTATTGATTGTTAGTTGAAGCTTATGGTGAACATGCTATAACCCAAAAAAAAAATGAGAACGATGGTTTAGGCTTTAAAAGTGGCGATTTTGATATAAAAGACAAGGACCATCCAGGAAAGGCGAAAAAATTTGAAGATGCAGATTTGCAACCATTATTGAATGAAGATTCAACTCATACATTGCAACAATTGACAGAAGCATTGAATGTTACCCAATCTACCATTTTCGAATCTCTACACGCATTAGGTAAGATCCAGAAGGAAGGAAAATGTGTTCCATATGAATTGAAGGAACGGGACATTTAAAGGCGAAAAACCACTTTTGAAAGTTTGCTTACCCGACATAAAAAAAAAGATTTTTTGCATCGAGTTGTGAAGTTGATCAAATGTGGATCTATTTTGATAATCTAAAATGCAAAAAATCATTGGTAGACTCAAGCCAGCCTTTAACATCGCAGCAGTACGTAATATGTATGAAAAGAAGGCTTTGCTGTGTATTTGGTGGGATAGTAGGAGAGCTGTATATTGAGTGAAACGATGATTGAAGGAAAAACGACCGGAATACGTCCAAAGACACGATAAAGTCATTTTTCAACATGATAATGCTTAATGCGTTACAAAATGTGTAAAAAACTATTTGGAAAACGTTAAATGGGACGTCCTACTCGACCTGTAATATTCCCCGGACTTAGCCCCTTCGGACTACTACTTATTTCGATCGATGCAGCGCGGACTTTCAGGACAACACTTACCTTCTTACGAAGAAGTGAAAATTTGAATTTATGAATGGTAAACTTTAAAAAACCAAAAGTTCTTTTGACGCGGAATCTATTTTTTTCACAGAAAGTTAAGAAAAAGTAATAGCTAACGATGTCCAATAGTTTGATTATAAAGGTAATTTAACAAGTCATTATTAACCGAAACATCTATTATGTTGATGAAATCGCCGGCAACAACAACCCCAAATCATTGTTGAACCTCTTCACTGTTTAACTATTAGTACAACATATAAGTCGAATATTTATTCCCGCATCGTTCTTCATACAAGTGTTCTATTCTTTGAATCAAAAGTTTTACATTTCCATTCGTCGATCCACTGCACCTATTTGCTTTCTTACAACGTCTACACTTATTTTCTTTACGTAACAACATTTTTTGCACTTCAATTCTCCCAAGCACTATTTTATTGTTATTAAACCAATTGATTTACGACTAATATTATTTTTAGTAACGAGCAGTACTACCGTCACTGTTGTTTCAATCTCGGAAATGGCCTTGTAACAATTTCCTTTTATTATATCTTTTATATTTCTAAAATAAAATAGTTATAAGTCAAATCGGGTATTTTACTGTGGCTTGTCCTACAGATGTATCCAGTGTAGGTATAATACTTTGACCATACACATAACATTTGGTTCTAAAATACCAGAATTGTTTTTCCAAAAATCTGGACGGGTTTATTCGATTCATCATCATCATCAGATTGACGCTACAACACGGCGTAGACCTTGACCTCCTCAAGGATCCTTCTGCAGCCAGCTTTGTCCAAGTCTTTTAATCACCATCCTCTTATTTGCATGGTATTTAGATCGACTTTCACGTTGTCTTAATATCCCACTTTGGACCTTCTTCTACGTCTTCCAATTGGCCTTTCTAGCGCGATCATTAACCTCTAACCTCATCCTATATCCTGTCCATCATAATCTTCCTATTTTGATCATTTTGTGTATATCTTATTCTTGGTAGATATATATATATATATATATATATATATATATATATATATATATATATATATATATATATATATATATATATATATATATATATATACTAGTCAATATTGAATCTACTTCTTCATAAATCATTTTCATTCTCGGCCCCATATAGTGTATTTTTCTTAGCGCCATCAAGCTTTTATTGGAACCTTCAGGGTACAACACTAAACTCGAAGAACGCGCTTTTCGCTATTTTAGCATCATAAGGAGATGAGTCAACTAATCTGATGTTTTTTTTTGCAGATTTTTACGTAATCCAAGTGAACTGAAGAACATTAAAAATATCTCACTCCTCCGACAACAGATGTCGCCCACGACCACCAAGGCACCTTCGCAAATCCAGATGATCCCTCAGATTACCATCAAACCTGAACCGATGGATCAACAATCCATGGGACCTACCAAGGAGCAAATGTCTCACGATTTGAGTTCCTTACCTCCTCACCTAAAAATGAGCGAAGTTCAAAAATCAAACTTGTCATCGATAGCTCAACAATCCAGTACAGCTGTACCTCACGACACGAAGAACGAGGAACGCTTACATGTTGAGTACCATCACGACAATGACAAACCCACAGATTTGTCCATGGACGGACCAACCGACCTGAGCAGTAATAGTAGTCGACACGTGAGCATAGTGTGTTCACCAGATCCTCCAGTGACTGTCCCTAGTCACTAGTATCAACCAAAACCAACCCAGAGGATTTCTGTTTTGATCCAGTTTGGTGAAGAACTCTCCGCGTTTGGTGACAAATAATTTTTTATAGCTTTTGTTTGTTTGTTTTTTACTTATTCTAAAATAAGACTCAAAGTGCCAATAGATGTCGCTAATATGCGAAATAGTGATTTCTAATGAAGAAACGTGTAAATAATTTAGATTAAGTTTGATTGAGAACTGTGCAATTGAAAGTTTTTTTATATGTGCCAAAATAGTAAGTTATTTTTTTGGTTAAATTTCTGGTGCAATGGGTATGGAAAACGTTAAGTTTTATTGTGAATATTCAATGATGTATCTGTTTTTTTGATTATACGTTCAATAATAAAAATTATTTTGATAACATTCTATAAAAACATCAAGGGGATACGTGATTGATATAGATTTCACGAAAATGTAACGTTTTTATCCTATGTCCAACATTGGCAGCTTTAAAAATAGAAATTTATCATTATTAAGATTTAAGGAATCAATATTTTTTCAATGTTTATTTGAAAACGAATTATTTTACTTTATACAACGACAATAACATTTTGTAAAAAAAAATTGAAGGTACAAAAGAAAAGTAGGACTGGAATTTGTTTTGAAAACTCCACAAAAGAGCTAAAACAACGAACATTTGCTGGTCAAATTATCGAATATACGTTTATTTTTATATAACAATTAGTCCTGTACTCATCATCAACGAAGTCTTTCAATAAAATATAATTGACTAGCAAACCATCTCACATTGAATTTATGTAAAAAGCACATTCCACGTAATTATATTAAAAATACTTGTGGCTTTAAATGGAAGCCTTTAAAAATCAGTTTTTTATATATTACTATTATTATATAAAAGGATTTATATTAAAATATAAGGTTTTGTGGCTGATTTCTGGCCCTACTCCTGTGATCTCTAAACATATGACTCAATGACGTGTGATTGAAAAGAGAAAAACAAATCTGTTATATTTACACTGATGGAATATTATTTGTAAATGAATATTTGGAGTTTAAAGACAAAAAAAAATTGACAATATTAAAAAAAAAGAGTTAAGGTCTTTTATTAGAGTTGTACATACATTTGTTATAGGTGAATTCAAATAAAGTAATTTCTTCAGGAACAACTGATTTTTATTTATCTTTTTCTTTCCTATTCAGTGGAAAATATAAATTATAAAAATGGTAAAATTAGGAAGTTATTTGGGGACCCTCTTTGTTTTGTGCCTAACGCAGAACTCTAGCGAGGAAAACATCCGGTCTGGCCAAGTCTAGTTAATGGCACAAGGGAATAAACATGCAGTGCTTCCATTTCAAAAGTAGCCACCCTCATTATTTCTTTTAGCAATGAAAATTAGCTCTAGAAAAAAATACGTCAGTTTAAATATCGAGAGGGAAGTAAGTTCAAAACAAATGTCCATTATATTTTGTTTCACCTCACTACCTCCAGCCAATATTTTGTTTCACCTCACTACCTCCAGCCACATGAAACTAAAAATTTTAAATGACAACCCCCATCTTGTAATATATCACTTTAAAGGTATCTTAAATCCTAATTAAACTGCGTTTACAAAACTGAAATTGGCTGATTTGTTCTCGTAATAGGGGGAAAAATAATAGTATATTACTATTAATCGCTGTAAATAGTATTCTACGTGCTAGTGAAAAAATTTTAACTCAAACACAAAAATAAATTAATGAAATAAATGTACTTTTAAAAACACGATTTAAACATTTGCTTTCTTAAGTGCGCAAAATGTCCACCACTGTTAGCTAAACAATAGTATAATCTATTCTAGAACGTTATGAAATATGTCCCTATTAATTACCGGCGGGTATGCGTAATTCTATTTCTTAGGTTCTAAATATCTTGCGACGGACAGTTTTGTATATAACTGTCTTTAGATAATCCTAATGTTGTCCTAATCTGTTAATATATAGAACTACAGGAAAAAGCATATGATTCTGTAAATGGAAGCAGAATGGTAGCAAATGGCCGACTATTGTTTCGGATTTGGCAGTGGCGTAGGACAGAATGAATAAAAACAAGAAACTAATAAAAGTTAACGGTTGTTTAAAACAATAAATTATTGTATAATTTCCGTTACTGTATTAAAATAATGAAGACTTACTAGATATGACAGAGAAATGTAAAAATTAAAATTAATTTGAAAATATCTATGTTTTCAAAGAGTAAAGTGTCTTTTATGTGGCGAATACGACAAAAAGTTATTAAGAAATTGGAATATTGTGTCATAAAATTATATAATTTCCAAAAATTGGTTCGGTAATCAGTTGCATCTTGAATTGAGGTGACGTTCATATTTCAATTATGGGTGTATATATATATATATATATATATATATATATATATATATATATATATATATATATATATATATATATATATTCGTAAAGGCAATCAAAAGCCGTAATATTCACTAAATAATTTATTATTAAAATACATATATACTTTCTGTATTAAGTTTTTCAGTGTTTAATGTCCCTCAAACAGAATTAAGTTTGAATATGTACTACAAATTTTTTCATCTACTACAGCGTTTAAAACAATACAAATATAATTAATTCTGGAAGTGTAAATAGTCAATAAATAAACTAAATTATTAGATATAAACTCATTTTTCACAACAACCAAAAAAGCTCACTTTCAAGAGTAAATGCTATGAAAGATGTTTATCAAAAAGATAAAATAAAAAAATTACATATTTCAAACAGACAACTTCAATTGTTGGAACAGAATTTTGAAGTAGTTTCACTTTTATCTTAGATGTTCAATCAAAACAATCCTCAGAAAAATGATGGGAACATAAAAACCTGCTGCGGTTTGGAATAAAGTCTGACTTTTCAACAAAATTAATCCACTGTGTTCTTGTATTTGGATCTTTGGGAAATCTTGAAAAAAGATAAACTGGTTTAATAACATGAAATACAAATAAAAATTAAAGTAAAAGTTACATTTATTAGTAGAATTAGAAAATTAAACATTTTAGAACATACGTTGAAAAAAAAAATAAGTTCTAAAAAAATAATCACTAGCCTGAATAATATTATAATTATATTATTTTACCTAAATCAATTTGACTACGTCTATACAATACATATCAGGCGATATATTCGCTTCATAACCTTAAAATTTCATTTAAACGAAATACATTTTTATTTCTAATTGACAAATTTAGAATTAAAAGTACTTACCTATGTAATGTTACTCCCGAATTTTGTTTTTTTTTTCGTGTCAGGGAACAACTACAAGACGCACCATACCATAGTTTGTGTGTTTACCTTACTTCCGATATTATTACTTTTATTATGTATTAAATATAATAAGTATTAATATGTATTTACACTAGAACACACAAAAAGAGTATTCCAGTACCGTTATTCGGCACTTATTGATTAAAATACACTAAAATTGCTCAAATCTATTATTAAACTTTTAAGTTGTTGACACTAACTACTAAAATTCCAAAACAATGAGGCATCTGTGGTGTTTCAATATGGCCGTTTCCGTCTCCATTTATATATGCATAAGATAGGAAAGGCCCCTTCCTGTTAGCTTTATATTTAAAGGTCCTACATAAATACGATATATGGGGTCGTGCGAGGCGTTGCATGCGATGCGACAATCGCAACCTATAAAACTTGAACAGAATGTTGGTTCTAACCAGCCTCAAAAACAATTTCTGACAGTCAGGATTCGGCGCAGTAACTAAAAACCGTTGCAACCGTCGTATCTGCGCCGAATCCTGCCTGTTAGAAACTGTTTCTGTTGTCCGAGCTGGAAAAGAACTTCGTACGATTGTCACGATTTTGCGTCATCGTATCGCACGCAGTGATAGAAATCAAATTGATTATTACTACCCGCAGTTATCGTTGATGTCGTACGATGGACGTACTGATTGCAGAAATCCAAAAACGAAATATTTTATGGAATAAGCGGAACTCCCGCTATAAAGACAGAGTGCTGGTTGATAAGGAATGGGATTATGTAGCCGAAAATGCACAATTTACAAGTAAATGTATATTATTCAAATAGTTCTAATATAATTTAATTTATTCCGATATTAAACATTCCAACTAAATATAAATATAACTAAATTTTATTTGTGGAAAAATACTGAGAAAAAACGTCTCGTACAATTTCAGCATTCCTAGAGGAAGAGTTGTTTGATTTTGATACATTTAAATTAGGTTTCATATATATTCTTTTCTCTCTCCGAAACGTTAATAAATAAATAATTTTCCATGTCCAGTATAGTATTATGTAAAATACAAACTGATTTAACAACGCAAACAACATTTTCCACTTTAGTTTCTATAGATTTAATGAAATTTTAAATTTTGCAGCACCGATACCAAAGCCACATTCCACGGGTATTCCGGCACGCGAAACTCGATAATTGAAGTATGAAGCTATAATATTTTCTTGAATTCGTTTTCTGGCATAAGGCCTCATTAGATGAGTCCTGAATGAGAAGGCTTCATCGCCCGCAAAAACAAAAGGAGCCTTCAGATCTGAATTAGACAATTCCATATTTTCTGGCAAATTAATATTGCCATTCGTAAGACTTCTGTAAATTACTGATCTGGAAAATAAAATCAACCTTTGTAAATCTATATTTGGCATCCACAATTGCGAGATGTACTATAGAGCAAATAAAACTGTAGTTATAAAACATACTTCCCGACCGAGCTGCACATTTTATTCTTATAGTGCGGTTCAAGATATATCGTTGACCGAATGGCTGCAATAAACTGTTAACAACCCCCGTCGTAACGAAACCCGGCAAAAAACATAAACAGGGCCGGCCCTAATAAAATAACAGGTAAAAAGTTAAAATTAATTTTATATCTGGTTTAGTACTTTCGAAATATTTTAGTTTAGTTCGCATTATTTTCTTAAACAGTGCAGTTCTATAATTTCGATCGTATTTTTATTATTCCAAATGTGGTAAAAATTGTGCCACCGGTAGTGGTAATTTAAAAAAAAAAACATTTATCGTCCGATGCTAAGCAAATTGTTAAAAATGTGTATATTTCTTTATTGAATAGGGGGCTTAATGTAAATGCAACCGCAGCAGAAACGTCCTCATTAACGAAAACGCCATTGTATACAGTTAAAGATATTGTGACGAAGCCAATTAAACCCAAAAAAGTTCGTAGTGATTCTGGTAAAAGTAAACGTGTTAACGAAAAGACTTAATTCGGAGCAAAATTTATGCTATGTATGAAAACCCAACTGTACCTGCATTACATTCATTGCAACAGCGACTAAGGAAAGATGAAACCAACATTCTTTGCAGCAGAACTAGCAGCAAATATTAATGGAATCAAACGATCGCGACGATGGCGGTTTGACTACTTAAACTCTTTAAAAATACAGATTAGAAAATCATCCCATTATCTACTTTGATGAAACATGGTTCGATACACATGAGACGCCAGCAAAATGATGTGTAGATACATCAAGAAAAAGCCAAACCAAACCTCCAGCAAACAGGAGAAAAATAATTACAATTTTACATGCTGGTTCCGAGAGTGGATGGGTTCCAAATTGTTTACGGTTGTCCTCCAACAATAAATATTCATCTTTGGACTACCATGACGACGCCACAGGAGAACTTTTTGAAGATTGGTTTATAAATAGTCTTTTGCCCAATGAGTCTAAGGAAAGCGTAATTGTAATGGACAATGCTAGTTATCATAACCATCAAAAGATAAAGTTGCTAATGCAAATAACACTAAATTGGAAATTCAGAACTATATCAGTGGCGGCTCGTGGTCTAAATAGGAGGTGAAGCGCAGCATGAAAAATAATAGGTATATCATAAGCAGCAAATCCAAAAATGTATAAAAACATAACAATAACATAAAAAAAATAGCTTACTCACCCGCACTTCAACAGCGACTAACGTAGGGCCACTGCAAAATCTGCAACCGCACATAATATTTCTATTTTTTAAATGTACGGTCAATTCTTCGGTCTTTTAAAGCTGCAAAGCTTTCAATAATGTCCTCATAAAATGGTTCCACACTTAAAAGTTCGTTCAAAAGTCCTTTTTCAATAGAAATTTTCGCCAAATTACTTAGTCTGTTTTCTGTCATTGAATTTCGTAAAAATGTCTTGATTCTTTTCAAACAGGAAAAACTACGTTCAACTGAGACACTAGTCGAGGGAATCGTCACAATCAGGCATAATAATCTGGAAGCTTCCTTGAAGATATCTCTATTCTCGTGTAAAAGTTCCAACATTCGATCCAATTGAATTTTGTGGTTATTTCCATCATTATAAATGAAGGTTAATTCATTTTGCAGCCTTGATATATCGGGAAATAGGTCGGGAAAAAATGCTTTTAAATTATTCACTGACTCTAAAGGAAATGTTTTTGCATACTCTGCAAACCGTGCTGTGTCCATGAGTGTAACGAAAATAAGTTTATCCATGTCTTGAAATCGTGTGTCAATTTGTCCAGAGATAGTATCTAAAATTTCGTAATACAACACTTTGTATTTTTCAAAGATTTCTTCAGTCGTTAAAGTTTTTCGTCCCTCACGATAATTAGTTGGTACTGACACTTTTACACTGACTGAATCAAAACGTTTTTGGAAATTTTCCTCATTTCTTTTTCCATTTAAAAGACGTTGAGTATTCCTAACTTGTGTTATACAAAGATTAATGTTAAGTGAACGTTTCTGTAACACATAAAACAGAATATCAGTCATTTTGAAAATGTCACTAAAAATAGCACTAAGTAGAGCAAATTCAAAATTATTGAGATGATTTAAGAAGCCCACACTTTGAGTTATTGAACTTTGATCCGAAGTTTTGTCGTCTCTAATTTCAGTAAAAACTGTTTTTAAACCGTCCCATTCATTATCAATCACATTCACTATCTTAGAATTCGATGTCCAACGGGTTGAAACAGATGTGGGTACCCTTTTTTTCATTATTGTGTCAGCTACTTGAGTTCTCTTTGTAGAATGATTGCGAAACGTTTGCGACGTTTGCGAAAAAAATACGGCACTGTGGTATACTACTGCAACTCTGCTGAAGCACTAAATTGAAACGGTGAGCTGCACAATGTACAAAAATGGCTTGTCGAGCTTCGGTTTTTATTTTTGATTGGAGACCATTTATATGTCCTGACATGACACTAGCGCCGTCGTAGCATTGTCCTACTAATTTTGAACGGAAATCGTATTTTTCAATATGTTTAGTCACAAAATCAAAAAGAGCATCGCTGTTCGGTCGATACTAACATCAAAGAAGCCCAAAACCCGCCCAACTAACTTTCCCGCACTATTAACGTATCGAAGTATAATGCTGCAATGAGATTTCTGAAGAATGTCCGTTGAGTCGTCGACTTAAATAGAGAAAAAATAACTGTCTTTTATTTCACGATCCACATGTTCATCGATGTAATCCGAAATACAGTCTATCAATTCGTTCTAGATTGTTTTTGAATTTGCAGAAAAAAATGGGGGATATCTTCTTATAGTGTTCTTGAATGTCCACACTGCTCATTGATATATAAGAGTCTAAAAGTTCTTTGAAATTCCCCCGATTATCCGAGGAATCAGATTCGTTGTGCCCTCAAAATGCTAACTGTTGTTTTCCTAAATAAACAGTGGCGCGAATAGGTAACTGCATGAATCTTCTATTTAAAAGCACATTGTCATTGAACATTTTTAAATACAACCTGGAATTTTCCTTCAACGCGTCTTCAATTGTGCTGAGGTTTTTCTTTAATTTGGCAAACGATAATGCATAGTGAATGTGATCTGAAGAAGCTTCATGTCTACTACAACCCCTTGTTACGTTTCCAAAATTGTTAAAACCCTCTTTATTCCACACACTTGATTTTACACCTACTGTCAAACAGGGCATACAAAACAGTTTCTTCAAATAAACACTTCCACACAACCACTTATAATCAGCATACCACTGATTGCGAAACTTTCGAACGAAAACTCTGTCTTTTGATTTTTCTTGTTTTTCAATTTCAAGAAAAGGTTTGGTGTTAGGTCCCTCTGTATGAAGAAAGTCTTTTTTGTCATCGTTTTTCCATCTGGAAAATGGTGTTTCCAACAAAATGCACACCGGATCGTACAATGGAAACATTTTCAAAAACTTTGACAGCCACCCGCACGGCGCGATACGATGTAAATTCACTGAATTTTATTCTTAAGGAAACGAAACGCGTGCAATAAAGCCTGCTGCAGCAGCATCCACGCGCCGCGCCGTTTTCTATTTTTAGCTCACGTATTTACAAGACGGCTTCGTGCGTTACCATGGCAACCTCCGTAAACAAATCTGGAATTTGGCAGCGGTATTATCGATCGTGCTGGTTGCGCTTCCCAGGCATCTCATACGAGGTAGAGTTTTCTGACTGTTTAGTTAACTGAACAACGGCGCTCGCCGCTCGCCGCAGTCGTCGCTCTATTCTTTAAGAATACGCTACGTTTGTATATTGTAAAATTCATATAATTGTTAGTATTGTATTAATTTGGCATTAATTATTATAATGCTGATGTATTAATGTATACGTAATTAAACAAATTATACCAATTATGTTTTATATAAAAAATAAAATGTAAGTTTTTGTTTCGGAAATTGTGGGTGAAGCGGTGCTTCACCCGCGTCCCCTGACGAGCCGCCACTGAACTATTTGTTAAAAAACGGTATATACTTCGAAAATACATATAAAAAATGTGCTCTTCTAGAAATATTAAAGACATTTAATATTAAAAAGGAATATGGATGTGATACCATTGCTGCCGATATAGGACAATAAGATTTTACGCCTTGCTTCGTATTACCGTATTTTTAATCCAATTGAGCATATGTGGCATCAGGTAAAATCTAATGTTAGAGCAGAAAACATTTATCCGACTCTAAGTGCAAGTACTGCAACATTTATTGGGGAGATTGTAGAGAATATTCCCAAAGAAAGTTTATTGTACTAATAGATAAATTTATGTATTTATTTTTATTGTACTAATAAATTCAAAATACACAAACCGATAAACAATGTTTTAGTCATACATAATAATAATAATATAGCAACTAACAACTAAAAAATTAGTGGCAAAGAAAACCCATGCATGGAAGGTTTTATAACAACCTAAATCAAGAAGACGCATACCCCAGAGCAAGCAATACCTATCTTATCTCTGGATATCTGTTCCCTGAAACAGAGGGAGCTTTAATGGCAATCCAAGATCAAGTGGTCCCTACTAGATATTACAAGAAGCATATCATGAAACAACTCCTAAGCACAACAAAATGCCGGCTACAAAGAAGAAGAAACTGTTCAACATCTCATTTCAGCTTGCACCTATTTAGCTCCAACTGCTTTCTTAAGCAGGACATGACAACATGGGGAAAGCTATCCACTTAAAGATAGCTCAGAGAGCCGGCCTAGTAAACCAAGAGTTGCCTCGTTATAAATATCAACCACAACCCGTTATTGAAAACACCACAATAAAAATCTTATGGGATACAATCTCTAATAACCGATCGTAGTGTGGTGCACAACACTCCACAGACATGGTGGTTGTGGATAAGGAAAACAAGATATGTCATATCATTGACTTCTCTGTCCCCCTGGATGAAAATCTGAATAAGGCATATAAACAAAAAGTGTAAAAATACCAAGAACTAGCTGATGAAATTCGAGATAATTGGCATATGAAAAGAGTTACTGTTAAACCTTTCATAATATCCGCGAATGGCCTAGTGCATAAACTATTATTGCTGCACTTAAATGATCTTCAAATAGAATACAATACCATAAATTGGAGACAGAAGGCAGTCATACTCGGAACAACAGCAATTATCCGTCGAACCCTTTCGACTTGACACCTAGTCGTGTTAAGCAATCCGACGACAAAAGGATAGACCACAGTAATGTGGGAATATATATATATATATATATATATATATATATATATATATATATATATATATATATATATAGCAACTATATTATATTAATATAGAACTAGCATCAGAAGACTCATACAAAGATTTAGGAATGTTTCAAAACCATAAGTTTGATCATAGCCCATTAAAGAAAAAATGTTCCACTTTGTACCAAAAAAGATTGTCAAAACTCCTAAACACCAAACTGAACGGTGGAAACATCATTAAAGCGATCAATGGCTGGGTGGTGCCAACTCTGACATATTCTTTTGGCATTGTTAAATGATCTGAAGCAGATCTTGATGAACTGGATAGATTAACACGAAGAACATTGACAAAGTTCCGATGTTTACATCCCAATTCGTCTACAAAATGGCTATATATTCCAAGAAAGTTGGGAGGCAGAGGGTTTGTGAATGTCAAGAATCTTTGTCTCAACCAGGAGAATAGGATGAGAGAGCGCTTCATTAGTTCACATAGCACGCTAATGAAACTGGTTTTTAAGAAGGACTAGGGTTTCACCCCGCTGAATCTAAATAGACAAAATCGTGTTGATAGTAGAACAGCACTGAAGGATATCGTTCAAGAATGGAAACAACAGACATTACATGGGAGATATCCTAAATCGCTTGAGGAGACAAACATTTGTCTCTAAAGTGGCTTACCGATGGACTATTATATCCAGAAACAGAAGGCTTCGCGACAGCTATTCAAGATAGGGTAGTAAGGATAAAAAATTATGAAAGACATATACTACACATGGATGTTGTCGACAAGTACAGGAACTGCGGTGGTGTG
Source organism: Cosmopolites sordidus (assembly GCA_031761425.1). Taxonomy (NCBI): domain Eukaryota; kingdom Metazoa; phylum Arthropoda; class Insecta; order Coleoptera; family Curculionidae; genus Cosmopolites; species Cosmopolites sordidus. The sequence goes on from JARFXV010000545.1 coordinate 178,585, forward strand.
GGAGAAACAATTGAACACCTTATTGGAGGGTGTCCGGTCCTTGCCCCTAATGCTCACCTAGGCAGGCATAATCAGCTGGCGAAAATGATACACCAGCAAATCGCTTTAAAGCACTCGCTATTTGCAGTGGCGGCTCGTCAGGGGACGCGGGTGAACCTTCGGGCTTCACCCACAATTTCCGAAACAAAAACTTATTTCTTTTTTTTTTTTTTTAATATATAAAATATAATTGGTATAATAATTTATTTAATTACGTTTACATTAATACATCAGCATTATAATAATTAATGCCAAATTAATACAATACTAACAATTATATGAATTATATAATATACAAACGTAGCGTATTCTTAAAGAATAGAGCGACGACGTGAGCTAAAAATAGAAAACGGCGCGGCGCGTGGATGCTGCTGCAGCAGGCTTTATTGCACGCGTTTCGTTTCCTTAAGAATAAAATTCAGTAAATTTACATCGTATCGCGCCGTGCGGGTGGCTGTTGAAGTTTTTGAAAATGTTTCCATTGTACGATCCGGTGTGCATTTTGTTGGAAACACCATTTTCCAGATGGAAAAACGATGACAAAAAAGACTTTCTGCATACAGACGGACCTAACACCAAAACTTTTCTTGAAATAGAAAAACAAGGAAAATCAAAAGACAGAGTTTTCGTTCGAAATGTCGCAATCAGTGGTATGCTGATTATAAGAGGTTGTGTGGAAGTGTTTATTTGAAGAAACTGTTTTGTATGCCCTGTTTGACAGTAGGTGTACAATCAAGTGTGTGGAATAAAGAGGGTTTTAACAATTTTGGAAACGTAACAAGGGGTTGTAGTAGACATGAAGCTTCTTCAGATCACATTCACTATGCATTATCGTTTGCCAAATTAAAGAAAAACCTCAGCACAATTGAAGACGCGTTGAAGGAAAATTTCAGGTTGTATTTAAAAATGTTCAATGACAATGTGCTTTTAAATAGAAGATTCATGCAGTTACCTATTCGCGCCACTGTTTATTTAGGAAAACAAGAGTTAGCATTTCGAGGGCACAACGAATCTGATTCCTCGGATAATCGGGGGAATTTCAAAGAACTTTTGGACTCTTATATATCAGTGAGCAGTCTGGACATTCAAGAACACTATAAGAAGATATCCCCCATTTTTTCTGCAAATTTAAAAACAATCCAGAACGAATTGATAGAGTGTATTTCGGATTACATCGATGAACATGTGGATCGTGAAATAAAAGACAGTGATTTTTTCTCTATTCAAGTCGACGACTCAACGGACATTCTTCAGAAATCTCAGTGCAACATTATACTTCGATACGTTAATAGTGCGGGAAAGTTAGTTGGGCGGTTTTTGGGCTTCTTTGATGTTAGTATCGACCGAACAGCGGATGCTCTTTTTGATTTGGTGACTAAACATATTGAAAAATACGATTTCCGTTCAAAATTAGTAGGACAATGCTACGACGGCGCTAGTGTCATGTCAGGACATATAAATGGTCTCCAATCAAAAATAAAAACTGAAGCTCGACAAGCCATTTTTGTACATTGTGCAGCTCACCGTTTCAATTTAGTGCTTCAGCAGAGTTGCAGTACTATACCACAGTGCCGTATTTTTTTCGCAAACGTGAATAGTTTCCCGACTTTTTTTCATCATTCTACAAAGAGAACTCAAGTAGCTGACACAATAATGAAAAAAAGGGTACCCACATCTGTTTCAACCCGTTGGACATCGAATTCTAAGATAGTGAATGTGATTGATAATGAATGGGACGGTTTAAAAACAGTTTTTACTGAAATTAGAGACGACAAAACTTCGGATCAAAGTTCAATAACTCAAAGTGTGGGCTTCTTAAATAATCTCAATAATTTTGAATTTGCTCTACTCAGTGCTATTTTTAGTGACATTTTCAAAATGACTGATATTCTGTTTGATGTGTTACAGAAACGTTCACTTAACATTAATCTTTGTATAACACAAGTTAGGAATACTCAACGTCTTTTAAATGGAAAAAGAAATGAGGAAAATTTCCAAAAACGTTTTGATTTAGTCAGTGTAAAAGTGTCAGTACCAACTAATTATCGTGAGGGACGAAAAACTTTAACGACTGAAGAAATTTTTGAAAAATACAAAGTGTTGTATTACGAAATTTTAGATACTATCTCTGGACAAATTGACACACGATTTCAAGACATGGATAAACTTATTTTCGTTACACTCATGGACACAGCACGGTTTGTAGAGTATGCAAAAACCTTTCCTTTAAAGTCAGCGAATAATTTAAAAGCATTTTTTCCCTACCTATTTCCCGATATATCAAGGCTGAAAAATGAATTAACCTTCATTTATAATGATGAAAATTACCACAAAATTCAATTGGATCGAATGTTGGAACTTTTACACGAGAATAGAGATATCTTCAAGGAAGCTTCCAGATTATTGTGCCTGATTGTGACGATTCCCTCGACTAGTGTCTCAGTTGAACGTAGTTTTTCCTGTTTGAAAAGAATCAAGACATTTTTACGAAATTCAATGACAGAAAACAGACTAAGTAATTTGGCGAAAATTTCTATTGAAAAAGGACTTTTGAACGAACTTTTAAGTGTGGAACCATTTTATGAGGACATTATTGAAAGATTTGCAGCTTTAAAAGACCGAAGAATTAACCTTACATTTAAAAAATAGAAACATTATGTGCGGTTGCAGATTTTGCAGTGCCCCTATGTTAGTCGCTGTTGAACTGCGGGCGAGTAAGCTATTTTTTTTATGTTATTATGTTTTTATATATTTTTGGATTTGCTGTTTATGATATACCTATTATTTTTCGTGCTGCGCTTCACCTCCTATTTAGACCACGAGCCGCCACTGGCTATTTGATAAGATACCTCCACCATATTACAAGTACACGCCTTCCCCCGTACTTGAGTCAGCCGATACCATTCTTTACCTCGATAGACCAATTACAACAGATCGGACGGTTGACTATAATAGGCCGGATATTGTTCTAATTAACAAAAAGCAGAGGAGAGCTTTCATAATTGACATTGTGATACCACTCTCCCACAACATCAGACAAACTTAAATGGGAAAGGTTACGAAGTACGAAAATCTTGCATTTGATCTGAAAAATCAATGGAAACTCCAGAAAGTGGAGGTGTTACCTTTTGTTATATCCGCCGAAGGTCTAGTAAGCAAAACCTTTTCCAAAAACCTGTAAATTCTTGGTGGTTCAAAATCGATTACCACAGTAGGACAACGAGCAGTTCTCTTAGAAGCTTGCCACATTGTTCGTAAGGTACTAAGCTGAATGGGAGGAGCTGAACTGCTTTCTCATCTTGGCATTGTAAACCCGACCAGCCTAGGCTGAGATGATCGATGAATCATATTTGTGAAAATAATAACTTAACAATAATTAATTTTTTCCAAAATCACTCAGAAGTTAAACCAGTTCGACTCTGATGTCTTTGAAGAAAACTAGGAATATTTTTATTGAAATTTATTAGGGCAATTAACATTTTGCCGAAAGGCAATGAAATATCTTGAACCCGACTATACGAGTTTTCCGTCAATGCGACCTAAAAATCCATTTATTGAAAAAATCTTTTGCAATGGTTTTAAAATGCGTAGTATTTGGTATTGGCATATGCTTTTTCCGAAGTGTGTTCCAAATGGCTTTACTTACCTCAAGTATGATAGAAGCAACTGGTGATTTTGATATGCGAAATGAAAAAGTCATTTGTCTGAATGCCATTCCAGATGAAAGATATCTAAAATAAATAATTGTTTCAAATATTTTCGTAGTAAATAATCTCAAAATTGTTAGATAAAGTACTGTAGTCCGGTCAATCTAGACATTCAAAAATTTCAAGCTGAAAGTGAGTAAAATTGTTCAAAACATAATTAAAAATAACATTTCAAAATCGCTGCGGTACTCGAGGTCAAAAAAATGGGGTTTTCACGTTTTTCATCAAAACGGTAAGTTTTATCGTCAAATTACCTCAGACAAAAATTGTAGATCATAAAATTATCTATAAAAAAGGTATCAATAATTTTTTTCCTAAGAGCCACCGTTCTTGAGATATAACGATTCAAAAAGTTGTAAGCGTCATAATATGCACACGTTTCCACGCCACCTCTGAGGTAGTGTACTTAGCGCGTTTTTTTAACGTGGTTTCCCCAGTAGGCCTATTCCACAGGTCTGTTGTGATTCTGTTGAATTGGAAACTATTGCATAATAACAGATATTAGCAAGGGTTGCAATTGATTAAAGCGATGAAAATTAAAAAACAGTAGAAAAATGTATTCGTCCGATTCATAATCTTCAATTACTTCTTTTTGATCTTCTTTAGACTTAAAAGACCTTGGTAGAACAGCAGTCATAATACTATGACAAATATTTGTGCATATTAATTTTAAATGATCTAAATTTGATCGTTTATTCTTTAAAATCGCTCGTTCCATAAAATATGTCAACGACTGTGGGATGTCATTGTTTAAATCTTCAAACATGCAACCTGGTGGAGGGTAGTTAGAATTATCAAACTCTGCGGATTGAATATCTTCGCGAATGATAGCTGCAGCTGCTTCTAGGATTCTGAATCGTTCTTCTTTTTCATCCATTTTCTTTTGTTCGTACTAGGCTTGATTCAAAATATCATGATGATTGTCTCTTAATCATATAAATGTTGATGCTCCTGATTTTTCAGTGATAATAAGTTTATCACCATACTTTAGTTTTAGATACAGCTTAATCGTCCTGTGATCTAAAGTTGTAATTTTGCATACATTTCTTAGTTTGTTTAAAGTGAACTGACAGTCATCACTAGTTTCTATGTAAGTAAATATTTCCTCCATTGCCAGATTCATAGTTTCGTCTTTAGGACGACCGACTTTAGAACCAGTGCAAGGTTTCATCAATGAAATATAGCAATCACGATGATACTTAGCTTCAGTAGCAGCTTTGCGCAGTGGCATTATCGTAACCGATGAGGTTTATCCGAGGTGCGATTATTGCTGGGAGACGTTAAAGTGATTTTTGTTTTTAAATTACTATTGGTTAAGGCGACACCCCCCTCCTCGTGGGCTCCTGGCGGAAACGACAGGCCGGCAATCAATCGTGTTATTAGACTTGTGACACGCCATAAGCTCCGGTCTACGGCTAAGAGGTGTTAAGAAAGGGGTTGGGGAACCCCTTTCATTCTGGTGGGCTGGTTGGCTCTGCCAAGGTTCCGGTTGGGCCGGCCCCTGTAGAGTGAGACCCTCCTGTGGTGGACAGGATGGAGTTCGAGATGGTGAAGAACAAGAGACAAAGAGATCCAGCATCTAGCCAGGATTCGGCTGACGACGAATCCTGCAGAGCACCCGAGAAGAGAACCAAGGCGATGACAGCGATGAGAAACGAAATCAGCGATATTAATGGAAAATGGGATAACGTACTAGAATACTTGTTAAAGTTGGAAGCCTGCTTTGAGCAGGTGGAAGACAAAAATAAAAGGAAGAAGATGAAGCTGCAGACGAAGCTGATTAAGGCCAAGGTTGAGGACATCAGAACTCAGGTAGATGATGTACTAAAAAAGAAATGCAGCGATAAGCAATCTGACCACCTAGCAGAAATAAAAAATATGATCAACGAGCAGAACATAAGAATAAGTGAGCAGAACAAGAAAATTGTAGAAAGACAATTGTACGCCAACGTTGCTGCAGGTAGTGCCGTCAAGGTAACAGGAATAAAGAAGCCCGTACCAGTAGCTCGATCGGTCTGAGACCGAATAAAATTTATGCAACAAAATACAATAAAGTCATCGTGGAGACCTCCACCAGTGATTGTAGTAAGATTGCTAATGCGGCAATCATGAAGCAGCTGGATATCAACGTTACTCCAGTTGGCAAATTTAAACCCAGATTGACAATATTCAATGTTCCATCAAATATTGGAAAGGATAGTCTGAAGGATGAAATCATGGACCAAAACTTCTCTACCGACTGGACGGAGGAAAACACCGAAATACAACCGGGGTTCAAATTCGGCCCAAAAGATAGACATTTTGTTCATTGGGTGGTCGAGGTCGACGCCGACACAAGGAAAAGATTATTGAGCAGGGGGACTTTGTACCTGGGATGGCACTCTTGCAGAGTGGAGGACAGAGTACAGATCACATCTTGTTACAAGTGCCAAGGTTTTGGGCACATTTCGTCTAAATGTACAGCTGAGATGGCGTGTGGGTTCTGCTCGCAGAAGCACGATACAAGGAGCCCAATAAGAATAAAACAGAAGAGCACAAGTGCATCTTGTGCATTCAGGCTAAGATGACGGATGTCAAGCATCGACCCAGAGACGCAAAATGCTCCATATATAAGAGGCGAATGGAGTCTTTCGTCGCAAAAATCGATTTGGCAGTAACGATGGATAGGAAGAACTACGTGAAGATCGGTCAAAACAAAACCTCCATCATGATTACTCAGCCACCTTGGACTGTGTCTCCAATGCGGCGGATAGGGAAATTGATATACTGATTCTTCAAGAGCCCTATACTTGGGTGAGAGATGGCATTCGCACGGTTCCTGATCTGGGCAGGCTTGGTCTGATGGCCGACCAAAGAGTTAATTTTAAAGCATGTATCGTAATTGTCAATGCTTCGTTTCATGGGCTGAAGTTGTCGAGATTTGTCGACGAACAAAGCGCCACTGCGAACGTCTCTTTGAAAGGAAGTAAAATTGTGGTCTGCAGTGCTTACTGGCCGCCACCATGTGATTTCGACGTACAGTCACAACTTAGTAAAATTAGAGCCATTTCAATTCAATATACCAATAGTCCTGTCATTTGGGGCATAGACTCCAACGCACACCATCCCGTGTGGCATTCGTCGAGCACGAACGATAGAGAGACGTTCGCAGAATTTCTGACGACGGAAGGGTTACATGTCCATAACATCTGGAAACCGATCACTAGCTTTTGCAGTCCCTTGGGGACTAGCAATATTGACATGACCTTGGGGAACCGGAAAACCATAGACAGGCTGGAGGAATGGTCCATATTGGAAGATTCGCTAAGCAACCACAGGCTCATTACATATAAATGGAAGCTACATTATGAGATTGATACGATAATTTACAAAGCGTGCATATCTCGTATCGACTCGGAGAAAGCCTTTGATATGGCCATGAATGGTCTCGCCAAGATCGAGAGAATCGTGTGGGAACCAACAAGAACATGCATAGATAAACGTATATATTAATTAGAAGATCTGCTTAGAACTATAACTGAAGAAGCTGTTCCCAAAAAGAAAATATTCTCCTCCAAGCCGGTATGGTGGAACAGCAACGTGGAGAGAATTAAAAACGACTGTTACAGACGAAGAAGAGCATACCAAAATGAACGAGTAGCAGAAGATCGCGAAATTAAGAAAATATTATATTTGGATGCAGCAGACCATCTAAGGAAAACGATTAAGAAGGCCAAGCAGGACTCTTGGAATAACTTTGTCACTGACCAGTTGAAAGAAGACCCATGGAGTATTCCTTATAAGTTGGCTGCCAATCGGATGAAGGGTACGGGGAAAATTGTAGAATCGCTAAGAAACAACACAGACGGACGAGCGGGTGTTTCATCATCCAAATCAATACGGGTTCGTGCGGGGCAAGAGCACGAACCAGGCGCTGGTTATGTTGACTGATGCAGTTAAAGATAGTGCGTTTCGTTATACTGCTGGGAATCTTCCTAGATATCAAAAGGGCGTTCAATAACGTCTGGTGGCCAGCTGTGCTGCACGCGTTAAAGACCAAGAATCCTCCAAAGTATATATTCAGGCTTTTTATTTCGTATTTTTGTGACAGGACTGTGAGATTGGATGTGGGACCGGACGCGGTCAGTAAGACCCTTCAAAGGGGATGCCCTCAAGGTTCTAAGCTGGGTCCGACTGTGTGGAACCTGGTCGTTGACATTTTGTTAACCGAGTTTGATGCTCACGAAGATTTTAAGATAATCGCGTATGCGGACGACCTGGCCATTATAGTTGGTGGAAACAGTATACCAGTTCTGGAAAGTAAGATGAACCAGGCTCTGAAAGTGATTAATAACTGGGCCACTAATAATAAATTGGAAATAGCAGCTGACAAATCCACGTACCTGGTCTTTGGCAGAAAATTGACGAAGAATCCCACAATTAGAATTGGCCCAAATACAATTAGGAGATCCGATCACACGAGGTACCTGGGTGTGATGATGGACGATAAGTTATCGTTCACATTGCACATCAGGACGATGTGTGACAAAGGGAAAACGCTATTCCAAACGCTGAAGAGATCCCTTGGCAGAGTGTATGCTCCTCCGGCCGAATCATTAAGAATCATATTTTTCGGCGCAGTCGTTCCGGTTCTGACCTATGGGTCGGAGATCTTCTCGGACAGGCTTGTTCAGATCAGGAATGCAAGAGGACTAGAGTCTCTTAGGGGTGTTGTCTCTCGCACAATTATCGGGGCATATACAACTACTTCCACGGCAGCGGCTTCGGTGTTGGTTAATATTCCACCGCTAGAAGATTTGATTTATGAACATTTGGATGCGAAGACTCACCGGAGAGGAATTGACATCACTAGATATGAACAGAATGTGGCTGCGGATCCCAGACTCTCGAGGAAGACCCTGAGAGGGGTGCTCAGAGGGAGAACCCTATCGAGGTGTGAGGAAGAGTGGAGAACGGGACTGACCGGAAGAACTACTTTCAGATTTGTACAGAACATTAATACCATGCAAGAGCTCCGTCTTGTTTTTGACAGGAAGGTCGTTCAGATGCTAACTGGACACGGTCAGTTTGGCGTTCACTACGTAAGGATCGGCAAAATTGAGGAACCTAGATGTATGTATTGTGTCGATGGAATCGACGATCCGTTCCATAGAATTTACGAGTGTGTGAGGTATCATGATGAGAGGCAAGTCGTAGTTAGATTCGTTGGCCCGGACTGGCCACTTAACCCGGAAGCGTTGCTGCTGAGACTGGCGAGCGACGACAGACTTAACCTGCTGGGGGGTTTCGTTCTGGAGGGGCTGGAAACCTAGGTGTTTTAAGAATTGGGTTTATTTTCAGTTTTTTTGAATGTTTTTTTCTTTAGTTCAAGTTATGAGTTAAGTAGGCAATTAGTAACTAATCAGAGATTTTTGTTTATTTTAATTTTTTTGTTTTATTGTGTGTCCTACCTTTTGTATTAAGTCGTTCTAGACTAGCTGTTCTCGTTAGTAATATATTTTTGGGTCGGATGGCTCGTGTTTTAGACACCAGCGATTCGACCACATGCAAAAATAAGCTATTGCATTGCGCGAAGCTCAAAATTTGGAGCAATTTGAATCATTTTAGTAACGCGTTTCAGAAGCAAAGACTGGAGGGTTATTGGTACCTCCTGGACCTTGGTCCGAACTTTGAGGGACCCACTTCTCACCGCTTCACGGTAGAGGGTGCAAATCAAATGCGAGAGATTATTTCCGCATAATTAGATATAAGATGTGTTGTTGTTATATATAAATAAAGACAGAACATACAGTAGCAGTGGAATAAGAATCATGGATTACCTCGTTCAGGATGCCCATTAAGACAAAATAAATAGCACATTAGAAATTTTCATAAGCATTAAAAAGATAGCATCAAGAGGGGCACCGTCTTTTCCCTTCAGGAACTGGCGGTGGAGAGGGTTTTGGTGGGCCTTCCCTTCTTCTTCCTCTTCTTCTTAGCTTCAGTAGCAACTAAATCATATTCAAATTCGATTCGCGCAATAACAGCTTCTGCTATAGCATCGGAACGAGTCCGAGCTACTTCCAGAATTGAATATTTGAATTGAAGTGTATTTACTTGACCAATTTGACGGCGAATATCCCAGGATTTTCTTCTCTCATACTCTTCGTTCAATTCCTTGCCGCAAAATAAGCGTAGTTTTTTAAAACAAGAAACTGATTCACTTATACGTGATCTAGTACGAGGAGGACTTACTGCAGATGTACTGGTTTCTTGTTCTTCACGTTGTCTTTTATTAGCTGCAGCAATAAAAGACTTTCGAGTATAATTTTTACGACATTTTTCATGTATTGTTACAGATTTTTGATTTTTAAGATATTCTGAAAATTCATCAGCTCGTTCGATACTTGCATTGATTAATGTCTTCATACCACGTTCAACAGTAACATTTTCACTTTCAGTTAAAAGTTTAACACAAATAAAACAGTATTTTGACATTTTTATTGTAAAACTCAAAACAGCCCGAAATAGGTTAGAATAAAAACTTACTACGGAGTGGCGTTCAATACTAACGGAATTTCATTTATTGGGTATATGACCCTAGCCACGCATGTAGTTGAACAGAGAGACAGATGTCTCAAGGTTACACTGGTGTATAAATTAAAGGACTGAGTTTCATTTTACCTGATATTCTCATAGTTATACTTATGTATATTTTATATTTTAAATGTAAGTTACAATCACCGATAGAAAAATATTTTTACTTATTTAAAAAATATACATTACATTGAGATAGAACATCAACAAATATACATTACAAAAAATATACATTAATCAATGCACACCTCCCAATTAACGAAGAAAATAAATCTAATCCTGAAAAAGTAAATAAGTCCTGGGAAATTCTGGAAAAGACTATCTCTAAAATTCCCTCTAACCATGTAAAAATCCTATTGGGTGATTTCAACGCCCAACTAGGGAAAGAAAAAAAGTAAAGGAAAACAGTCGGCAGTTTTCCCGCTCATAAATGGACTAACCATAATGGTAGAAGATTGGTTGAACTATGTTCGCAGTTTAATCTAAAAATAATGTCAACCCATTTTAAGAAGAAAATAACAAAACAAAAGACCTGGAGGTGCCCAAACACGTACATGGGTGAATTTCAAATTGACCATGTTGCCATTTCGTACCCCAATTATAAAGAGATTTTGAATGTTCAAGTCAGGAAAGGAGCAAATATAGACACGGATCACTACTTGACTAGAATCAAACTTAGCTTCAAACCTCGAAAACTTATTCAAAAGGGGCTGCTAATACCAAAGTTTGACCCAACGAAAATAAAACCAGCCCTAACAGAAGAGCTTGATAAACAACCTGCACAGAACTGGCAAGAATTAAAACAAAAAATTATTAAAACAGCCTTAAAGTTGGTCCCTTTACAAAAACGTAGAAAACATCCGTGGTGGGATGAAGTTTGCGAGCAAGCAGTATTAAGCCGAAGTAAAGTATTCAAAGATTGGAACAGTCAAAAAACACCAATAAACTATAACATCTTTTTGGAAGTAACAAAAGAAACATCGAAGCTAATTAGACAAACTAAAAGAAAATATGAAAACAATCAACTTAATGAAATAGAAAAAGATTTCCAAAAAAATAACACGCGAAACTTTTACAAAACATTTAAAATTAAATTAACAGGCTATCAACCGCAGAGCCTATGCTTTCAAAAGGAAAACGGACAATTAGCTCTAAATAACCAAGACAATTGGAAAGAACTTGCGAAATATTTTGAACAAATACTAAACTGTCCTGAGCCCTTAAAAAATTACCAACACTAAACCCTAAACAAACAAACCCAGATTCACTACCACCGAATGAAGACGAAATAATTAGGCAAATCAAGCGGCTTAAAAATAACAAAGCTTCTGGTGAAGATGGAATCACTGATGAACTTTTGAAATCCGCTGGTCCAGGTACAATCAAGGAAATAACCAAAATTCTACAAAAAGTTTGGCGAACCGAACGGATTCCGGAAGACTGGAAAGATGCTCTAATCCATCCGCTACATAAGAAAGGAGATAGAACGGATGTAAACAACTATAGAGGAATATCTCTTCTCCCAGTTTGTTACAAGATTCTATCTCAATGTCTACTAGACAGAGCACAGGGACAGTTAGAACCGAACATTGGTGAATATCAAGCAGGTTTTCGACCGGGCAGATCCTGCCCTGAACAGATCCTGAATCTAAAGTTGATTCTAAGACATCAAAAACTGTACAATAAAAATCTCGTCTGTACATTTGTGGATTTCAAAAAAGCATATGATTCTATTGACCGCAAATCTTTATTCCGAATCTTGAAAGAACAAGGACTAGATCTGAAAACGCTGGCAATTATTAAAGCAACGTTAACTAACACGAGGTCAAAAGTTAAATTCATGGGTGACATCTCGGAGCCCTTCGAAATTAAAACTGGTGTGAGACAAGGGGATGGACTCTCCCCACTCTTATTTAACTGTGTTCTAGAAAAAGTAATACAGGAGTGGCGTGAAAAAAAGTCGGCACTGTATATTGATCAGCCCATTAAACTGGGGAGAACCAACATCAAAATTGATTGTCTGGCATTTGCTGATGATCTAGCAATTTTAGCTCAAGATGTATTAACGGCACAGAAACAGATTGAAATCCTAAAAGAAACAGCAGAAAAGGTAGGACTCCAAATTTCCTTTGAAAAGACACAATACATGACCTGCAACAGACTAAGAACACCATTTCTAAAAACAAAATATGGTAACATCAGACGAGTCTCTCAATTCAAATATTTGGGTGAAATAATCATGGAAAATGGGTTGGAAAAAGCGGCCAATAAGGGTAGATGTCAAAAAATGGAAACGGCATTGAGACTTACAAAAAATGCCTATCGAAAAACACAAAACTGAGACATTACAACACAGTTATTAAGCCAAAATGTCTATATGCTGCAGAAACGCTCATTTTGAATAGAAAGAGGGACATCGAGGACATTGAAAAGAAGGAAAGAAAAATCATAAGAAAAATCCTAGGCCCCAAACAAATAAATAGCACAACATACCGACTTCGAGAAAACCAAGAAATCAAACAATACACAGATATACTTAGCGATATGAGAAAAAGAAGACTTACGTTTTACGGACACATAAAACGAATGAATCCGAGTAGGCTAACAAATAGTCGAATTTTATGAAAATAGGAGTAGAGCTAAAGTAGAAATAATTAAATGGATTGCGGCAATTAAAGAGGACCTAAGATCAGCAGCTGTTTCAGTTCTCTAATTGTACTTGGCGTGGTCCACCAGGGCACACACGTAAATAATAATAATAATAATAATATATATATATATATATATATATATATATATATATATATATATATATATATATATATATATATATATATATATATATATATATATATGAATGGAGCTACAGCCACAATTCACCTTGATGATCTTGAAGTGGGAATTAATATAGAACGAGGTGTACGGCAGGGTGACGCAATATCACCTATTTTTTCTCGGCTGGCCTTGGAGAAGTATTCCGTAAACTGGATGGTGTAAAGATCAATGGTGCAAACTTAAACCATCTTAGATTTACAGATGATATTATTCTCATTTCACAAGACCCAGAGGAGCTGCAAAGACGCATACAGGAACTGCAAAGGGCTGGCGAACCATTTGGCTTGAAAATAAACCCGAAAAAGAGTCAGGTTATGTTCAATAACTTCGCTCAAGGCAGAAGAATTTCAGTTTTAGGAAGGGATTTAGAGATTGTGGATAGCTTTATATATCTTGGGCAGAGGATTTCAATGGAGGGGAATACCGCTCGGGAGGTGGAACGGCGTGTTAAATGTGGCTGGCAGGCATTTGGTAGGCTCAACATAGTGTTTAAGAGTAGACTCCCACTTTGTCTGAAAAGAAAAGTTTTCGATCAGTGCGTTCTACCCGTTATGACATACGGAAGTGAGACCTGGACACTCACATCGCAATCAATTCAAAAACTTCGGGTGGCACAGAAAGGAATGGAAAGATGTATGATTGACATTACAAGACGAGACAGAAAGTCCTGCGCATGGATCAGGGAACAAACAAAAGTCTGTGACATCATTGGAAGAGTAAAACAATTGAAATGGAGATGGGCAGGCCATAGAGCGAGGCGATGGGACGACAGATGGACCAAGGCAATCCTGGAGTGGATACCGCTTAATCGCAAACGTCCGCGAAGAAGACCGAAAGCACGATGGATTGATGACATCGTTAAGTATATTGGACCCGAGTGGCAGAGGAAAGCCCAGGACCGTGAAGGTTGGAAGCATGCTGAAGAGGCCTTCATTCTGCAGTGGATCGATACGGGCTGATGATGATGATGATGATGATATATATATATATATATATATATATATATATATATATATATATATATATATATATATATATATAGTATGTTGAATCGCAAATTTTACGATAAAACTTACCGTTTTCCGGTTGTCGAGTTGGTCCTTGTCGGTAGCTTGCAGACGTTTCGCCAAAATCTGATTTGGCATCTTCGATGCTTACTGTTGCGAGATTCGTAACTGTCTCAGTCGAGGTCAGACAGTCACGAACCTCGCAACAGTAAGCACCGAAGATGACAAATGAGATTTTGGCTAAATGTCTGCAAGCTCCCGATAGGGAGCAACTCGACAACCGGATGTACTCCCTGAAATAACCCTATATATATATATATATATATATATATATATATATATATATATATATATATATATATATATATATATATATATATATATATATATATATATATATATATATATATATATATATATATATATATATATATATATATATATATATATATATATATATATATATATATATAATATAATATATATATATATATATATATATATATATATATATATATATATATATATATATATATATATATATATATATATATATATATATATAGTATGTTGAATCGCAAATTTTACGATAAAACTTACCGTTTTAATGAAAATCGCGAAAACTGACCTTTGACCTCGAGTCAATTTTTTTTCCACGTACCGCAAGGATGGGGAATTTTGAAATGTTATTTTTAATTATGTTTTGAACAATTTGACTCACTTCCAGCTTGATGTGAATTTATGTACCTTCACTCTTATTTTTCTGTCTAATTTGACCGAACTGCTGATATTAAACCGTTGTTCTAGAGGACGAAGCGAAGAAAAAGTGGAGAAATTTACGGGACCAATTTGCCAAAGAATTAAAAAAAATTCCGAAATCTAAATCAGATGACTCTGCTAATCACTATCCAGGAAAATGGCAGTATTTCTCGGCACTTTTCTTTTTGAAGGACACGCTTACAACCAGAGATACAGAGAGCAATGTATCAGCTATAGGTCCTCAAGAAACAGTTGTACATGATGGGCGAACCGAAGAATCTCCTTTGTACAATAAAAATACTGATATATCGAATAATGAAGAAAATGAAGTCACAAATATCATCGAAACGGCACCAACTTCATCAAGTGCCTCAGCACTAGGAGAACCATCAGTTTTTACCAGAGGTTATACTTCTGAACGTTTGAAGAGAAACACACAATCGTCCACTCAAACTGCAACGGCTCGTCGTTCAAAAAGAAAAAGAAAGAAAAGTTCAGAAAAATCGGTAGAACGTCAATTATTAGGAATTGAATGCAAAAATCTGGCACTTCTTGCCAAATCAGAAGATGATGACCTCATGTTTTTGAAATCGTTACTTCCATATTTCAAGCAAATGCATCCCATACAAAAATTACGTATAAGGAGTAAGTTTCAAAATATTATCATTGAAGAAATGACACACCCGTTACACAGTGCGACCAATGTTCTACCTTCCGATACAAATCCGTCTTCTGCATCATCGGTGAACACAAGCTATTCATCAATTACGTCTTCTAGGTCTTGTAGTAGCAATACTGTTTACCCTTTGAACGTCGAAACGTCTCTTTCACCAACCCACACTATTAATAGTATATAGAAGTATGTATATAATTATTTCAATAATAAATGCATACAAATTATCCGGTTACGTATTTTTATTTACCTTGTCGTATTTACTTCGGCCGCAATCGCAACGCCGTATCCGTTTTGAGGTGCGTGCGATGCGGAAATCGCACGCACCCCACATACCGACTTTACAGGATGCAGCCATTATCGAACATGTTATGCGTAGTGTGATGGCGTACGTCATGTTCAAAGTATATATTTTGTTCATCCAACAGTGAGTTTTTTTCTTCATCGATTTGATTTTCAAAGGACTGTGTTATGAGTGGATCGATTTCGTTTACCAATAAATTTCAGTACTTAAGTAAGAAATTTTCTTCAATAAAAATCAGACCTGTTATTTGATTTCCCAGAATTCCAGCCCAAACATTGATCTTTTGGGGAAACTGACCCTCTCGAAATACGAGCATTGTTCCTATCCCAGTATCTACAGTTATGTTTATTTACAAAGCCATTAGGGAAAAAGGTTGCTTTATCACTGAAACGAATATTATTTATTAAATTCGGATCATTTTGGATTCTCCTAGTCATTATTTCACAAAACTGAATCTTTCTTTCATAATCATCTTTGCTGAGCTGCTGAAGGATACTAAATTTGTAAGGAAATAAGTTTTATTTTTATATCAATTTTATTAATTAATTTTTTTGAATTAAGTTTTGTTTAAAAATGTTGTATAAGGAACCAATGGAAATATTTGTTAAATTATCTACTTCTGGAATTGAAGTAGTTGGATCAACATCGAAATGGTCTAAATTATTCACTTTCTTACACACGAACCGAGTATCTTAAAATTTTTGAACAAGTTTTATTACATATCGTGATTTTTTTTCCGGATGCCTCCCTTAATAAGCTTAAAATAAAAAGTTTTTTATCTTACTTTTTCTATTAGGAAAAGAAAAATGGTGTGCGTAAAAAAAATAAAACAAAACTAAACGCCATGCGATTCTGTTAAATACTTTTTAAAATTTACTTTAATTCCTTCAATTACGAGAACGATTTCAGTTTTATAAACGCAGTAACTAATTAGGATTTACAAGACCTTAAAAATGGTTACAATGGCTACAAGATAGAGGTTGCCATTTAAAAACAACGAACATCAACACAGTGAGCGAGAATCAAACCTGCACCGCAATAACCGTCGTAGCAAAGGCATCTTTGAAGAATTCGATCCATTGTACTGGGCAATTCTATTGGCGATAAATCTGGAGATCTCGCCGGCCGAAATTGATCTCACTGAAATAATGATATTTGGACGAGCTTGTACATACGGCCTAATGACGGGCTGCCGTATTTCAATTCTATTACATATAAAGCTGTATTTATACCTCCTTCTTGATCATTACTAAGTTACTATATCCGCCAGTTTCTCAACAAAAATATATATGAACGACCCGGAAAAAAACAGGCAATGCAAAGCAAAGACGGTGTATGGAGCCATGTAGAAATAAAATGGGAAAGGAGGCATCAGATTTTTGTACCGTGTACCCCACGAATACAGTGGTTAACTTTACTTTCAAATATTACTATAAGTTTTTAAAAAAGTATTTATTATCTTTGAGAAAGGTGAATTTTTACAAGGAAAGTGATTTTATTTAGAAAAAAATTACTCTAAGAGTCGCTAGGTAGGCTCATGGATTAGTATCAAATATACATTTTATAATTATTTTATTTGTATTTATAATTATTTATTAGTTTATTATTGAACTGTTAGAGCCGAAAACACAACTCGATTGCTTCAGTATCTTTCGCTGTATCTTTTCGATTTAAACATTAACATTACACTTTCTCGATAATCGTATTATTTTTTTTGTTTTTATTCCCCAGAATACAAACAATTTTTTAGTTACATTTCAGATGCAATGAGTATTAAAATAATTATATTCTGATCGGTACGTTTGTACAATCTTTGTTTTCGAGTACATATCAGTAATAAATATTTTGATAAAATTGGAAAAACACTAAGGAAATACATGATTAATACACATAAACAGAATCCATAAAATACACATTTATCATCATTAAGATTTAAATAAACCAGTGGCGGTTCGTCAGGGGACGCGGGTGAAACACCGCTTCACCCACAATTTCCGAAACAAAAACTTACATTTTATTTTTTATATAAAACATAATTGGTATAATTTATTTAATTACGTATACATTAATACATCAGCATTATAATAATTAATGCCAAATTAATACAATACTGACAATTATATGAATTTTATAATATAAAAAAGTAGCGTATTCTTTAAGAATAGAGCGACGACTGCGGCGAGCGGCGAGCGCCGTTGTTCAGTTAACTAAACAGTCAGAAAACTCTACCTCGTATGAGATGCCTGGGAAGCGCCACCAGCACGATCGATAATACCGCTGCCAAATTCCAGATTTGTTCACGGAGGTTGCCATGGTAACGCACGAAGCCGTCTTCAAAATACCTGAGCTAAAAATAGAAAACGGCGCGGCGCGTGGATGCTGCTGCAGGCTTTATTGCACGCGTGTCGTTTCCTTAAGAATAAAATTCAGTGAATTTACATCGTATCGCGCCGTGCGGGTGGCTGTTAAAGTTTTTGAAAATGTTTCCATTGTACGATCCGCTGTGCATTTTGTTGGAAACACCATTTTCCAGATGGAAAAACGATGACAAAAAAGACTTTCTGCATACATAGGGACCTAACACCAAACCTTTTCTTGAAATTGAAAAACAAGGAAAATCAAAAGACAGAGTTTTCGTTCGAAAGTTTCGCAATCAGCGGTATGCTGATTATAAGTGGTTGTGTGGAAGTGTTTATTTGAAGAAACTGTTTTGTATGCCCTGTTTCATAGTAGGTGTAAAATCAAGTGTGTGGAATAAAGAGGGTTTTAACAATTTTGGAAACGTAACAAGGGGTTGTAGTAGACATGAAGCTTCTTCAGATCACATTCACTATGCATTATCGTTTGCCAAATTAAAGAAAAACCTCAGCACAATTGAAGACGCGTTGAAGGAAAATTCCAGGTTGTATTTAAAAATGTTCAATGACAATGTGCTTTTAAATAGAAGATTCATGCAGTTACCTATTCGCGCCACTGTTTATTTAGGAAATCAAGAGTTAGCATGTCGAGGGCACAACGAATCTGATTCCTCGGATAATCGGGGGAATTTCAAAGAACTTTTGGATTCTTATATATCAGTGAGCAGTGTGGACATTCAAGAACACTATAAGAAGATATCCCCCATTTTTTCTGCAAATTCAAAAACAATCCAGAACGAATTGATAGACTGTATTTCGGATTACATCGATGAACATGTGGATCGTGAAATAAAAGACAGTGATTTTTTCTCTGTTCAAGTCGACGACTCAACGGACATTCTTCAGAAATCTCAGTGCAGCATTATACTTCGATACGTTAATAGTGCGGGAAAGTTAGTTGAGCGCTTTTTGGGCTTCTTTGATGTTAGTATCGACCGAACAGCGGATGCTCTTTTTGATTTTGTGACTAAACATATTGAAAAATACGATTTCCGTTCAAAATTAGTAGGACAATGCTACGACGACGCTAGTGTCATGTCAGGACATATAAATGGTCTCCAATCAAAAATAAAAACCGAAGCTCGACAAGCCATTTTTGTACATTGTGTAGCTCACCGTTTCAATTTAGTGCTTCAGCAGAGTTGCAGTACTATACCACAGTGCCGTATTTTTTTCGCAAACGTGAATAGTTTCCCGACTTTTTTTCATCATTCTACAAAGAGAACTCAAGTAGCTGACACAATAATGAAAAAAAGGGTACCCACATCTGTTTCAACCCGTTGGACATCGAATTCTAAGATAATGAATGTGATTGATAATGAATGGGACGGTTTAAAAACAGTTTTTACTGAAATTAGAGACGACAAAACTTCGAATCAAAGTTCAATAACTCAAAGAGTGGGCTTCTTAAATCATCTCAATATTTTTGAATTTGCTCTACTCAGTGCTATTTTTAGTGACATTTTCAAAATGACTGATATTCTGTTTGATGTGTTACAGAAACGTTCACTTAACATTAATCTTTGTATAACACAAGTTAGGAATACTCAACGTCTTTTAAATGGAAAAAGAAATGAGGAAAATTTCCAAAAACGTTTTGATTCAGTGAGTGTAAAAGTGTCAGTACCAACTAATTATCGTGAGGGACGAAAAACTTTAACGACTGAAGAAATCTTTGAAAAATACAAAGTGTTGTATTACGAAATTTTAGATACTATCTCTGGACAAATTGACACACGATTTCAAGACATGGATACACTTATTTTCGTTACACTCATGAACACAGCACGGTTTGCAGAGTATGCAAAAACCTTTCCTTTAGAGTCAGTGAATAATTTAAAAGCATTTTTTCCCGATATATCAAGGCTGAAAAATGAATTAACCTTCATTTATAATGATGAAAATTACCACAAAATTCAATTGGATCGAATGTTGGAACTTTTACACGAGAATAGAGATATCTTCAAGGAAGCTTCCAGATTATTATGCCTGATTGTGACGATTCCCTCGACTAGTGTCTCAGTTGAACGTAGTTTTTCCTGTTTGAAAAGAATCAAGACATTTTTACGAAATTCAATGACAGAAAACAGACTAAGTAATTTGGCGAAAATTTCTATTGAAAAAGGACTTTTGAACGAACTTTTAAGTGTGGAACCATTTTATGAGGACATTATTGAAAGATTTGCACCTTCAAAAGACCGAAGAATTGACCTTACATTTAAAAAACAGAAACATCATGTGCGGTTGCAGATTTTGCAGTGGCCCTACGTTAGTCGCTGTTGAAGTGCGGGTGAGTAAGCTATTTTTTTTATGTTATTGTTATGTTTTTATACATTTTTGGATTTGCTGCTTATGATATACCTATTATTTTTCGTGCTGCGCTTCACCTCCTATTTAGACCACGAGCCGCCACTGAAATAAACGCTGTTTTTTGTGCTTAGTTGAAAAAGTATTATCTCACACACGAGAGTATATTGGTAAATAGTACGTCAAGCTTAGAAGGAAAAACTATATGGGTCGTACTAAACATTATACTTACAAAGAACGCCGGTTAATTTTACAATTGCGAAAACAAAAAAAAAATTATAAATTTATTTCTCAAACTTTGAAATGATATTTTTGCATAGTTTGAAATGTATTAAAGGAAAAAAAATATGGAGCAAAAATATGGAGCACTTAAACATCGTAAGGAGTTTCCACGAAATAACTTAAATAGAGAAAATTGGGAAAATGTTCTTCTTTCGGACGAAACAAAAATGAATGTATTTAGTAATGATGGGAGAGCACATGTTTGGCATCGAGTGAATGGATATTTGAATCCCAAAAATACTGTTGGTTGCGTCAACATGGTGTTGGGAATATTAAAATTTGCGGTTCATTTTCATATGTCGGAGTTGGTCCAATTCACAGGATAAAACAAAACCTTTTAGATGCCTAGACTATATGCCGCAGTTTTGGAAAATAAAGGGAATTCAACTAAACACTAATTTGTGTTTTACTTATTCACTCTTATTCTTGTGGCCAAGCTTTTATTTATTGCAAGTTATGTAGTTTTTGAAATTTAGTTTACATTATTTTTTTGTTTATTTGCATTGCATTTATTTGATGTCAGTCAACTACTTCATTTGGTGTATATATGAACTGCTCTGTTCTAATTTATTCGTTGATACAAAATAAAGTTATGATTCCTAAATAGTACTTTACTCTTATTTTTTGACCAGTTCGAACCATGCTGAAGAGGCCTTTATCCTCTAGTTGATGAGCACAGGCTGATGATAATATATATATATATATATATATATATATATATATATATATATATATATATATATATATATATGTACATGTATATATATATATATATATATATATATATATATATATATATATATATATATATATATATATATATATATGTGTGTGTATATATACAGGGTGTCCGGAAATAACGTCGAAATATTTTGGCAGGTGACTCTAGGGATAAAAATAAAAACAAGTTTCTACAAACATACCCCAAAAATTGCTTCTTAAAGGGGCTAGAGCCGCTTAAATGGGGAACTTTTTGCTACGTAAACGGTTCAGTTTTACGAAACGTCAAAGACAAAGATTAACAGTGACAGCCGCCTACTTGATTATTAAGATACATTTCGATATCCATGTAATCGTGCATCGATTTAGAAAGTCAGATTTGTGGGTATTCTAACAAGATGAAATTAGAGGACCTTTTTTACCTAAAAACAAAAAAGTTATGACAGCTTTTACCAAGGAGACGCCCCTATACGCTCCTGAATTAAATATTTAATTATTAACACAAAAAACGTTTTTTTTATTCCAACTTATTGAAGTATACCGAGTTTCACGACTTGAGCATAAACCGAATATATTGCGAAAAAACCATCTTTATAGTTCTTCCTTTAAGGAGCTCTAGACTCTTTAAGAAGCAATTTTTGGGATATGTTTATATATATATATATATATATATATATATATATATATATATATATATATATATATATATATATATATAGATATATATATATATATATATTATTCACGTGTGGGCTCTGGTGGACCACGCGAAGTACAATTAGAGGCGTTTGTTGTGTGTTTATAAAAACTTTTTCTTATGTTTTAATTCCTAGAGTCACCTAGATTAGAAAAATTGAAAATAAATGTTGTCTTTTTTTATCAAGTCCACATCATCGTTTACTATCTTGTTTGTAGTAAAAATAAGTTCTTGAAATAATTTTTAGTGAAATTTTGATGTTGAAATGTCGTGAGGTGATATTCAAAATGTTATTATGCTAAATAAGTGATTCATACGAGGGTTGCTATTTAAGTCAGTGGCGGCTCGTGGGTTCTTAAAGTGGGAGGGCGTAGAAGAAAATAATGCTGTTGAAGATTTTTTTGCTTTCCCCTTACTCCTTTTTACTTTTCGCACTACTGAAACCCTATGCAGGAGATGAACCAGAAAAATGAGTTAAAGGAAAGAAACTGAACGGAAATAAAATAAGGTGTTTTGCTCTGAAAAATTGTTTATTGTGATAAATGATGGGCGGCGCCCCAACGCCCTCCCTCACGAGCCGCCACTGATTAAAGCATCCGGAATTGGTAACGACGACTTTTGACGTGGATTATCTCAACAACAGTGTATCCATCAACTCACTTCGACTTTTGGCATTAGATCACCATCTAAAATCACTGTATATCACTGGTATATCACTAGGTATGATTCATTTTCACGGGCACCACCCATCCCTCCCAATGGGAGGGATGGGTGGTGCCCGTCTATGCTCCCGTGCCATCTATACTCCGTCCCCCCGTCTATACTCCCAGGCCATCTATACTCCCCGGCCCGAGAATACTCGAAAATGGGTCACGATGCTACCCATTTTCGAGTATTCTTTCTGATCCTCCACACCTCTCTCATCCTTTCTCCGTGGATTCTCTTTCTCTCCTCCGTCCACTTTGTTGCCGATCACCTCGAAACTTCGCTCTCTGATGCGACGTTCCATATATGTATTTTGTTTCTGTACGTTCTTCTATCCTCAATCTATGTCGGACCCAGACCCTTTGTGCCTTTCCCAAATCAGCTCTGACTTGTGCGATCCATGCTACTGTTGACTTGACTCCTTGTATGTACGTAAGAATTCTGTTGGTGAGTCTTGTCGGTGGGAGTCTACTAATATGTCCATAGAATTTCAACCTTATTTTTCTTATCCCGCCGCTACGTTGGACATTCTCTCTGTAGTCTTTCTAGAATGTAGTCTGTATCCTTCGTCTGACAGATTTGGGCCGAAAATTTTCCTCATAATTTTGCGTTCTTCTTTTAGTATGTTTTCTATGCCGCTTTTTGTATGGAGTGTAAGTGTCTCCCTTGCGTATAGTACCTCTGGTTTGATTACTGTGTTGTAGTGTCTTATTTTTGCGTGTGTGGATAGGGATTTCTTATTGTAGATATTGTGTGTCTTACCGTATGCCCTCTTCATCTTCTGCAATCGAGTCTTCTGTTCTATCTTCTCTCCTCCTGTGGGTTCGAGTATCTCGCCCAGATATTTGAAGTGAGTGACCCTATTTATTTTGCCATATTTGGTGTTCAAATTTTGGACATTTAATTTTGAGCAGAAGAATTCGGGTTTTTGAAAGGATATTTGTAGGCCAACTTTCTCTGCACATTCCTTGAGGACTTCGATCTGTTTGGTTGCCCTTTTTTCATTGTCTGCGAGTATGGCTAGGTCGTCTGCGAAGGCTAGTCATTATATTTCTATGTTGTTTTTGGTTCGTCCGAGACGTACTGGTTTCTAGTGTCCTTGATTTTTTAGTTCCTTTTCCCATTCCCTTATAACTTTGTCCAGGACCAGGTTGAAGAGGAGTGGGGATAACCCATCTCCTTGGCGTACTCCGCTTTTAATCAGGAAGGGTTCGGAAATTTCTCCCATTAATTTCACGTTAGAGATTGTGTCAGTGTCTGCTTGATCAATCGTAGTGTTTTGGGGTCGAGTCCTTGTTCTTCTAGGATATTGAACAAAGATTTTCGGTCAATGCAGTCGTATGCTTTCTTGAAGTCAACGGACGTGCAGATGATTGGGACGTTCCTGATAGCTTTGTATTTCAGTATTGTTTTTAAGTTAAAGATTTGTTCAGTGCATGAGCGACCAGGGCGAAAGCCTGCCTGGTATTCGCTAATTTTGTGTTCTAGTTGTTCCTGTGTTCTCTGGAGAAGGCATGCTGAGAAGATTTTGTAAGTGACTTGTAGTAAGGAGATTTCTCTGTAGTTGTCCATATCTGTTCTGTCTCCTTTCTTGTGCAGCGGGTGTATAAGAGCACATTTCCATTCATCTGGTAATTTTTCTGTTTGCCAGATGTTCGTGATAATTTGCGTGAGTTCCCGCAGTGAGTTTTATCCGAGGTTTTTCAATAGTTCCGCGGTGATACCATCTTCACTGAATGTCCTGTTATCCTTCAGTTTTTGTCTGTGCCTGTGAATCTCTGCCTGTGTTGGTGGTGGTGATTCTGAGTGGGTATAGATACAATTTTCCTTGGGGAATCTTGTGTCGCGTTCTAAGTGATAACGCGCAATAAGTGAGTTGAAGTACCTAGCGCCATCTCATGACGAAAATTCGTAATGGTATAAGAATCGTAAGGCGAAAGTTGAAAGAGGTCAAGACTCACTGACGAGCTGTAGAACCGCAGGAAGAAAAAGGGGACTAGCTAGTGATGGCAACCGACGGAAGCAAATAAGTAAAATCCCCCAATCCCAACGTAACCTTCATTCCTAAATTATCAATGAACTACCATCGTAAGGTAACGAACATTGCAAAAAAAAAAAAACGTCATGCCTGACGTACTCTTTTTACTGTAAGATTAGACAATTAAAATTTCTGTTTTAACAAAGGAACTTACAGAGTATAAGTCCTAATTAAATAATGAATAGGAAAATATCTAATCAGTGCTTTCCCACATGATCCGCTAGTATCCCTCTAAGCCCAACTGGTTTTTATAGAAAAAAAACATCCTTTTTGACATCACAATTTCAATACGTAGCATCCTAAAAATGTAATCCAATATTTACAAGGTAAATACGTATAACATACTATAACTATGTAAAGAACGACATTTTATATGGGACGTTTGTATTTAAGCTATTTTTCCTACAATTTTACTATGGCAAATTTTACTTTGAAATATGCATCATCATCAACAAATAGCACGTCGTTAAATAACGTACACCTAGAAGAAATAATTGTTTTTAAACTTTACAGCTGTTTACAGTTCCTTATAATTTTAGTGGCGCTTAGTGGGTATCTAAATTTGTCATGTCCCTATATCGCAATGATATTTAAATATAACTTAAAAACAATCAAAAAGTTTTATATCAAATATATATTTATATATATATATATATATATATATATATATATATATATATATATATATATATATATATATATATATATATATATATATATATATCCAGTATACCTCGCCTAAGGTACTGGACGGGTCACGGGTGGTGGATAGTGAAAGTTCCATTAGATATTAATGGACAGCTGCGAATATCCCAAAATAAGCAGCCCCGAACCAAGGCAAAAAAAAAACTAAATCCACTTAGCGTCTGACTTGTATCAAGCGGCTGAGTGGTCAGCGTCTGTTCACCAGTGGTGCGGCTGATATTTAAATTCTGGAACTAACCCCTCCAGTCTTAACCTCTGAACCGTCATGGTTCAAACCTTTAATTCAAAGTACAAGATGAAGCGTTCTAGTAATTACAAAATTACCCCAGGAGGTAGACAATCCTCTGCCAGCTTTGCTGGTACAACCGGACTTTCGGATTCTGGGACGTCCGGGCTTAAACGCAAAATCTTTCAGAGGGAGTCGGAGGCCTCTGGCCAACGTCTGAAACCGAAAATAAAAACTTTCTTTGGAACGGTAAATATAAATTCTCTCCTGCGTCCAGGAAAACTACACGAATTGGGGCGAACATTAAATCAGCAAAAAATCCAAATTTTAGCTTTGCAAGAAACCAGATTGATAGATGATAACACCTTGGAATTCGGCAACTACAGACTTTTTAAAAGTAAAACAGACAAAAGAATACTCAAAAATACACCACATCTCGGTGTTGCTTTCGCTGTCTCAAGAAACATTCTTGGTTCTATAACAAATGTCCAGCCAGTAAATAATCGACTTATGACACTATCCCTCAAGTGTGCTAACAAAAACTATACATTAATCAACGCACACCTCCCAGTTAACGAAGAAAATAAATCTAATCCTGAAAAAGTAAATAAGTCCTGGGAAATTCTGGAAAAGACTATCTCTAAAATTCCCTCTAACCATGTAAAAATCCTATTGGGTGATTTCAACGCCCAACTAGGGAAAGAAAAAAAGTAAAGGAAAACAGTCGGCAGTTTTCCCGCTCATAAATGGACTAACCATAATGGTAGAAGATTGGTTGAACTATGTTCGCAGTTTAATCTAAAACTAATGTCAACCCATTTTAAGAAGAAAATAACAAAACAAAAGACCTAGAGGTGCCCAAACACGTACATGGGTGAATTTCAAATTGACCATGTTGCCATTTCGTACCCCAATTATAAAGAGATTTTGAATGTTCAAGTCAGGAAAGGAGCAAATATAGACACGGATCACTACTTGACTAGAATCAAACTTAGCTTAAAACCTCGAAAACTTATTCAAAAGGGGCTGCTAGTACCAAAGTTTGACCCAACGAAAATAAAACCAGCCCTAACAGAAGAGCTTGATAAACAACCTGCACAGAACTGGCAAGAATTTAAACAAAAAATTATTAAGTAGCCTTAAAGTTGGTCCCTTTACAAAAACGTAGAAAACATCCGTGGTGGAATGAAGTTTGCGAGCAAGCAGTATTAAGCCGAAGTAAAGCATTCAAAGATTGGAACAGTCAAAAAACAGCAATAAACTATAACATCTTTTTGGAAGTAAGAAAAGAAACATCGAAGCTAATTAGACAAACTAAAAGAAAATATGAAAACAATCAACTTAATGAAATAGAAAAAGATTTCCAAAAAATAACACACGAAACTTTTACAAAACATTTAAAACTAAATTAACAGGCTATCAACCGCAGAGCCTATGCTTTCAAAAGAAAAACGGACAATTAGCTCTAAATAACCAAGACAATTGCAAAGAACTTGCGAATATATTTTGAACAAATACTAAACTGTCCTGAGCCCTTAAACAAATTACCAACACTAAACCCTAAACAAACAAACCCAGATTCATTACCACCGAATGAAGAGGAAATAATTAGGCAAATCAAGCGGCTTAAAAATAACAAAGCTGCTGGTGAAGATGGAATCACTGCTGAACTTTTCAAATCCGCTGGTCCAGGTACAATCAAGGAAATAACCAAAATTCTACAAGAAGTTTGGCGAACCGAACGGATTCTGGAAGACTGGAAAGATGCTCTAATCCATCCACTACATAAGAAAGGAGATAGAACGGATGTAAACAACTATAGAGGAATATCTCTTCTCCCAGTTTGTTACAAGATTCTATCTCAATGTCTACTAGACAGAGCACAGGGACAGTTGGAACCGAACATTGATGAATATCAAGCAGGTTTTCGACCGGGCAGATCCTGCCCTGAACAGATCCTGAATCTAAAGTTGATTCTAAGACATCAAAAACTGTACAATAAAAATCTCGTCTGTACATTTGTGGATTTCAAAAAAGCATATGATTCTATTGACCGCGAATCTGTATTCCGAATCTTGAAAGAACAAGGACTAGATCTGAAAACGCTGGCAATTATTAAAGCAACGTTAACTAACACGAGGTCAAAAGTTAAATTCATGGGTGACATCTCAGAGCCCTTCGAAATTAAAACTGGTGTGAGACAAGGGGATGGACTCTCGCCACTCTTATTTAACTGTGTTCTAGAAAAAGTAATACAGGAGTGGCGTGAAAAAAAGTCGGCACTGAATATTGACCAGCCCATTAAACTGGGGAGAACCAACATCAAAATTGATTGTCTGGCATTTGCTGATGATCTAGCAATTTTAGCTCAAGATGTATTAACGGCACAGAAACAGATTGAAATCCTAAAAGAAACAGCAGAAAAGGTAGGACTCCAAATTTCCTTTGATAAGACACAATACATGACCTGCAACAGACTAAGAACGCCATTTCTAAAAACAAAATATGGTAACATCAGACGAGTCTCTCAATTCAAATATTTGGGTGAAATAATCATGGAAAATGGGTTGGAAAAAGCGGCCAATAAGGGTAGATGGCAAAAAATGGAAACGGCATTAAGACTTACACAAAATATTTACAACAAAAAATGCCTATCTAAAAACACAAAACTGAGACATTTCAACACGGTTATTAAGCCAGAATGTCTATATGCTGCAGAAACACTCATTTTGAATAGAAAGAGGGACATCGAGGACATTGAAAAGAAGGAAAGAAAAATCATAAGAAAAATCCTAGGCCCCAAACAAATAAATAGCACAACATACCGACTTCGAGAAAACCAAGAAATCAAACAATACACAGATATACATAGCGATATGAGAAAAAGAAGACTTAAGTTTTACGGACACATCAAACGGATGAATCCGAGTAGGCTAACTAGACAAATAGTCGAATTTTATGAAAATAGGAGTAGAGCTAAAGTAGAAATAATTAAATGGATTGCGGCAATTAAAGAGGACCTAAGATCAGCAAATATTACACAAAGTGAAATTCAGGATAGAGGCTGTTTCAGACACAAGGTTAACGTTTGGAAGGTTGGCCAGAGAGAAAAATGTAGGAAGACTGGAACAACTTGGTCTGACGAAAGGAAAAAAGCTCATAGCGAAAGAATGAAATTAGTATGGGCTCAAAGGAAGGCTAATAACAACAAACGCCTCTAATTGTACTTCGCGTGGTCCACCAGGGCCCACCCGTGAATAATAATATATATATATATATATATATATATATATATATATATATATATATATATATATATATATATATATATATATATACCGCGTTAAATGGGGCTGGTAGGCATTTGGTAGGCTCAACATAGTGTTTAAGAGCAAACTAAACTTTGTCTGAAAAGAAAAGTCTTTGATCAGTGTGTCCTGCTCGCTATGACATACGGAAGTGAGACCTGGACATTCACATCACAGTCAATTCAAAAACTTCGAGTAGCACAAAGGGGAATGGAAAGATGTATGCTTGGCATTACTGGACGAGATAGAAAGACCTGCACATGGATCAGGGAACAAACGAAAGCGAATGACATTATTGGAAGAATAAAGCAATTGAAATGGATGTGGGCAGGCCATGTGGCGAAGCGATGGGACGACAGATGGACCAAGGCAATCCTGGAGTGGATACCGCTTGATCGCAAACGTCCACCGAGAAGACCGAAAACACGATGGACTGATGATTAAGTATATTGGACCCGAATGGCAGAGGAAAGCTTAGGACCGCGAGAGTTGGAAGCATGTTGAAGAGGCCTTCATCCTGCAGTTGATTGATACGGGTTGATGATGATGATGATGATGATGATAGTTTTTTAACCATATGTACCAGGCATGGCAGCTAAAAATTCTTAATTTTTTCATTAAACAAAACACGTTTTAATTTTCGATCTTTTTCGTAATTGTTGAAATGTTTCATGGAAAGTGCGTGAGGCATCAATGAAAACAAGTGGAAGTCCGAAGAGGCCTAGTGTGGTGAGTGGGGCAAGCGTGTCTTCCCAACCAAATGCAGAATTGGTGTCTCTGACCGCTTTCGCTGTGTGTGATGGGGCGTTGTCGTGCTGCAAAAATCACCTTTCCGTGTATGTAGCCCATTCTGATTGCATTTTGATCAACGCAAATTTCAAATTGATCATTTGTAGTCGGTTGCGAATAATATTAACTATTTCACCTGGTTTCACAAGCTCATGGTACAGGACACCCTTCTGATCCTTCTTACCCAAGCGATTCGGTCTTGCGGCCGATATTGATAGTTATCCTGGGACAACGCACGATTTTCTGCGTTTTGGGTTCTCGAAATTATCCATTTTTTGCTTCCAGTCACGATCCGATGGAAAAAGTCTTTCTTTCATGCTGAGAAAGGAAGATTTCGCACACTGTTTTTCGTCTGTCCATCCATCTATCGCTTAGCTGATGTAGTACCCATTTTCCTGTCGTCTTGATCTTTTCCATGGCATGCAGACTATCACAAATGGTTCCGCGAACAACATTTAACCTTTTCGCTATTTGTTGTTGAGTTTGCATATCGTGGTTTATCCTACAATTCGGCATCTTCACTTCGTTTGACCTGGTCGTTTTTGTCTTTCAAGACGAAATCACCACTTCTGCAGCGCCTCCCTCCCCCCTGACCAGGACTGCCACCCTTAGACCATTCCTGCCTCCAATCCATTTAGCTGGTTAATTATGTGTCTATGCCTAAGTACTGTTGTATTTGTGAAATTGTAGATGAAGTAAAATGTATAGGTAAATATTTCAAAATTTTCAAATAATTTACGAAGATTGCTTTTAAAATAAATATTTCATTAATTACTTAAGTACCTAATCTAATAAATAAATTTAATAAATTCCTAATTTCCTTAAATTCCTTCCTGAAATTCCGGAAAGGCCAAAAACCTAATTCCTTACGCCCATATCTCGGCTTATTTGTTTTAAACTCCCATTTATCAAGTAATATTTCCAATAAGAGTAAGCTATTATTCTCCTTATTCCTGTGTACAGCTTCAGCCCTGTACCTTCAACCCTTACTTCCATCTGGATGGGTCTGCGTCCTGAGCCCGGAACGTCACTCGTTCTGGTTAAACCAAACTGAAACTCGTTTTTTTTTTAACTTATGAACCATGAAATGCAAGGGAGCAAAATCGCCATAATACTTTACCAACTTTTCTTCGATTTGCGTGATGGTTTCAGATATCATGGATTATGTTGACCATTTCCTCAATAATGACCCAAACGAGCCGTCATGAGCGTGGAACGTCACTCGTACTAGTTCGACCAAACTGAAACTCTTTTTTCTACTTATGAACCATGGATTGAAAGGGAGCAGAATCCCCATGATACTTTGTCCCCTTTTCTGGCAGTAATGATCTAAATGGGGCATCCTACTCGTCACTCACGGGGCGTCACTCGTGCTGGTTCGACCAAACCGAAACTTTTTTGTTTAACTTATCAACCATGAATTGAAAAGAAGCAGAATCCCCTTGTTACTTTGTCAACTTTTCTTCGATTTGAGCAATAGTTTTATGATATCATGGATTTTATACACCAATTCCTCAGTAAAGATCTACACGGGCCACCCTAAGCGCGGACGTCACTCGTGCTGGTTCGACCAAACCGAAACTTTTTTGTTTAACTTATCAACCATGAATTGAAAAGAAGCAGAATCCCCTTGTTACTTTGTCAACTTTTCTTCGATTTGCGCAATGGTTTTATGATATCATGGATTTTATAGACCAATTCCTCAGTAAAGATCTACACGGGCCACCCTAAGCGCGGACGTCACTCGTGCTGGTTCGACCAAACCGAAACTTTTTTGTTTAACTTATCAACCATGAATTGAAAAGAAGCAGAATCCCCTTGTTACTTTGTCAACTTTTCTTCGATTTGCGCAATGGTTTTATGATATCATGGATTTTATAGACCAATTCCTCAGTAAAGATCTACACGGGCCACCCTAAGCGCGGACGTCACTCGTGCTGGTTCAACCAAACCGAAACTTTTTTGTTTAACTTATCAACCATGAATTGAAAAGAAGCAGAATCCCCTTGTTACTTTGTCAACTTTTCTTCGATTTGCGCAATGGTTTTATGATATCATGGATTTTATAGACCAATTCCTCAGTAAAGATCTAAACGGGGCATCCTAAGCGCGGACGTCACTCGTGCTGGTTCGACCAAACCGAAACTTTTTTGTTTAACTTATGAACCATGAATTGAAAAGAAGCAGAATCCCCTTGATACTTTGTCAACTTTTCTTCGATTTGAGCAATGGTTTTATGATATCATGGATTTTATAGACCAATTCCTCAGTAAAGATCTAAACGGGGCACCCTAAGCGCGGACGTCACTCGTGCTGGTTCGACCAAACCGAAACTTTTTTGTTTAACTTATCAACCATGAATTGAAAAGAAGCAGAATCCCCTTGTTACTTTGTCAACTTTTCTTCGATTTGAGCAATGGTTTTATGATATCATGGATTTTATAGACCAATTCCTCAGTAAAGATCTAAACGGGGCACCCTAAGCGCGGACGTCACTCGTGCTGGTTCGACCAAACCGAATCTTTTTTGTTTAACTTATGAACCATGAATTGAAAAGAAGCAGAATCCCCTTGATACTTTGTCAACTTTTCTTCGATTTGAGCAATGGTTTTATGATATCATGGATTTTATAGACCAATTCCTCAGTAAAGATCTAAACGGGGCATCCTAAGCGCGGACGTCACTCGTGCTGGTTCGACCAAACCGAAACTTTTTTGTTTAACTTATGAACCATGAATTGAAAAGAAGCAGAATCCCCTTGATACTTTGTCAACTTTTCTTCGATTTGAGCAATGGTTTTATGATATCATGGATTTTATAGACCAATTCCTCAGTAAAGATCTAAACGGGGCATCCTAAGCGCGGACGTCACTCGTGCTGGTTCGACCAAACCGAAACTTTTTTGTTTAACTTATGAACCATGAATTGAAAAGAAGCAGAATCCCCTTGATACTTTGTCAACTTTTCTTCGATTTGAGCAATGGTTTTATGATATCATGGATTTTATAGACCAATTCCTCAGTAAAGATCTAAACGGGGCATCCTAAGCGCGGACGTCACTCGTGCTGGTTCGACCAAACCGAAACTTTTTTGTTTAACTTATGAACCATGAATTGAAAAGAAGCAGAATCCCCTTGATACTTTGTCAACTTTTCTTGGATTTGAGCAATGGTTTTATGATATCATGGATTTTATAGACCAATTCCTCAGTAAAGATCTAAACGGGGCATCCTAAGCGCGGACGTCACTCGTGCTGGTTCGACCAAACCGAAACTTTTTTGTTTAACTTATGAACCATGAATTGAAAAGAAGCAGAATCCCCTTGATACTTTGTCAACTTTTCTTCGATTTGAGCAATGGTTTTATGATATCATGGATTTTATAGACCAATTCCTCAGTAAAGATCTAAACGGGGCACCCTAAGCGCGGACGTCACTCGTGCTGGTTCGACCAAACCGAAACTTTTTTGTTTAACTTATGAACCATGAATTGAAAAGAAGCAGAATCCCCTTGATACTTTGTCAACTTTTCTTCGATTTGAGCAATGGTTTTATAATATCATGGATTATGTAATGGCAGCTTGAGCTCAGTAATGGCTCAAACGAGGCGTCCTGAGCGAGAGGCAGACTGGTTCGACCAAATCAAAACTCGGTTTTTTCCATCTTATAAACCATGAATTGAAAAGGACCAGAATACACATAATACTTTTGCTACTTTTCTTCGATTGGCAACAACGCGATGGTTCTTTCACGCAAAAACAGTGCTTAATATTGGCAGCAAAAATATCGAACTTATATGTTTTCGAAGTCGGTCAAAACAAAACGTCAAGTCGGCTTGAAAGTTATAAAGTTCGAAATGTTACTAGAAAGGAAGTCACTTTTTAGAAATCGAACCGCACCACCATCTATCGGAAAAGTATCTGACCTTTCAATTTACCCTCGTATTCTATGAGAACGCTCTGATTATAAAGGACCAAGAGATGGTTAAATGGAAGAATTCCAGACGTAAAAATAATCAGAGCAACACGTTTTGAAAAATTACGGACCTGTAAATAAGTGTTTCACGGAAAATCGTCTCGACTTAAAACCTAAACCCGGGCAAAAATAAATAAGAAATAATTTCATATTAGTATCTATTTATTATTTATGAAAACAGTACAAAATAATCAGTCTTGAAACCCACAACAAAAAAACAAATTACAACAAACACTAATTTTTATCGAAAAAAGTAAAATTGAGCGGCTTGGTTGGACTGGCCAACATCAAATTGGAACTGGGTATTTCCCCGTAGTTGTATTCCACGTTGAACCTCCTTAGGATCTTCACCACCAGTAATCCCACCTCCATCTCGGCCAGTTCCTTCGCCTGACAAGCCCTGGGTCCATGGCCGAAGGGCATTGAAGCAAACTCCTGCAGCTTCCGAGCTATCTGTCCCACTTCCTGCGTCAGCCAACGTTCTGGATCAAATTTTCGAGCATCCTCAAAATATTCCTCGCGCAAACTCGCCAAATGAGTGGCAATCAGTACGTAAGTTCCTTTTGGAATGAAGTATTTGTGAATGATCGCATCTTGGGCCAAAACTCGGTTTAGAATTGGAATTGGTGGGGCCAGTCTCAAACTTTCTTTGATGCACGCCTGCAAGTAGGGCATATTTTTCAAATCATCTGCTGTGAGCTCGTTTTGAGGTTGTTTCGCAATTTCTTCTTGGAGTTTTTTCTGGCATTTTGGTGATTTAGCCAAGTGGTAGAGCAGGAATGCTACAGAATGGGCGGTAGCATTGGCTCCAATGATGAACATGTCCAAAAGTACGGTCATGGCGTCTTCAATGAGAACGTCCTCGTTGAGGAGGAGGCGATCGACGACGGAGAACTCAGCAGGGTTTGGTTTCAAATCTTTTTTCTCGCGAAGAGTTGCCTGAGCTCGTTCCACGTATTTGCTTAAGATAGAATCGATCGAATCGCAGTTTCTTACCAGAGAGCGCCATGAGGGAGTGTCGATAAATTTCCAAATGTGGAAACCTGAAAATAATGTTTTGATGAGAGACTCCTTAAAACATTTAAAGCAGTTATCTGACAGAAGGGAAAAAATGATTCAACATATAATAAAATCGACGTCATCAAATTACATTCAAGCTCGCAAGATATAAGAGCAGTTGTCACGAATCATTCTCCCCAACACATGATTCTATCGTTCAACAGATTCTCTTAAAGAGTTAATACAATTAAAAAAAAAATACTTTTCTTATCTTACCAGCTGTGTGTTTTCTTATACTTCGTAGATTGATATTTAGTTATATTTCGCTATTGATAAGCTGTTCTGTACAGTATATATATATATATATATATATATATATATATATATATATATATATATATATATATATATATATATATATATATAGGTCATCCAGTGAAGATGGTATCACCACGGAACTATTGAAAAACCTCGGACCAAATTCACTGCAAGAACTCACGCAAAGTACTACGAACATTTGGCAAACAGAAAAATTACCAGATGAATGGAAATGTGCTCTTATCCACCCGCTGCAGAAGAAGGAAGACAGAACAAATGTGAGCAACTACAGAGGAATCTCTTTACTACAAATCACTTACAAAATCCTCTCAGCATGCCTTCTCCAGAGAACACAAGTACAATTAGAACACAAAATTGACGAGTACCAGGTAGGCTTTCGCCCTGGTCGCTCATGCACTGAACAAATCTTTAACTTCGAAACAATACTGAAATACAAAGCTATCAGGAACGTCCCAATCATCTGAACGTTTGTGGACTTCAAGAAAGGATACGACTGCATCGACCGAAAATCTTTGTTCAACATCCTAGAAGAACAAGGACTCGACCCCAAAACACTACGATTGATCAAGCAGACACTGACTGACACAACCTTTAAAGTGAAATTTATGGGAGAAATTTCCGAATCCTTCCTGATTAAAACTGGAGTACGCCAAGGAGATGGGTTAACCCCACTCCTCTTCAACCTGATTTTGGACTAAGTCATAAGCGAATGGGAAAAAAGAACTGAAAAATCAAGGACACTGGAAACCAATACGGCTCGGACGATCCAAAAACAACATAGAAATATCATGCCTGGCCTCCGCAGATGACTTAGCCATACTCGCAGAAAATGAAAAAAGGGCAACCAAACAGATCGGAGTCCTCAAGGAATGTGGAGAGAAAGTGGGCCTACAAATCTCCTTTCAAAAAACCGAATTCTTCTGCTCAAAATTAGATGTCCAAAATTTGAACACCAAATACGGCAAAATAAATAGGGTCACTCACTTCAAATACCTGGACGAGATCCTCGAACCCACAGGAGGAGATAAGATAGCACAGAAGACTCGATAACAGAAGATGAAGAAGGCATACAGCAAGACACACAATATCTACAATAAGAAATGCCTATCCACACACGCAAAAATAAGGCACTACAACACAGTAATCAAACCAGAAGTACTATACACAAGCGAAACACTTACACTTCATACAAAAAACGGCATAGAAAACATACTAAAAGAAGAACGCAAAATTATGATGAAAAATCTCGGCCCAAAACTGACACAGGAAGGATACAGACTACATTCTCGAAAGACCACAGAGAGAATGTCATATCAGTAGATTCCCACCGACAAGACTCACTAACAGAATTCTTACATACATATATGGAGTCAAGTCAACAGTACCATGGATCGCACAGACCACAGACACAAAATACATATGTGGAACGTTGCATCAGAGAGCGAAGTTTCGAGGAGATCAGGAACAAAGTGGACGGAGGAGAGAAAGTCACACAAGTCAGAGCTTCCAACTTTCACGGTCCTGGGCTTTCCTCTGCCACTCGGGTCCAATACACTTAACGATATCATCAATCCATCGTGCTTTCGATCTTCTTCGCGGACGTTTGCGATCAAGCGGTATCCACTGCAGGATTGCCTTGGTCCATCTGTCGTCCCATCGCCTCGCTACATGGCCTGCCCATCTCTATTTCAATTGCTTCACTCTTCCAATGATGTCATAGGCTTTCGTTTGTTCCCTAATTCATGCGCAGGACTTTCTGTCTCGTCTTGTAATGCCAAGCATATATCTTTCCATTCCCCTCTGTGCTACTCGAAGTTTTTGAATTGATTGCGATGTGAGTATCCAGGTTTAACTTCCGTATGTCATAACAGGCAGAACGCACTGCCTGCTAGCCACAGCCTGCCAAATGCCTGCTAGCCACACTTAACATGCCGTTCTACCTTCCGGGCGGTATTCCCCTCCATTGAAATCCTCTGCCCAGGATATATAAAACTATCCACAATCTCCAAATCCCTTCCGAAAACTTCTGCCCTGGGCGAAGTTACTGAACATAACCTGACTCTTTTGGGGTTTATTTTCAAGCCAAATGGTTCGCCAGCCTCTGCAGTTCTTGTATGTGTCTTTGCAGCTCCTCTGGGTCTTGTGAAAGGAGAACGATATCATCTGCAAATCTTAGATGGTTTAAGTTTGCACCATTGATCTCTACACCATCCTGTTCTCAATCCAATTTATGGAATACTTCTTCAAGGCCAACCGAGAAAAAAAATAGGCGATATTGCGTTACTCTGCCGTACACCTCGTTCTACATTAATTCCCACTTCAAGATCATCAAGGTGAATTGTGGCTGTAGCTCCATATATCGATCCTATTAGGTTTACATATGCTTTATCTACCCCTTGGCTAAGCAGCTGCATCCATTATATTGCATGCTTTGAGATGGTATCAAATGTTTTTTCGTAGTCGATAAAAGTCAAGCACAGGTTGCTGTGCCTTCCACATGAGATTGTGGAACCCAACGGTCGGGGGTGTAAAACTCCTGACTACTGTTGTCTCGTTGGACGCAGTCCAAAGAAGTATATATATATATATATATATATATATATATATATATATATATATATATATATATATATATATATATATATATATATATATATATATATATATATATATATATAGATATATATATATATATATATATATATATATATATAGATATATAGATATATATATAGATATATATATAGATATAGATATATATATAGATATATATATATATATATATATATATATATATATATATATATATATATATATATAGATATATATATATATATATATATATATATATATATATATATATATATATATATATACATGTATGTGTCTATTCGTTTCAAATCATCCACCACCATCGCGTCAAGACAAATACCTCCCAGGACCAGTTCCTTGCCTAACAGGTCGTCAGCTGGGCTCGAGTCTGACGCTAGGACACATCTGATGAGAAACGATCAGAGTCAGGCCAAGTTAACTTAGCCAACTCGCTACTTCACCAACATGTATTTGTCGAAGGAATCCAGCTGCAGAATTGCTATAACTAGTACTAAACTTGAAAAGATTTACCACTAAACACCAAAACACTTTTTCGAACTGCTCGACGTACGTTTCGCTAACCATGTTAGCATCATCAGGAGATGATTTAATCAATCTCTTCAAGTTTAGTGCATCACACCAAAGGTTCCAATAGAAGAATTGATAACTAGTACTATTCAAGTAAATAGAAAACTTGTGTCTAATGTAAAAAAAAACAATATTTGAGACTAGTCGCACAACAGCTTTTCGGTCTGACAACATTTTACTTTTATCATGGAAGGATGAGAGAATCATAACAATGTTGAGAATATGGCAATTCCATTGTGCTACCCATAAGTAGAACTCAAATATTTAAATCAACAGTGGTATCGAGTTATAATACACATATGGGTGGCGTTGATAATGCCGATCAATACACTGCCTCATATCCTCACCTAAGTCGCAAAAAAAGGGGAAGGAAACTGTTCTTCCGGGGCTTGGAAATATGTACCGTAAATTACGTCTATTTTATACAGAGAAACATCAAAGAAGCAAAACCAAACTCATGTCACATATGAACTAGAAAAGGAGATTTTCGCGCAGGAAGCAGGGCATTAATCCGCCAACAGAATTTTGATACTGATATAAAGTTGCATGATCGATTACACATTACGCCTAAACTGGAAAATAGGAAAACAAATGAATGTGCTTTCTGTTCCAATAGAAAGATCAAGGTTGCAAAAAGAGAGGCAGCACATTCCTGCGATACCTGATTACATAGGTTAAAAATATCTCACCTCTGGAATCAATATATAGAAACTATGTGATCCGATAGCTCAGCGAATATTTGTAAGAACGATAAGTCACACGATAGAAAACCGATAGGAAGACCCGTGTAAGAAACCAGAAAAGATGGCCGGAACCACATAACAGACCTAGAAACAGGAGAAATCCTAGTCAAATGAAGAAAAAGATACAGCACCAGGAAGACACGAGTCATATCATTATGAATACCAATACCTAGCACTTCCACATTTTTGTTTATTTGTTGATAAGAACCACAATGTTAATGGCAATAATTCGTGACCCACCCTCGTAGCTAAAATATTAAAACGACAACATAACACACATGTATTAAAATACAAGGTGTCTCAAAAAAAAGTTTCTTCCTGATATAGCGATATAAATAAAAGAGGGACGTCCATCAAAAAACCCTTTTTTAATTATGGAAAAACACATTTTAGGAAATGGCTCTGCACACAATCTCTGGAATGACTCTCATTTCGTGTCGGATATTTACTTTTCACTGCACCAAAGCACCCGGTTTATTGACATAAACTTTCAATTTTAGAAAGAGCCAACAACTTCAAAAAGAAACGGGCCGATTATTCCTCGCGCTGATATTGCACAAAGTGACTAGGCAACTGTTGCGGTTTTTCATGCCTCTGTTACTAAAACAACGATGACTGCAGTACTTTATCTGCGCCTTTATTACAGTCGCCGAATGTAATGCACAATACACGGTCTGCTCTCGAAAAACGCTCCATACCAACTAAATTCCTAAACGCGAGGCTATCGATTGACATGCGCCCCGCGCCCCTCACTGGTGTTGCGTTTGCGCAATGAAATAGAAACTTTCTTATGGGACACCCTATATAACACATATATTTGAGTTACGAAAACCTCTTGTTTTATAATTTTATCTATTTAATATTTAAAGAATCATCAAGCACTTACCAAATTCACATTTTCTTATTGCTTCAGTGGCACCATTAACACCGTCCAGAATCCTGCCTGGATCTGAAGTGGAACTCAAACCAGTCGTGTCAAGAAATCCAAATTTCCTACATTAATAACAGGTATATATATATATATATATATATATATATATATATATATATATATATATATATATATATATATATATATATATATATATGTATATATATATATATATATATATATATATATATATATATATATATATATATATATATATATATATATATATATGTATATATATATATATATATATATATATATATATATATATATATATATATATATATATATATATATATATGTGTGTGTTTCTAAATCATTCCGGGTGTCGGTCCGTTGATTCTGTGAAGAGTCACAACGTTTCGCCAAAATCTCAAAGAATCCAACTGACTCAGTTGTCAGTTGCGGTCAGAAGCGGACAACACTTGAAAATACCAAATGAGAATTTGGCGAAACGTCGTGACTCTTCACAGAATTAACGGATCGACACCCGGAATGATTTAGAAACATTATCTACCACCCGTGAAAATATTAGATGTATAGATTGAGTTACACCCAGCAATTATCCGATTTCGCAAATCATCAAAATTCTTCAATGGACTAGCGTAAACTAATGACTTCAGATATCCAGAAGAAATAATCCAGGGGTTTAAGTCCGGGGATCGAGCAGGCCTTGCCTGTGGCCCACTTCGACCAATTCAGCGATATCCGTATGTTGCTGTTCGATAATCACGAGCAACCAAACTGAAATGTGGTGGTGCACCATCATGCATAAACCACATTTCATGCCTTGTTGAAAATGGTACATCTTCCAGAAACTCAGGCAGCGTTGTTTCCAAAAAGTTGCAATACATCTCGCCAGTAAGTCTTTGTGATAGAAATACCGGTCCAATTAGATAGTCACCTACAATTCCAATCCAAACATTCAACGAAAACTGATGTTGAAAACTATCTTCGCATACCTCATGCGGATTTTCATCTGCCCACACATGGTTATCATGAAAATTCCTTATTGCGTTTCTTGCGAAAGTGGCTTCATCGGTGAAAAGAATTTGTGTCAGGAATAGAGGGATGCGAAGTAAAGTTTGCAATATCCATTGACATAAAGCAATACGTGGAGGAAAATCAACAGGTAGTAGTGCCTGAACGCGTTGAATGTGGTATGGATACAACAAATTGTCCTTAAGAATTTTCCAAACTGCCCAGTGACTCACATTCAAGTATTTGCAATTTTTCGCGTAGAACTACCAGGCTCTTCCGCTATCATGTCCAGCACATTCTGTTCCAATTGTACCGTTCTTACAGTCAGTGATCTGCCTGACCCTTCAGTCCGTTTCAATGTGCCTGTTTCACAAAGACGTCGATGAATGTTTTCGAAGATTTTTCGGTCGAGGACATTACGGGCTGGAAATCGTTCACTGCACAATTGCCTAGCTTGTAATGCATTGCCATCAGCAAGTCCATACATGAAGTGCATGTCAGTCATCAAGGCGTTTGTATACATTATGATAGAGGACTTCAGTCACTATTTAAGACACGTCAAACAGCCAAACGTCACTCAATCTATGTAAACAAATGCGGCCGATGAAATCCACTTACTAGATAAAAGAGCCGTTCCAAGTGATCGAGATCGAAAAAAATATTTTTTGTACTTGATAAACTCATTGACGTACATCCTACTTTTATTTGCATTAATGATTTCAACAAATATCGAATATGGTTGTCGCAAATTTTGTTCGCCCTGTATCTTCGAAACAAAGGGGTTTTTCAAAAATCATCAAAAGACAAAATATTTTTAGAATAGGACAAGTAATAACCCTGTATATATATATATATATATATATATATATATATATATATATATATATATATATATATATATATATATATATATATATGTGTGCATGTGTATGTGTATATAAGCCAAAATATTACGCACAAATGGCAAACACACAAATTTCAAAATATAAAATATATAAAATAATATAAAATTCTTAACATGGCCACGTTCAAGAATGATCATTTCAAAGCATAAATAGCAACAAGGCAACATTTATATAATGAAAAGTATTCAGATGAATTTTAATGAATGATAATGGAAAGTGGAGGATCAGGTATAACTTCGAATTCAAGCAATTATATAAAGATCTAGATATTGTAGATTATGTGAGGATGAGTAAGAATGCCAGGAACCAAACCAAGGAGAATAGTGGAGGGGCGAATAGGAGATCTCGGAAAAAGGGGTAGACAAAAGTCAAGGCTCACTGACGAGCTGTATCATCACAGGAAGAATTTTCAAGTTAGTTTATTAAAAATTTGGAATCATTTTGTTTGATTATAAGAAAATATATTTAAACAAAATTAAATTTAGACAAAATTTTACTCACCTGTTCAAAGTGATGAGACACATACACTCCAAGCACCACTTCAAAATTTCGTCCTTAAAATTCTTCGGCATCTCATCTTGCAAATTCCTGATATTGACCGACCGTTCCACAAATTCATCGCAAATCATGTTGATTGCTTTCGAATATTTATTCACTGAGGTCTTTATAGGAACTTCCATAGAATCGTGCATTCGTTCCCATGCAGAACCAGACCTATAATATAATAACGACTGACATGTTTTTATATAACAATTAAGTTTCTCGACTTGTAATATAATTAGTAATAATAACGGGAAAAAGCATATGAGATACTTATTCGTCTAAACTTAGGATCGTTGAGATTATATGTATGTATTAAAAAAAAGGTACAGGTATAAAAGCATATAATGTCCTGTTCATCAGTATAGTCGCATATAGATTCATGAAGCTGAACTTACAATAGTGATGATAGAAAAGCGCTGATGCTGTTAACATGGTTTACGAAACGTGCGTCGAGAAAGTGATTCTGTGTTTAGTGGTAAATCTGTTTGACTTTAACGTCGTTTTATCAAATTTTAAAATCATTGCCATCTAGTGACATATCTAAATTAGTATAACACATCGGTCAATAAGTTCACGATCTGACATATAGATGGCGCCATTTACAACAAATTATTACCAGTGGTCGATTGTGCCAACCTTCCAACGTCATGTGTCAAAATTTCATCACAATATGTTTACTAGTTTCTGAGTAGTGCTTTAACTGACGCTACTTTTGTTATTTTCAAAACGATGGAAAAAAATTAATTTCGTGTGTTGATTAAGCATCGCTTTTTGATGAAGAAAAATACCATTGAGGCAAAAGAATGGCTTGTTAAACATTACCCGGACTCTGCTCCAGGAAAATCAACCATAATTGATTGGTATGCTGAATTCAAACGTGGCCGTACCAGCACCGATGAAGCTGGACGCTCTGGACGTCTAAACGAGGTGGTTACCGTAAAGTAAAGCTGCAGGATATAGCTGATATCATGAAAATATCGAAAGGAAGTGTTTACACCATTTTGCATAAATATTTGGTAATGCGTTAAGTGCTATCGAAATTGGTACAGTGTTTGCTCACAGCGGACCAAAAACATCAACGTATTGATGATTCTGAGCAACATTTGGAACTGTTTAAGCGAAATGAAAAGGATTTTTTCATGCGGTATGTGACAAGCGAGCAATCCAAAGCGAAAAAAAAAACATAACCATCGGCAGACAAAGTTTTGATTTTGAAGAACGAGATCGCAGAAAAAGACTCCAAATGAAAGTGCTGTTTCACCAAGACAACGCACCATGTCACAAAACGTTGGCACCGATGGCTAAATTGCATGAAGTGCATTTTAAATTGCTTCCTCGTTCACCGTATTCTCCAGATCTGACCCCCAGCGACTATTTCCGCGACTCAAAAAATGCTCGCTGGAAAAAAAATTCGTTTCAATGAAGAGGCAATTGCCGAAACTGAAGGATATTTTGAAGGCAAAGACAAATCTTTCTATAAAAAAGGTGCATACACGTTCGACAAACGTTGAATGATTGTATTGATCTTCAAGAAGAATATATTGATGAATACAGTCGAAATTTGCAAAGGAAAGTGTCTTTTACGTGTGTTAAAATACCGGTACCAACCTATGGTATCGAGACTCCAGCTGATATAAACAAAATCAAAAGGATTCTACAAATAGCAGGGGTAAAAACTCTAAGAAGAATGGTGGAAACGACTCTTAAGGATAGAGAGAGAATCAGAGATATAAGAAAAACATGCGGTG
Organism: Cosmopolites sordidus; assembly: GCA_031761425.1. Classification (NCBI taxonomy): domain Eukaryota; kingdom Metazoa; phylum Arthropoda; class Insecta; order Coleoptera; family Curculionidae; genus Cosmopolites; species Cosmopolites sordidus. Next base: position 223,022 of record JARFXV010000545.1, read on the forward strand.
TTGAGGATATAGTAAGATGGAGTAGAAAAAGACGGGTAATCAACACAGATTCGGAAAAAAAACTGGAAATATTTGTGATGCAGTATCATGTAACATGGAGAAACATGGTTTGTTTCCAGAATTATTGTACAAAACTCTGAATAGTTTGTTTCCAGAATTATTGTACAAAACTCTGAATACTCCGTTTGCAATTCAGAAGATAAACCGTTGAATTAAAATATGATCACTTCAAAAATAGGAAATAGCAGAGCTCCAAATACACCAGAACTACGTCTTTTATAAAACTTTAAAGATCCTTCCTGATCAGAGTTTATTATTAACTAATCAATGATAGAATAGATTATGCTCACTGTACTAAGTAAGATATTACATGGACTTAAACAGGAATTAAATTTTCAAAAAGTAAACAAACCAAAAATTAATTTATTTTACTTATCAGGCTAAAATTAGCTCAAAAAATATATATGGAAATATGTCATAATAGAACTGATAAAGAACATAAAGATAAAACAAAGATTATAACATCAAGAGGGTGAACGGAATTAGTGGAAATAAATGCAAGCATAAAATATTCCATCATTATTCGAAGTGTGGTCATTAGCAAAAATCCACAAAAGTGCAGATTTTAATTAGAAAACAGTCATTGAGACTGAGAAAAATGTCCTTTAATCATCTAAGAATAGATTAGATTATACCACAGCAACGAATTATTTAGTTAGATAACGATGACGTGAGCACAGATTGAATATAAATAAAATTTAAGTTTATATTAAATAATGATAAAACCAATTAAAAGTAAAAATAACTAGAATAGCAATAAAGCCACAAGAAGTACACATTTATATTTCGTTGTACAGACTAATCTCCTTGAGGAAATCAAGGAGATAGTCAGATGGGGTACTTTGAAAATTGTTCCCAATATAACCCGAGAGCCGTACCTCCAGCGAAGAGTAGAAAGAATAATGCAGGAGGATAATAGGTGGAAAACCGAAACCGAAAACCATTTGTAAAATTTTGCCTGCCAGATAGATAAGTTTTTTTTCATCGAATTGCGATAGCTGACGAAAAATTGATCTATTTTGACAACCCAAAGGGCAATAATTGATGGGTGGACCCAGGCCACCCCTCAACATCACAACCAGTACGTAATATAGATATGGAAAGAAGGCTTTGCTGTGTATTTGGTGGGATAGTAGAGGAGCTGTGTATTACGAACTACTGAAACCTGTTGAAATGATTACTGGCGATCGATACCGACAACAATTGATAAAATTAAACCGAGCATTGAAGGAAAAACGACACTGCATGGTAAACTCATTTTTCAACATGACAATGCTCAGCCCTATGTTGCAAAATATGTAAAAAACTATTTCGAAAACGTTAAATGGGACGTCCTACCCCACACGCTGTATTCAACAGACTTAGCCACTTCAGACTACCACTTATTTCGATCGATACAGCACGGACTTTCAAAACAACACTTCCAGTGAAAATTTGGCTTGATGACTGGTTGATCTCAAAAAAATAAAAAGTTCTTTTGGCGCAGTATATATTCTTTGACAAAAAGGTGGGAAAAAGTAATAGCTAACGATAGCCAATACTTACGCCCGGAAATTATTAATCGAATAGTGGCGGCTCGTGAGGGGGGGACGTTGGGGCTCCAGCATTTATCACAGTAAACCATTTTTCAGAGCAAAAAACAATATTTTATTTCCATTCACCTCCGGTATAGGGTTTAATAGCACGAAAAGTAAAAAGAAGGAAAGGGAAAGCAAAAAAAATCTTCAGCAACACTATTTTCTTCTACGCCCCCCCACTTTAAAAACCCGCGAGCCGCCACCGTAACCGAAACACCTATTAGAAATGAATAAATTATTTTTGATTGGCCATAGTTTGTTATCACCCTCCATAAGATCCCATTCAAGTTTAGATCGCGAATTTTAGCTTTTACGCTATGGAAAGTATCATTGCAAAAAGGAATTGTAGTAATTTTCATTCATCTATTGCTGATTCTATAGCCTAACTATCAGCAGACTCATTGACGTGAATTCCCACACGGCTCGGGATCCAAAAGAATAGGATGAAGTAGGATTTAGAGAAAAGGGAAGATAGATCATGAATCTTGACGTGCAATGGATGTAAAGAGATGGGATGTTCTAGAACCTTAAAGGAATCAATATATATATATATATATATATATATATATATATATATATATATATATATATATATATATATATATATATATATATAGATATATATATATATATATATATATATATATATATATATATATATATATATATATATATATATATATAGATATATATATATATATATATATATATATATATATATATATATATATATATATATATATATATATAAAAGCCAGTTGTGAGAATAAAGACAAGAACTGAAAAAGAGATTGGCAATAATTCCTAGTCAAAAGAAGAAGAAAATCATAGGATTGCCATGTATCAAAGAAGGAACAGTCAAAAAATTATAAATTCAATGAGAGCACCACATATTGTCTACTTCAGGCATTACAGCCAGTAGTGTCAATGTCTGAACAAAGCCTGGACGTGAAAGGGGAGAAAGAATATAAAAATCAAGCAAAAAAAAATGAAAGCGAGGAGAACCGATAAAAATACGGAAAGAAGAAAAAATAATAACTAAAGTAACTAAAGTATATCTTAAACATTGCACTTACATTAGAAATGGCCCTGCCTGTCTTAATCTCCTGTGTTCCAGACGATATTTTTCAACGGAATCTAAACAAGCTCTAACCGGTTGTTTTCCTTCGTTACGAAACACAATACTGGCATGTTCCGGTCTTGAAAGGAGAACCACATCTCCACCAAATGGACCGTGCAATCTGACCACCGGGCCATAAACGTTAAAGAACTTTTGAAAAAACTTGGCGTTACCTCCCCAACTGAGAAGGTTTCCTACAAGAGGGTTGTTTTCTTTAAATCGATTTTAGGATTAATCAGTATGCTCCATCGTTATAATACTGTGGACTTACCAAAAAATTTTCCCATATTCATTACTTGGAACAGAGTGCCGGCTGTAATTTCGGTACTTAGGGCAGGGATGCTACTCCACACTTTGGAAATGATCTTTAAACTGTGAGGTCCGGGTATAGAATCAAATGCGCAAACATTGTGATCCAGTTTAACTGCTGTCTCAGGTTCTTTAACTTTGGAAACAACTTTTTGTTCCACTAAAATAATTAGAAAAATAAATATCGATTCTGACGCCATCTTTTGTTCAAACCCGATAACTAAAAAAATCTATACAAATCAAAGATTTAAACATTTTATTTTATTAGAAAAAATAAATGAATAAGTTTTTTTATATCTTCCTTACAACTTACCTGGTATATCCACCTTTGTGACTGCCGGTGTAGATCGAACCGAATCTACAAGGGGAGGGCCTGTTACTTCTGCCGTTGTGGATTTAGCTTCGGTGGCATAATTGATGAGGCTTTTATTTCTAACTCTAACTAAAGAATTCACACTTTTCGTTGAAAATTTCCACATTTTAATTGAAAACTGTTTAGACAACGTGACACCTTAACGTTGACTTTTCAGTATCGCCGAATTTGTCAAAATGACGTATTTTACTTTCAAGGCTACTGTGATAACTAGTAGGGGTAAGTAGAGGGAAAATTTGAAATAATATTTGCAGTATAAGCTAAAAGAACACATTTTTGAAATTTTTATATACAGTAGTCAACAGAAGTGTTCATACAGAAAATAAAGCAATTAACGTTAGTAGCTGAAAAGGCAACCAATATTTTCGTAAAATTAGTTAATAATTTTATATATTTTTTTAATGCTGAATTAACAGCAGAAAACAGGATTTATAACGCAGATTTTTTAACGCAGTCACCACAATTCGATGCATTTAAACCAACGATTAATACCCTCGATATAATGTGATTTATCTAATACTGCAAAGGAAGAGATTGGCTCAGCTTTGACCTCATCAATTGCAGTGAATCTTTGCCCAGCAAGCCATTTATTCGGGTTTGGGAAGAGGAAGTGATCGCTGGGAACCAAATCCAGCGAATACGATGCAGATGAAAGCACGTAGGTCATGAAGTTCACAATCCGACACGTATGTGGGCCGCCGCATTATTGTGTTGAAAGAGCATTTCATTTTTGGTCGAATGTAGACGTTGAACCTGAATATTACCCTTCAATTGGTCCAATAGTAAATGGTAATAGACCCTGATGATGGTACTGTTCCTATGTCCCTCCTCTTGTATTCCTGTGGTACTCTCCCTGGTGATGGTGTTGTTCGAACAACAACTGTGTGATTTGGCCCTTACTGACTTTTATTTCTTACCAAATTTCGACAGACTTGATGAGCATACGATTTTTAATTGTTGGTTTCCTAGCTGGTATCATCTTTTTATTCTCACTTTATTATATCAGGCATTATAGGAGTAACCGGTAAATAGTCTTGTCTTATTCCAGTAAATACTTGGGATCTACCAGCGTGTCATCTATCCATGCTTCAGCACCTTATTTCGGTATATATCTTCAATCATTTTTATTAGATCTGGCAATCCTCTTATGTAATAAGTTAACAACATCCCTTAATGCTGCCTCAGATCCATGAAACAATGTTCAAGTATACTGTACTCCAATGACTTTTCCCCTGTCTTCTAATGTTATTATGTTGTTAATTGTACTGGTTATTTTTTTTGTAATTAATTTTAGGGTTAAGTAAATTAGTTCCACCATAATTTATCGGATCGTATTTTTCCCCTTTCTTGTATTAATTTTAGATGAAGATACTTGATCTGCACTCGTGAGGCATCTTATGATGTTTTATAACATTTTCAATGAGTTCATATTGAGTAAATGAGTAAATAATTTATCCAGATGGGCTTTTTATATGCTGACTGGTAGTATAGTCACCCCATATCATAATCTATAGTACTATTTTACCTGTAGGTGTCGGGGTTGCCTATATTCGGTTTCTGTCCGGTTAACCACCAGGTATTAACCACGCCCGACATCGCTTAACTTATCGAGAACTAATGCTCGAAATGGTGCGGCTTTGTTCCTGATTGGTAGTGCAATATTTATTATAAAAACAACTTTATATGAAGGTATTTAAATTTATTTAATACATAATAATCGTCCATTCCACCATAATTTATCGAATCGTATTTTTCCCCTTTCTTGTATTAATTTTAGATGAGGATACTTGATCTGCACTTGTGAGGCATCTTTTCATGTGTTAAAACTTTTTTAATGAGTTCATATTTAGTAAATGAGTAAATAATTTATACTTAGTACTATTTTACCTGTAGGTGTCGGGGTTGCCTATATTCGGTTTCTGTCCGGTTAACCACCAGGTATTAACCACCCCCGTCATCGCTTAACTTACCGAGAACTAATGCTCGAGTGGTGCGGCTTTGTTCCTGATTAGTAGTGTAGTATTTATTATAAAAACAACTTTATATGAAGGTATTTAAATTTATTTAATACATAATAATCATCACATTAGTTAGTAGCTTATAATTAAATAAAAAAATAAAGAAAATTATAACATCAAACACATTTTCCACATAACTGATCATAGAGTGGTTTAAAATATCAGGTAAAGATTATACAATGGGAACAATTATACAATAATTATTTGGCGGGATTTTTTAAATTAACATATGCTTTTGTACACCGTAAGTTTGTGCAGAATTCGTTGATAAAATTCGCTATATACGTGTCTTTATCAGACTTTTTCGACTCGAACAAAATAACGAAATATATGTTAGGCTCCACCATCGTGAGGCAATAAGTACATTGATCCTGAAAAATACAGAATTTTTATAGAATAAGAATAATTAAACATCAAAAAAATCTAACATTAGGTTCTCAACTAACTGTTGAGCCCTATGTTTCATCTGACTTCGTTCAATGACTTCGTTCAATGACTGTAGAACCTGTTCAAATCAGAATTTATTTCCAACTGTAAAGTTATTTTAAAGCGCCATCTTTCCGCTTTAAAGCGAGGTATAATATACGAGCCTACTGCGAATATAACCCGAAAAATCAGCTGCAGAGGCTAAAACGTTGGAAAAGTAACTTTTGAGGCAGTGCCTTTTTTCGCCTTTCAAGTGGTAAACTCAGGACGTAATTTGTGTCGCTTTAGAAGATAATGCTCTTTCTTACGGTGGTTGTAAGAAGTAATTCCAGCAATTCTATACTGGAAATTTGCAGACTTGACTCCTCCGAAAGGTGTTCTACGTTGTCGATGACTATTTATCGCGTGGCTTATTATGGTTTTGTGCTGATCAAGATTGGTGCATAAGTGGGAAGAGTAAACAAAAGAACGCCAAGGCTGGTGAGGATATAGCTGGTTACACTTGGTGCTGAAGTCCAACGGATATGGCCGCTAAACCGTCAAGTTCGGGAAAACCCTGAAAATAAACCAGACATGCATAAAGGCCTCAAGGTGGCAAATCCACCATCAGGATGAGTTTGTACCCGGTTTATTCTCCAGACCTGACCCTTAAAATTTTCACCTCTTCAGGAAAAAGGAAGATGAAAAAATCAACAATGACTTTAAGGCATTAAAATAATCAACTTTTTATTTTTTCGATGTGTAATTCCACAGTTGCCTGAAAGGTGGTGAAAGTGTATAGAAAGTGATCACTTCAAATATTAAATTTGTAATGGTTTTTTTCATAAGTAAAGATCAAAAAATAAGACCCTCAACATATAATTATTTGGAATATTGTGAACGATAATTCGTGACTCAACCAAGTACGAGCCTCCCATGAACAAACTTACTTGCGATCTAAACTTAGTTATGGGTTTGTTTAAAATTGGAAACTCAGCCGTATCTGAAATCATTTTCAATATTGTATCCAGCTGTGGAGGACTTCTCTGCAAAATAAAAATACGAGACTTAGATGATGGAAACAAGAAAAAAATTTAAACTTACCGGTGGATAGGAAACGATAATTGGAAAACTATCATAATCAGCGATATCACCTTCGACTTGATAATCAGACAATAAAATCACACAAGCTGCATCATATTTTCTTTGGAACGAAACCATCCTAAAAAAAATCTATGGTCTCATGGATGATAAGTAATTATTTCATTTGAATAGTTTTAGATTTGATTTGAATAGTTTGTAGTAGTTGTTTCCTGAAGTTGTGTTAAGTAGGCCCTAGGCCCTTCATGTTTCTTGAATTATTCACGTACCAAGTTTTAAATTGGGTGGTGGAGGCTTCTAGTTAACCCAGAATTTACCTCGTGATTACAGCAGCAAGTCGTGTATTTTCTTCACAAGATGATTTTCTATCAGCGAAGAATTACGCGTTATTTTTTAATCCGTTCTCTAACTGGTTTTTTGAACAATTTTTCCCATTTGTAAATATTTCCTGCACCACAAAATTTTACAAGCAAAATCTTGACTCGATAATGATGATAGTTGATAGGCTGATAGTTTAACACTTAGCCAAGGAATATTGAGAGATTTTACCTTTGATAATAGTCGTGTTGTAGTTTTGAACAAAGATGTCTCATGTCAGTTGGTGTAGTTTGATTGGCCAAAGTATCATGAAAATATAAGCTGAATTTGCTCAGAACTGCTCCTTTTAACTTTTGCAACCATAAAAACAATGCAGGCAATGGACTGTTTTTCAAAAAACCCAATTTCCAAGTCTAGGATACAAAAACACTTATTAAACATTTTTCACTAAGAAACACACATATAAACAGAAATAGTTTATGGAATCCTGTATCCTAGGCATGCTTATATATAAATCTATGTATGCTTACATATAAATCTATGCATGTTTACATATAAATATATGCATGCTTACATAAAAATCCATGTATGCTTACAGATAAATCTATGTGTGTTTACATATAAATATATGTTTGTTTATATATAAATCTACATATATTATATGTATTTTGCACACAAATTTATATCATAAACCTACCTCTCTTTGCATTTTCCTTTCCCACGCAGCTAATCTAGTATGAGCTCCATGAATAAGAGCTAAAGAGGGCAGAAATTGTAATCTTTGCAGTTCATACATTGCTTTAAATAATTGTTGCAGCACCTCACATTCAAAACTAAACACAGCTTTCATCGGTGTCAAGCAAATATTTGTGAAACCAAAATGATTGTTTTGAATAATCGTTTCTATCATGTTCATTAAATCAATGTAAGCTATATGTTTGTTGCTCATAGCCATATTGTATAGTTTCTCATATCTAAAAATTAACTTTACTTATTTATAATTTGGTTACTTATTAAATAGTGTACAGGTCAATTAAACTTATCCTCGCATATACAAATTGGGTTATATTTTGACAATAATCTTGTAATCCTGGATTAGAATGCCTACAGCCATCCTCAATTTTCCTTAGGTCATTTTTCATATATTCAAAAACAGATCTCAAGGAGTTCTACAAATGCAGATTTCAAATTGTGATATTGATGTGGTTTAACACATACATCTTTTCTTAAAAAACTCTTTTGCTTGTTTTGAAGAAATCCAAGATCCATATAGCTCTTCTCTGCTAGGGCTAGTTGTTGTAAGAAGTTAAGAAACATTGTTCTTGGACTAACAGGTGTTTTAGGTACTTTTTCTTTTTCCTTAACATTTATTCAGAGTTATGGTACTTTAAAAAGTAAACACCCTCAAACCCGATACTTACAACATGCTCCTTGGCTTTATCAAAACACAATTGAGAAATGTAAGTGAAATAATTAAAAAGAAACTCGTCCTCCTTTTCCATGTTTCCCTAGCTAATTCTTAAGTAAATATAAACAAAACCCTCAAGTTATATTATTGTTTAACGAAGATTGTATTGTAATTAGAACATAACCTACCTTTCAATTTAACCTTGTATTTTTAAATACTATTTTATAAATCACAGAGAAACATACTGGAACAAGATATATTTAAGATTTTGGTATTATAGTAATGTAAATTAATAATGTCTATCACATACGGAAAAGTAGTTTCTAGCATAATATCAGAGAGATTTGGCCCAGTAGTAGAAAAAGTAGCAATATTCTTATTTAAATGCCAAAACAGTCCCTTACTGTATATAAAGAAAGGTATTGATCTACCTTTATCTAAAATAAAAGAGTCTCTTTGTGTATTAATAAAATACCGATTGGTTAAATACAAACCAAATAAGAATGAACATTTAGCTAATTACTCATTGGATTCAGATAATGTTCTGCTTATGTTAAGATATCCCAAATATTTAAATCATGCCAAGAAATCATTTGGTGATGAATCTGAAATGATTATTGAGGAAGTTTTACAAAGGGGTAATGTTTAACTATATTTGTAGAGCATAGTGGAACATTGTATTAATTTTTAGGATATTGGTCAGCTTCAGAACTAATTTTGAAGGTTTATGAAAGACTATCAAGCAACTCAGATAGAACAATATCATTATCTCAGATAAAAGATAAGTTGGTTTATTTGGTTACAGCAAAATATATAACCCGTGTTCCATACCCCAAAGAAGAGAAACCTGTTCCGATATTAACCGTTGAAGAAAGTGAGATAAGTCATTTACCTAATATTGACATACAAATTTTGCTATTACACCAAAAAGGTGGTAAAATGAACTTACCAGATAAAAATGTATATTGGGCTGTGAATTTTGATAGATTTCATCAGGATATGAGAGATCAAATAATATGTACAGCTTTTGCTAGAAAATTTGATGAAAATGCTGGTGATATTATAAGGTATTTATATTAAATCAATTTTTATTATTTACAAAAAATACTTAATGTTTTAGATTATTTTTAAGACAAATGTATATTAGGACTGAGCCTTGGACTGATGTTTCAAATCCTATACCAGCACTGGAAGTTAAGGACATTTTGAAAAAACAAGCTGTTTCATCTCAAAGTTTAGCATTTTTTGATCAATATATGAATATAATTGGTGAGTTATGCATAATTTTTAAAAATATATTATAATTTATTATTTTTTTTGTAGAGCAAGATAATAGTAAGCTTTTGAGGAAGGCAGGAGAAGCCAGTGGAGGGTCATATCAATTGTTCCTTAAGGAAGCATTTCTTTATTTTGTGTGGGAGTTGATAGAACAGGTTGTACTAGAGAAGTATGATTCTAAAGCAGCCCGAATATTTAGATTAGTTAAATTAAAACCGTATATAGAACCTGATCAAATTCAACAGCTTGCAATGATTCCTGCAAAGGATGCTAAAATGCTTTCTTATCAGTTGTATGAAGACAATTTTCTACATATTCAAGTAAGATTTTTAATTAACCTATGCTGTACCAATAATATCACCTTGATTTGAAGGAATTAAGAAAAGCTTCTGCAAACAATGGTCCTACAAAAAATTTTACCCTATTCCATATAAAATTGGATAGTGTAGTTAGAATGTTATTAGAAACTTGTTACAAAACTCTTTTTAACACAATGACAAGAAGAACTAATGAAAAGTTTTTAAATAAGCGTATCATTGACAAGAAACATCGTATAGATACTATTTTAATGGCCATGCGAAATCAGAATGCAACAGAAGAACAAATGGCAGATGTAAGAAAATTAGAATGAATATTTTTTAATTAAACAATCATTACTGTGTTTTGTAGATAGAAGAAATGATTACCTTATCTGAAAAGGAGATTTTGGAAAATGTAAATAAAATAATGAAGAAACTAAGCACAGTAGAATTGGAGGTTGACGAGACTATTTTTATGTTACAAATGTTTTTAGTTTATCAATAAGTTTTATTAAAGTAAACTGTTTTTTTTTAATAAATGTTTTCTTTCATACCTGTGCTTCGAAAAAAAAGATGAAATTAGATAACCGAAAATACAGAAGGTATTAACACCCTAGTTTACCGACCCTTGTCAAATGTTGACGTTTTATCCTTCAGTCACGTGACACGATCGACATTGGAATAGAAATTTTCGACCACGAGGTTTTCAGCCCTCAAAAAAAATTACTTACCGGCTTACAATATACAAGTTGTGTGATTTTTTAAGATGCCCTCGAGCAACCCTTTACCGCCCAAAGAGAATGCTTTATTTAAACGAATTTTGGTTAGTAGGGAAGGCATTCAAATCGCGGCGAAATCCAAGGCTGAAATATGTACATAATTCAAAATATTTCACTCTATACTTTGTCTGGCTCTGATAACTTTTAAGCCTTTAGCGAAGCCGCTAATACACGAGCCTATGACAACTTACAATGCAAAAAATAACAAAGCTAGCTTCTTATATAAAAAAAAAAGCTTTTATTTCTGTCTTGTTATTTTGCCTATGATTTGTTTGTCCTTAATTTTTCAGAATTAGAGGGTTGTTTTAAATTTACAGAAAAGTTACGAACATAAGCAGTACAAAAATGGGTTGAAATTTGCCAAACAAATATTATCAAATCCCAAATTTCAGGAACATGGAGGTTAGTTTTACTTTAACTCTCCTAAAATCACACAATATTGGTAGAATCTATACTATTTGAATATAGTTACAGCTATCTGTTATTAATATATGTAACAGTTAAAGCATAACAGTTTGTTTTTCAATTAATCTTTTCTAGAAACCTTGGCAATGAAAGGTTTAACACTGAATTGTCTGGGACGTAAGGAAGAAGCTTATGAATATGTTCGTAGGGGTCTAAGAAATGATCTAAGATCTCATGTATGTTGGCATGTATATGGACTTTTGCAAAGGTATTATTTTAAATTTTGTACAGTGCCTTTTTATACAATTAAAACATGTTTAAGGTCGGATAAGAAATATGATGAAGCTATTAAATGTTACCGTAATGCTCTCAAGTGGGAAAAGGACAATATACAAATTCTCAGGGATTTGTCTTTATTACAAATACAAATGCGGGATTTGGAAGGCTACAGAGTAAGTCTTTTTTAAAATATTTCACGGATTTTACATAACAAGTAACTTTTAGGACACAAGGTATCAACTCCTTATGTTGAGACCAACACAAAGGGCTTCCTGGATTGGATATGCAATGTCATTCCATCTTTTAGAAGATTATAAGAATGCATTAAGTATACTTGATACATTTTTGGATCAACAACAAGTATGTAATTGTTACATACTGAAAGAATCTGTAAAAAATTGTTTTATTTTCTAATAGAAACTCCCCACTGCTGATTATGAACAAAGTGAACTACTCCTTTATCAAAACCTAGTCATTCAGGAATCGGGCGATCTACAACATGCCCTAAATCATTTGGATGTTTATTCATCACAAATTGTTGATAAGCTGACATTAAAAGAAAATTTTGCTGAATTGAATTTGAAGTTAAAGAATTACAGTTTTGCTGCTTGTATATATGAAGAACTGATTCAGAGGAACCAAGAAAATACCTTGTACTATAAAAAGTTGATTGAAGCCCAGAGGTTAACCAAAGAAGAGGATATATTAGCATTTTATTTGATATATGCTGAAAAATATCCTAGAGCTATGCCTCCAAAAAGGTAATTATAATTAGTTGGTAATTTATATAGTTTAAAATGTAGCAGGGTTCTCTTATATTGGCAGTAATAGTATCTAAAGTATTATATACCAGGGTGTAACCAAATTTTTTGTTTTTTTTCTTGCGGGCATGGCAAACGCACCCCCGAAAACGGAGGGTGTTTTTGAAAAGGCTTCAAAACGACTAACGCCGCTCGGGAGAATTGGGAAATAGAGGGGGAAGGTAAAATAATTATCTGCACCGTTCAGCTTTGGTTTAAATGGGTTTTAGGGTTGGGGGAAGAGAGGGGAAGATCAGGTCGTCTACGGTCTCTCGATGCCGACGTTTTAAGAGCAGACTCATTGTAGTTCGAAGAGGTTTAGAGTTTAAGGTGCTGGCTCAAAGATGGGTTGAGGTCATTGAAAATTATGGCCTTAATTTTAAGGAATCACCTCTAGGTGTACGTTTTTTTAAACAGATGTACTAAAAACTTAAAAACGCAAATTCTTTTGTTACACTCTAGTAGTTAAGTGAACTATTTTCTAACATTGGCAATTACCCATTACATTGTGATATTGGAGTAATTGGTCCAATCATATCTGATAGCTGGTACTGTCAAGACACAAGATGAGGCATGGAACCTCCAGCACTTTAATTGTGTACCATTTTTCAACTTTGCTTTCAGTAATTTTATGTTTTTTAAAGGTTACCATTGAATTATGCCACTGGGGAACAATTCAAAAATTTAGTAGATAAATATATGCAAAAAGCCTTATCCAAAGGTGTTCCACCTTTATTTGTGGACTTGAGAAGTTTATACAAAGATGCCGATAAAGTTCGAATAATTGAAGAATTAGTTTTAAGTGAGATATTCCTGTTGCCCATAAAGGACGTGCATATTAATTATAATTGTTTTTAGGTTATGTGGAATCTTTAAAGAAGTGTAATAAATACAGTGAGTCGGAGTCGAAGAATGGTCCTAAAGAACCCGCGAGTGCCATTTTGTGGGTCTACTACTTCCTTGCACAACACTATGACTTTTTGAAACAGACTGACAAGGCATTGCATTATATTGAAACTGCCATTGAACATACCCCTACGTTGATCGAGTTATTCGTGACGAAAGGGCGGATATACAAGGTACTGTGTAACTTAAATACACATGAAAATATCAAATATTTGAAATAAATCTTTTTTTTTACTTTTTTGAAGTTAAAGCTTCAAATATAACTATTTAAAAATATTAAATATTCGTAAAATTTTACAATTACACACTATTATATTTTAATGGTAGAGCTAGAGTTATGAAACAGCTTCAGAGTTATTCAATTCAAAATTATCAATCATAAATACTCCGTCTCTGTTCTTGTGAGCTCCAGTTAAGTCATAATGCTTCTCATTGTTAAAGAGGATTTTTAAGAACAGGTTATATCTATTCATCTATCTCATCATCATCAGCAGCAGCATATGCCCATTCACTGCCAGATGACGGTCTCTTCAGGATATTTACAACTCTCCTGGTCCTGAGCTTTTCTCTGCCATTCGGGTCCAATATACTTAATGATATCATCAGTCCATCGTGCTTTCGGACTTCTTCGGGGATGTTTGCAATCAAGCGATATCCACTTCAGGATTGCCTTGGTCCACCTGTCGTTCCATCGCTTTACTATATGGCCTGTCCACCTCCATTTCAATTCTTTTGCTGTTCCTATGATGTCACATTCTTTTGTATGTTTTTTGATCTATGTGCAAGGTTTTCTGTCCCTTGTAATGTCAAGCATATATCTTTCTGTTCTCTTCTATGCTACCCAACTTTTTAAACTGATTGCGATGTGAGTGTCCAGGTTTCATTTCCGTAAGTCATAACGGAATCTAACTATCTATGTAGCTTTATTTTATCTAACTTTGGATGTAGGCCTCTCCTTTAATCAGCCTTTTAAATTATTCCAAGTTGATGTAATCGCCTTGGCTGGCTGGGTGACTCCAAGAATTTCTCCGATTTCTCGAGTTGTTTTGTCTATCAATTAGCTAATATTTTGTTGCCATCATCCTTACCTGATCGTCCAAGACATATGATCACGGTGCCGTACCGTTCCGTGCCGTTACGGAACGGTGTCGGTTTGGAGGGACGTCTTTTTACCGTCCATCAAAAATCATTGTGTGTGAAATCGGCATTAGAATTGCTATAAAGCTGAATCGAAACGAACAAGGTATTCGCAGAGATTATACGTAAAATTCTAAAAAACGAGGCATTGTTATAAATGACAGCTTTAAGAGTCTGTATAGAGTGTATACGTTTCGATATGCAAAATTTAATTCCAAACAAAAAAATCTTCACTATCACCTTCTTATCATATATTTTAAGATATTTTTCATAAAAGTTTAAAATAAATTCCAAATTATAGATCCTGGGAACTATATACTATATATATTATGTAAATTTATCCTATCGTGGATATACGGTGTGAATTTTTAATTTGAGTGATTACGATATTATTTGATATGTGAGATTATACGTCAGCCTAATCATCAAAAGCCCAGTATATCGAAAGATATATAAATACAAAAATAATAAAGATGTTTCAAAATATAAGGTAAAAGATAGAGAGGAATCGAATGGTTTTGTAGTTACGAAAGTGCTAAAACAAGATTGCTATTTATCGCCCACATTATTTAAACTTTATCTGTAGCAAGCATTAAAGTTTTGGAACACCATTTCGGACCACCCTATATATACGGAGAGCGGATTTCTGCCCGCGCTCGGGCAAGGTCACTGTTTATCGGTGTGCTTAGAAGCACTCATGTTTGGGTCAAGGAAATGGTGAAAAGGCAAGACGTATTTATTTACAAAAATATTCCAGTAGATGCCATGATAATAAGTATTTACTGAATATATTTTTTTCTGATTTTGCAGCATGCTGGTGATCCAACGGAGGCCTACAGATGTCTGGACGAGGCCCAGGCAATGGACACAGCTGACAGATATATAAATTCGAAATGCGCCAAGTATATGCTGCGGGCCAACCTCATCAAAGAGGCGGAAGATATCTGTTCCAAATTCACCAGGGAAGGGGTGTCTGCAATGGAGAATCTTAATGAAATGCAATGCATGTGGTTTCAGACTGAATGCGCCCTGGCTTATCAGCGATTAGGAAAATACGGAGATTCTCTTAAGAAGTGCCACGAAGTAGATAGAGTATGTTATAGCTAGAAAATAACTCTGTTGAGTGCAAATTTCTTAATGATTATGATTTTTTGCAGCATTTCTCGGAAATAATTGAGGACCAGTTTGATTTTCACACGTACTGTATGCGAAAGATGACGCTCAGGTCATACGTGGGGCTCCTTCGACTGGAAGATGTCCTAAGAGGACACCCGTTTTACTTCAAGGCGGCGAGGTGCGCCATTGAAGTGTACCTACATCTGTTTGATGCCCCGCTCAAGGACGAGAGTGCTGAACAAGAATTAAATACAGGTGAGTTATTGCCATATTTTAATTTCTATTTGTTTTTTTTTTATAAAGCCATAAAACTATTTCGGGTTTTATTTGATTTTTCCGTAGTTAAATCATTGGAAATCGTCAATGAGGGTTTACATAGGACTGTTTCTTTAGTAATGTTAATCTTCTATGTGTTTATTAAATTAGTTAAATAAGTGTGACTTACGGTTGCGTTTTTAAAACAACTTTTATTCAATTTATTATCACACTTCTTTTTACACGACTAAGGGCCGGTTCTACAATGCAAGAGTATACCAGGTATAAGCTGTACTTGGAATAAAATTTGAAACGCCTAATCTAGAGAACAGGCGTTTCAAATTGTATTCCAAATATAGCTTATACCTGGTATAATCTTGCATTGTAGAATCGGCCCTAATTATTATAAATAAACTGTATAATTGAATAGGTCGACTCTTCTGTCTTTTAATCTGGTCTAAGGCCTGCTGGCTGTAGGACACCTACATCCTATTTATACCCGAATTGCTAATAGCGCAGCATTCCTGTTGCATTTCAGTCAAGTGTTTCAAAAAATCCTGTATGGTGCTATCGCTTTTTTTCTGTTTGTAGTAGCAATTCTTGCACTTCTTGTTAGTAGTTTGACAAGAGGTATCGTTGTAATAGTTGACTGCTGTGACTAGGGAGCGGATTTTTTCCTGAACTCGGCTAAGGTTACAAGTCTTATCAGTGTATTTAGTCTTACTTATACACTACTGACAATAATTGAAATAAATCTATAAAATATATATAGATATTTTCATAAATTGAAGCGATGGCGCATGCCATTGCGTGAAACGAGCTATTCACTTATCTTTCCGGTCAGCTATTATACTTATTCACATATTGAAACTCAGATTTTCCCTTAACTGGCTTGTGTTTCGGTGACAAAAATTCTCAGGCAGAGCGAAAAGCGTTGGATAAATTAGCACCAACAAACGAAATATGAGGTATTTTCATAGAGAGCTTCAAAAAACCACTGCAGTCACCCAATAGTCCGCTGTTGGAACAGCGAAATTGGTCAGTTTGCGCTGCAAATTGATGCCTCTTCCACTCTTTTCGCTGGACGTTAGCCCCCTTCGACTTAAAGCAATGGCTGGCTGAAAAGGAATTTACAACGAATGAAGAGATCATTGCCGAAACAGAAAACTATTTTGCAGAGTTCGAAAAGTCGTACTAATAGGGGCAAAAACATTATTTTATATATAGCAGAGCTGTAACTCGCAGGCTAAAATAAAGAATCTATAAAACAGATATAGAAGGTGTAGATGTGCAAGTGATGCATGAATGTTGAACATGTGAACAATGAGAACGACAGAAGATAGAATTTTGTAGATATGGGGAGAGAGGTATTAAGGAAAATATTTGGAGGTAAAAGAGTGGAAGAGAGATGGGAGAGAAGAATAAACCAGGAGTTGAAGAAAACATTGTGGAATTCCTAGAAGACAGAATTAAAAAAAAAGTAGAGTGGAAACAAAAGAAGAAGAACGCCCAGATCAAGATGGAATTAATAATTAAATGAAGAAAATAGATAATAGAGAAACAAGATCCTATTAGCTCTGTAGTGTGTTGAATGTGCAGCGTCTAAATATTCCATTTCTGGAAATACACCTCCCCAATTTGACCCAACCTATTTTAGTCTGCTGTCATGCTTATCAATTGTGGTCCGGTACTCTTCTCTATGTTCTCCCTCCATCGAGCACTGGGAAGTCCGCGACCTCTTGCCCAATCTGGATCTCTACTCCGTAATCTTGCGCATCCACTCATTGTCTGTTGTTTACATTAAGTGTTCTGTCCATCTCCATTTCAATTTAGCTCTATGTGGTGTTATATTTCTGACTCTTGTTATGGTACGTACTCATTCATTTGTTTGCTCTTACTTCCAGCATCGATCTTTTGATCTTCCGTTGTGTTGTCAATTTTCGAAATGACTTTGTTAGACTTTCTTTAAGTTAACATTCTTCAGCTTCCCGAAGAGGTATTCACCCTAGCTTTGTTCGTCTCGGAATTGCTAGATGTGTCTGCATTAACAGATATTTTTTGCTCCTAAAATATATATTATTATTATTATTATTCACGTATGGGCCCTTTTGTCTAGTTAACCTACTCGGATTCATCCGTTTTATGTGTCCGTAAAACTTAAGTCTTCTTTTTCTCATATCGCTATGTATATCTGTGTATTGTTTGATTTCTTGGTTTTCTCGAAGTCGGTATGTTGTGCTATTTATTTGTTTGGGGCCTAAGATTTTTCTTATGATTTTTCTTTCCTTCTTTTCAATCTCCTCGATGTCTCTCTTTCTATTCAAGATAAGCGTTTCTGCCCCATATAGACATTTTGGGTTAATAACTGTGTTGTAATGTCTCAGTTTTGTGTTTTTAGGTATAAATTTTTGGTTGTTAATATTTTGTATAAGTCTCAATGCCGTTTCCATTTTTTGACATCTACCCTTATTGGCGGCTTTTTCCAACTTATTTTCCATGATTATTGCACCCAAATATTTGAATTGAAAGACTCGTCTGATGTTACCATATTTTGTTTTTAGAAATGTTCTAAATAGTCTGTTGCAGGTCATGTATTGTGTCTTTTCAAAGGAAATTTGGAGTCCTACCTTTTCTATTGTTTCTTTTAGGATTTCAATCTGTTTTTGTGCCGTTAATATATCTTGAGCCAAAATTACTAGATCTTCAGCAAACGCCAGACAATCAATTTTGATGTTGGTTCTCCCCAGTTTAATTGGCTAGTCAATATTCAGGCCCGACCTTTTTCACGCCACTCTTCTATTACTTTTTCTAGAACACAGTTAACTGTTGGGTTCCACAATCTGATGTGAAACACACAACCTGCGTCTCCGCCTAAATGAGCATTTTCATTGATGAAATTCCCCAACCCCAACCGTTCAACTGGAGGGCACATGTTTCGTCTCTTGATGTTTAGACTCCTCAGGGTACCGACATATGCTCTCTCATCAAAAATAGGGATACTCTATCCACAATCAACAACCTCTGGGGACACTTGTTTCGTCTCTCGATGATCACCAATTTTTTTTTGGGATTCTGCGATAGAAGTATTGTTATCGCACGCTTCGGAAGACGTTTTAAAACTCTGAATTGACATGGAATGGGATTAAATATAAATGGAGTATATCTTAATCTTAGATTCGCTGACGATATTGCGCTGCTTTATACACCTAATAAAATACTCCGATAATTTTTTATCATTTAGTATCATAGTTGGGGTTTTCATGAATGATTTTAAAACGAAACAAGATATTTTTATTAGTTTTTTTTATATCTTACACTATCATTTTTTAAGTTGCTATTTACAACTGTTCTCTTGAACTTTAAACAGTGAAAGCAAATTACAGATTAATTAATTTACTAAATATCTTAAATAATTTTAAATAAATAATTTTCTAACGCTTGTTTCGGATTTATGCTATTACAATAATTTGAAAGTAATAGTCATAAAGTTTTAAGATAATGTCCTAACATAAACTGATCACAGACCAATTCCTACAACATCTAAACACACATCACATCACGCCACACAATTCTTTCACGAATCCTTTGTAACATTTAACCCTTTTTCATTATCAATTTTCCTACCATCTCTCCGTACTCTGTCTTCACGTTGATATGAATAAGGCTGTCTTCTTCTTTCAGCTTGTTGGGGTGGTAAAAAGTAGAAATGAGCTCCTTCATCACCAGGAAGCTGGTATTGTATGTACTCATTTCTACCACCTCCACTAACACCAGGCGTTATTTCAATTGCTTTGATTATTTCAGGATTATGACTGTTGCTTCCTTGTTGATTGGCTTCATAATATTGGGGATTTTGAGGAATAGGCTCACTTTCAGGGTTAATTGGAGGCCTAGGATTTGCATAGTTAACATTTATGTCACTTTCCAGTGATATTGGTTTGTTGTACCCCTGGTTTCTATATGGTTGAGATTCTTGTTGTCTCACGCCGCTGCTGTTCGGTCTTGTGATGGGTCTTTTGAATACAGGAACTGGTGTGGTGGCACTAGGTAATTTTCTTCCGAACACTGTAAAGGATTGCCTAGTTCGTTCATCAAAGTATCCTTCATCAGGTTCAGTGTAAAATCCTTGATGCAGAGGATTGGGAGTGGCTTCAAATGAAAATTCCGCTATTGCTTTAGCAGGAGTGACTTCATATCCTGAATTCTTATTAGGTTGTATGTAGCCTTGAAGCTTCTGCACTTCTTGTTGATACTGAGGATTATAATTATTACTTGGTCTTAAACTATATCCATTCTGCGGACGTTCTGTGCTGAAATAGGATGGTTCCTCAACGTTTAGAGGTTGAATCTGTTGATAACTGGGTTGTTGTGTGGGAACTATTTCAATGGCTTGCTGTATTTGCACGCTATACTTTGGCATCGGTTTGAAACTATCGCTGTCACCATTTACTAAAGGCGAGGGCCTAAAGTTCTTGTTACCCGTCGGTCTGTAGTTCTGAGCTTCAAAACTGTACTGGTACACAGGTTTGGACGAGTGTCTAACAGGGACGCCGGGAGTGGTGTAATATTGATGCAACTGATGCTGCAACTTCGCAACGTGAACACTGAAAGTATTCTGTTTTTGTTTTACTTCATTCTGAGGAACGTATCGCAGTTTCGGTCTGTCATTAACATAGACGAAATGTGGTCTGACAGCTGGTTGATATGTCGATTTTATGATGGGCGATGGTGCTTGGGTTGGCTGATTGAGATGGAAATACTGATTAGGTGGTTCGTAGTAGTGCGGATTCGGCTTGGCGATTGGTTTCTCGGTCGTGATCAGGTTGATACTGGGGTCAGTTTCTTCATAGAAGAAGAAATTGGCAGCTGGCTTTGAGGTAGTTTTGGGATATTGAGCGTTGATACCTAAATAATAAATATGTATTTATCTCATAGTTGTACAGAATATGATAATATATGAGGGTGATTCAAGAATTATTGTTTATAACCTAGTTCTTTGATGAATAAATGAAAAATCGTCTAATATAAACCAAGTTGAAACAGACATTTCTTCTTCTTCCATTACAGAATGGAAGATTTTCTCTGTTTGCTTTGCCTATTCTTTTGATGGATCTTCTACTTGATGGGTGCTCGTCTCTGCGTATTTTGGTCATTCTGTTTGAGTTGATTCTATTGTATGTCTTGATTCCAGACTTTTTTTTTCTTTTTGTAAATTTCACAACAGCCCTTTTCAAAGTTCTGACACTCTTTTATATTGGAAAAATGTTTATTTGTTGCGAACTATTGTGTTTATTAGATATTCTGCCATTCTGAATGCTTTCTGAGTTTGTTGTTCTACTCCTATATTTAAATTTCTTCCACTTTTTCTTATTGTGCATGTGCTAGGTTCTTTGATATCGACAGATGTTTAGCTTTTTTACAGGGGTGCTAACTTTATATAGAAGCCTTTGTGGATCGTCTTCCGTTTTAGGGTTTATGTATAGCATTGTCGGCATAGCATATGATGACGTTTTTATTACTCATTTTATAGACTTTTATTTGTTTCACTCCGTCAATGATTATATTCATTATATTAGGAATAGACTCATTGCATCTCTAAGGTTTGAGTTGGCTTCAGTTCGGTTTTTCGTGCTTTATCAAACGCCTTTGTTAAAGTTACAAAGCAGAAGTATACCGGGACAATAAACTCAATTCGATTCGGTGGCAACCAAAACTGCCTCACAGTATCATTAACACAGATCCAGAAAGGAAAAGTGCAAATTTTATCCCGCAACTTCATGATATATTCAAAGCAAAAATATGGAGAGAATTCGGCCAGGGAATTATGCCCCACCAGCATAACAACCCAGTTTATAAGAGTTACATTGTAGCTGTTCTTTTTTGGATTTTTTCCTACAGCTTCTCTATTTTCCAGATCTAGTTCGCAGAGATTTCCCGGTTTAGACGATTGAACATGAAATATACTTCAATTTTTTTTTTGATTGAAAATTTTCGTGAATTTTCTTAAACTGATTTTTAAACGTAATATTTTACTTACCAATTGAAAATTTCTCCGGTTGTTGGGTAATGATGTGAGATTCTGCATCTTGTGTCGTACTGTGATATTTCAAGGGAATTTGCGTACTGCTAATGAAATGATTACTAAACTTTTGCCTTTCACTGTTATAAGGACGTCCCCTATTTAATTTATAGCTCTGATCAACACCACCAGGACTCGCTTCGTATTCTTGAGCTTGATTCGACTTTGTATTTTGTTCATTATTGCTATTAGGTCTATCACTGACTTTGTTTCTGTATAAATATACTTTTGGGGTGACTATTTCGGGTTTAACAGGCCGCAATATGGTAACTGCTGGTCTTTTCTTTGTAGATGGCACATTTTTTGCTGGCAAATAAGTCCTGTTCAGTCTTCCAACATGCACCGGCAAAATACTGATTATTTTCGGTTTTTCCGTCGTTGGGATGGTGGTTTTAATCAGTTTCGTCGTTTGTGGTTGTGTCCTGGACGGTTGAGTGGTTTTTCTTGATGGCCCCACTCGCATGGTCACCTTACTATAGTTTTTCACCACAGTAACCCTTGTCGGTATAGTTTTGATAGGTTTTGGAGTAGTGATCTCGTTGGTGAGTAGTGGTGGTTCAGTGTGGTGAATAGGAACGTGTACAGGACGAGAATAGGGCCGTTTTGTGGTTGTACCCGGTTCATCTTCGAGAGCAGCAAAGAATTTCGGTGGCGGTGGCAAGATAATGCCCGGCACCAGGGGACCTGGGGGCACCTATAACCAACGGATTCATTTGCGTTGAAGCAATGGCAGAAGCAAATCGACATTAGATGTTAGAAAGAAAAAACAAAGAAGAAGGAGTAATTTCAAGCGATTTATTCATGCACATATACAACAAAACTATAATTGAACACATTTAACTACAGTTACGAGTATTATTCACAATAATTACAGAAATATTAGTACGAGAACTTATAGATTGTTAATATTTTGTTAGGAGAGATTAGTCGAGGAAGTGGTAGGAGTTAGAACAGAAGAGATAGACGAAAGTGTGTGAGATAACTGACCAAGCTCGAGTTGTCCTTAGGGTAGTAAAAGCTGTAGGGCGGCGGATAATAGATTGACGGGTCGTCTTCGTCCAATATCTCCGGGTCTGTTCCATTTCCTGAAATTGTTGTTTTAAATATTATTTAATTAGTCAGTAATTTTTCTTTGGGAAACACAGATTTTCATTAAGAATCCATTTTTTAACATAATTTTTTTCTATTTTATTGATCACTTAATTTTTCCATTGGAACCTTTGGAAATGTTTAGTAAGAATTTTATTCTTCATCACGTTGTTCTACAGCCTGTCAGTGACCCTGACCCCCTACCACCCGGTCCATCTCCAACAGCCCCTTGTCCGTTTTTTATGTGTAGTATTTCTAAACACCAAATCACTTTTTTGAACTTCTCGACGCGGGTTTCGCTAACCATGTTAGCATTATCAGGAGATGATTCAATTTAGATTGAATTGTCGTATATTGAACATAGTAAATGTTAACTCGAGAAGTTGAAAAACAATAAGAAAGTTCTTTATTAATTCAGTTCTTCTTGGCGTTTTAAAATTGCTGGTGAACAAAGTTCACAAAGTGAACAAAGGCGCTATATTCGTTGGAGAAACTGTATAAGCACAACAATATTGATTTGTGAATACTTACCTACGGGTGCGGGTAGTATCGCTGCCCCAGGTGGTAAATGCGCGAAATAAGGCGGTAAGCTGCCGTTCAAAAGGGCGGGGGGGAACGGCAGCCCCCCTGGGGGTTCCCCCGAGACAGGATCTCGCATCGGAGCTTGCCCGGGAGCAGCGTGGGGCGAATCGGGATTGGGGGGCCCTAGAGGTTAGTTACAAATGGTGATTTTAGTTACAGCTACAAACTATTTAATTGTACAATGTATTTTTTCGTTACGATTTATCATTTGGTTTTAAAGTTTTTAAATTGAATAATATTTGGGAAATGGAGGGTTCGAAAAGTTTTCGGTCTGACACAAAGATGTCGCAAGTATGACGAAATGAGTATGACATTTGTCAGATATGATTCCTTATATAGCAGGAGTGGGGAGCAGGCGAAAGCGCACTAAAGAAAGTAAAAATGGTTTCTATTACAGGAAATATAATGGCTTCAGTTTTCTGGGTTTCTTTTGGTGATGGGCTTCTCTTGTCCAAGATTATCTTGGGCAAGGCAAGACCATCATCCAGGATATCAATTGAAGAGTGTCATTTAGACTGAATGTTTATATCCTTGCGATTACTTCGTCTTCACAGACCTGGATAAATGGCTTACAGAGCGAAATTTACTTCAAATAATGAGATATATTGACACAATAGCTTATTTTGTAGAGTTGAACAAATCTCATTATACTGACGGTATACAAAAAGAAAGTCGTTGATATAAGTGTATTGGATTGCAAGATGGTCACGTGAAAAAATAAAAAATAATTCTCCAAAATCTGGCGTCTTTGTCAGGCTTTGTCTCTATCAACTTTCGTGTGTTGTGAAAATCTCGATGTAAATGGTTGCTTAAAAAGAAACCTAACCTTTGAAAGTCTATAAGAAATATTTTTATTATTATCTTTAGCAAGGTAGGTAAGTTTAATAATAAGTAATCGATGCGTTTTTCAGACACTTCCGTGGTGGCTTCAGAAATCGGGAATTTCTTCTGACGAGCATCTTTGTTAATTTGGAAAAGTAGTTACTGGGAGTCAGATCGGGCGAATAGAGTGGATGTTCAATAAGTTGCGATAAATTATCAGAACTGAACTTTAACCTAGCTACGTTTACCTAGCACTCAACTTGATAAATTGAACACAAATTTAACTTACAACTTTCAATGCGTGAGTCTAATGGAAGTGTTAGTAAAAAAAAATACATGTAATGAAACAGCAACGAAAATATATGGAAAAATAAATGGAGTGGTGCAAAAGGGAGGGTGAATGCTTACCTGTTTGTGGGAAATACTCGTTTTGCGGTGGTATTTCGCCATCCCAGCCGGGCGGGGGTGGTAGGGCATAGGCCGGCGTCTCTGCTGACTCATTAAGCGTTCTCGAAGAGTTTGTGCCCAGGATTTGGAGGGGCCCGTCGTCCGTGAGTTGGACAGGAAAGGGCGGCGGTATCTTCGGGTTCTTGGGAATTTTCACCTAAAAAATTTATTGATAATAGAACAATTTGTCAATCAATCTGTGATATAACATCCATTCTAATTGTTCAACTTCAATTGGTAATTTATTTTCTTTGAGGTATTTTCAGCATATGTCGGTATTTTTTTAGATGTTTAAAAATGTTCTTACATTACTTCGCCAGAAACTATTAAAGTTTCATTGGGATGTATTATTACATCCCCTTTATAGCCCTGATATTGCTCCACTAGACGTTCATTAAGTTTCTTTGTTATGTTAAATATACGAACACGTTAAATTTCAACTGAAGCTCTAGGTAAAGGTAGTGGAGACAGAGTTTGAAGTTCCATGGTGGTCTTTCAAGGAAGTATCTCTCAAAATTCTGGGGCAGTTTCTGGGACATTTGTAAAATAGGAAGATATGTGAGAAATCTGATATTTTATGTCGCGATTTTTTGGGGAAATACAGAGGAACTTAGATATTTTTAAAACAGCTGCTTGTGGAAGATGTCACTTGGATTATGTTGTTAATGATACGTTTTTTCGTCGGTTTCTTTTTTTTTTGTGCCGAAGCAATATTTCAGCAACAACATTTTGTTCAATAAAAAAAATACAACTCTATAAAAAATAACTGGAAACGATTAAAAAAATTAGTGAAGAAATCTTGACAAAAATCATTTTATTTATTCGAAATATCTCTCAGAAGAAATACAACTAGTTGTGGCTTAAGGAATGGAAAGTAGTCGCAGAAGGCTAAATCAGTTGAATACGGAGGATGGGAAGCAAAAGAAAAATATTCTTTTGCTGGCGTGTATCGAACCATGTTTCATCAAGGTAGATACTGGGACGATTTTTTAATCTGTATTTTTTTATAGAGTTTAAGTAATCAAACCGGCATTGTCGTAATCGTTGTGAGTCCATTAATATTTGTCTTTTATTAACGATCCTATATGCAAAACCCATTTGAGATAATATTCTCCGAATGCTAGTTCTGCTGCAAAGAATGTTGCTTTCATCTTTCCTTAGTCGCTGTTGTAATGAATGCAATGTAGCCACAGTTTACTTTTCATACATAACATAAATTTTACTTCGAACTAAGTTTTTATCGCTTTCGTCAACACATTTGCTTTTACCAGAATCACTACGGACCTTTTTGGCTTTCATTAGTTTTCATTAAGGAATTTTGACACTTTATAAATCGAAGCCATTCCGGTTATTTCTGGGACAGAGGGTGTAGAATTATAGTTAATCGTGAAAATAAACAATTACAATTTTTTGCTTGAAATATTAGTTCAAATAAGAGTTGAATTAATCTAATAACATAAACATTTTTAAGAGTTACATATTAAAGAGCAGTATTAGTTAATATGACAGTGGTTACCTGGTGCAAAGGTGCATTGTAGTCATCGAAGGGTTGCCATATCTGCCCGACATGTTCTTGCTTAGTGTCGTCGTGGGGTGGGTATGTCCCTCCTTTTATTACTAGCAGGTGATTCTCGGCTAACCAGATATCGCTCTTGGTCAAACCTCCTAATGTAGCGATGTTATCCTTTGGAATCTACAAAAAGTTTATTAATCTGATATAATGTCTAGTACTATGTACAGAAATAGGTTTTATAATGGTTTGTACATTTTGGTTGTGGTTTGTTTTAGTATAGAGGCAGTTATCGACTTATTTTTGATTTTTTTTTATGTTAATTGTAAAAAAAAATCAATCAGTACTGTTTCTTGAGGCTTTGTTTTGATCTTCAGACCTGCTTCAACCATAGTTTTCATTGCTATATTAGATGTATTCTATGTAGTTGTATATCGGTCTTTCATTGTGGTCAGCGTTTTGCTGGCCACTTGCCCTCTCACCTTATTTAGTTTTCGGTATCACAATTTCACTACTAACATGGTCCTCTCCATTTATCTTGGTGTTTATAATAAATGCATTAACTTGGTGTTTGTAAGTGTCCATGTCTTGGAGCCATATATTAGAACAAGGAGGATGCATCGATCGTACACTCTGGTCTTCAAATTTTAG
This sequence comes from Cosmopolites sordidus, assembly GCA_031761425.1. NCBI lineage: Eukaryota > Metazoa > Arthropoda > Insecta > Coleoptera > Curculionidae > Cosmopolites > Cosmopolites sordidus. The sequence goes on from JARFXV010000545.1 coordinate 250,145, forward strand.
GGCATCCTGTTAAGTCTCATAGTCTTCATTTAAATTTTCTGAAAGGTGCCCACACCAGTCTGGTTCTTCTAATTATTTCCTTCGTTTTCAATTTTTCAGTTGTTTTTACTGTTTATTCAAGATACACAGAATCGTTTCCTATTTCTAGATTGCAGTTATAGAAAGACACATTTCTAAGATCACTGGTGTTCGTTATTAATTTTATCTTTCTGATATCCATAGTGATCCATATATATATATATATATATATATATATATATATATATATATATATATATATATATATATATATATATATATATATATATATATATATATATATATATATATATATATATATATATATATATATATATATATATATATATATATATATATATATATATATATATATATATATATATATATATATATATATATATATATATATATATATATATATATATATATATATATATATATAAGAACAATTAATATATCTACAATATTCTTATTATAACCATTCACTTCGGGTACCTCCCTAATTAAGGAAGAATTAAAATTCTAGTCCATACAGACTTTCCATGCATATTAAAGCATTCATAAAGCAAAATGATGATGTGTACAACATTCATTAGGTACGGTTGTCATATAAATACAACATTGTTTAGTTTAGTTTTTGAATTAGATTGTATCATCTCTTGATTATGGTAACATGGTTAGCGAAACGTGCATCCAGAAGTCGAAAAAAATGATTTAGTGTTCAGTGGTAAATCTCTTCCAGTTTAATATTTCACACCGAAGGTTCCGATAAAAGAGTTGGACCTGTATGGAATGTCAAATGACGAAACGAATAGAGTTATATGATATTAGCAAGCTACTGTTTCGTTTTTAAAAAGGTTTTTGCGTATGGTTAATAACCTCAGTCAATCACTACCTGTACTTTTTCAAAGATGATTGGCAACCAAGAGACGAACATAATATTATTTTTAATACTGGGCACTTTCGAATTAGAAAAAAAAACAAAAACACGATAATACACGGCCAGTCTTCAGATATAATCTATGGAACATCAATCTTTCTTTCTTTTCAAACTTTCTCGTAGTGTATAAATAGTTGCCGATAATCTGTTCCTAGTTATTCAGTGTGTTATTTTTACGCTTGACTTGTAGCTTGATAAAGCGAAGCAGTAAAATTAATCAATTTTAATGTTTATACCAGCATCAATGGGTTCACGATTAACATTCAAATCGACGTATTTAAATAGTCTTATCGAAAATGTATACGAGGGTCGTTCGAAAAGTTTTGGCACTCAATCTAAACTATAGGTTCCCAACACGAACCCCCCTTTTCTGCGGGCGGTAGCGGGTTCAGAAGCAAATGGGGGGCGTTAAGACAGTCAAGGGGAACTGTATCGTACCGACCTATTAAGGAAATTAATATAATACAATACTTACTGTTTTTATATAGCTATCTAAAATTTTTATTATTGATTGATTTGTTCGTTACTTTGTGATAGTTTATTTTTTAAACTGAACAAAACAATTTTTTACTTTGTGATTGGAATGAAATGGAATTATGTACAAAAAAGGTCGAATAGCATTTTTCGATAAAATTGAAAAAATTAAAAAAATTAATTCAAGATTCATTCAGCAACTAACGAATGTTCATGATATATATATATATATATATATATATATATATATATATATATATATATATATATATATATATATATATATATATATATATATATATATATATATATATATGTATATATATGTAGGCCTCTTCAGCATGCTTCCAACCTATATATATATATATATATATATATATATATATATATATATATATATATATATATATATATATATATATATATATATATATATATATATATTTCTTAAAGTATACGGATTTTAGCAAAAAGATATAGAAGCAATTTTGTAGGAAGTTAAATTCTCTACAAAAAATGTCCTTTCCATTTTCTTCATAAAAATTCATATTTATGGAGATATTCTCAATAATAATAAAATAAGATAATAAAAATAATAAATTAATAAGACCTTCAAACGTAATTTTTTCTGAAATATAAACAATTTCATAACTTAAGTAGAATTTACAATTATTTATTTAATAATATCTAGTTAATAACGACTTCAATAATAAAATATAAATATAAATATAAAAATTATATTAATATAAAAATATTAAAATTATTATATTATTAAAATGTCTAGAATTTATTATAGTTTTACGAAATTGTTTATATTTCGAAAAAAATGACGTTTGTAGGTCTTAAAATGTTGGCTATATGGACTTAAGGAATTTATTATCGAGAATATCTCCATAAATATCAATTTTATGAAGAAAATGGAGACGATCTTTTCTGTAGAGAATTTAATTTCCTACAAAATTGTTCCTATGCCTTTTTCTCGAATCCGTATACTTTAAGAGATACTTACAAAAAACTACGATTTTATCAAAAAATGAACTTAGATCGTCTTGTGGCACGAGTTATTTTTGTTAAATCCCCGTATTTTCTCATCAAAAGGAAGGTTTTTTGGGGGCGTCGGAAAAAATAACACGTGGATAGATAGCAAAGTAATAAATTGTTTTATTCGGTTTAAAATGTTTATTTTGTTATCGCGTAAATAAGCATTAAAAAAAATTCAATTAACATTATAGATATACGTATACCTCATTCGATTTAGTAGCAAATTTTTCGTTCAACTCGATGAATCAACTCTACCAAATAACGAAACACTACTCTTATACGTTCGATTCATAAAAGAAGGCAAAATTGGTCAAGAGTTATTAGCAGTTTGAAAACCGATACAAAACAGGGAAAATCGATATTTAATACCATGAACAGGTTTTTTCAAGAGAAAGAAATTCCTGTTCGTAATATTTTGTCAGCTGCTATTGATGCTATTGATTGATATATGCTATTTATGATGATACCAACTGGTATTCATCGTTCTGAAATCGGAATGAACGCCTGCATACGTCGTCCCATTACGTTATTAGAGCAGTTAATAAAATTAGAAGTAATTTATTGAACGACAGAATATTTGCCCAACTTTATAGTGAAAATGATGAAGATTACAATCGCTTGCTGCTGCACATAGAAGTTCGTTGGCTCTCAAAATGTATTTATCCGAATTTTTTCAATCTATTTGACTCAATACTGGACTTGAAAACAGCGACGAAAAACTGCGCGAAACCTTTATCATATCGCTTATCTGTTTAAACAGATCTGTTTCAAACATTTAATGATGTCAATTTACATTTGCAAGGTGATGAGTTGAATTTAATTGTAACAAAAAGTGTCACAGCTGCTTTTGTGGGAAAACTTCTTCTGTTCATACGAAATTTAGATAGAGGAGAGTAGTAGAGCCAATTTCTAAATTTCCAGTCTCTGCATAATAGGAAGATGTACTTACTTACGAACTAAACGGCCAACATTTGGAACAACACTTGGCCAACACTTTGCCGTCCCTCATGCTGATATTACGAAGCGTTTCCAGGATATTTTAAACATGAATGTACCGAATTGGGTTTTAGATTTTTTCGTAAATGCAGATACAGCAGAATTATCAAGTTTAGAACTCACAATCACTGAAGAACAAAAAGTTAAATTCAGAAATGGATACCAAGATTTCTGGCTTCAAAAAGCAATACCAGCTCTCTGCCTTGAATTGTGGGCAATAGTACAGAAATGTTTAATTGCATTTCTTGCATGTTATTTGATTGAGCATGGATTCATTGCTGTAGCTAATTTACTGTCTAAGAAAAGGAATTGATTACCAGGTCTGTAAATATGAAACCAGATTTTGCCGATAGATGGTCCTAGATGTCAGTGTTACCGTGAAACCGCGTTATATTGATTAGCGATGAAAAGTGTATATATTTTGAGAATCTTAAGCGTAAAAGATCATGGGTAACTCCAGACGAACCATCGACACCGACTGCAAGGTCAAATCGCTATGGACGGAAGACAGTGCTCTGTGTTTGGTGGGATGAGAACGGTTTGATCTATTATGAGCTGCGAAACCGTTAATAAATTAACGTTATCGACAACCAATGATGGATTTGAATCAAGTTTTGCGTGAAAAACGACCAGAATATCAAAAAAAGGCAACACAAAATGATTTTGTTTAATGATAATGCACCATCACACACATCAAAATTGGTCAATGAAACAATTGCGGTGTTTAGTTGAGAAATACTTTCGCATACGGCTTACTCACCAGATTCGGCTCCGTTCGATTACTACTTATTTGCATCGATGCGACACGCGAAAATGGTTCTATGACAAAAAAGAAACAGTTTTTTGGCGTGGCATCCCCAAATTGTGACACACGTGGGAAAAATGTATAGCTAGCGATGAGCACTAGGGTGGCGATTTGTGACTGATGTTAACGAAATTAGAACCCAATATTAACAAATTGTTGAAACTGCACCAACCTTAACAACCTCATTTTTTTTATTTCTTTTGATTTTGTGAGAAAGTAACACCAAGTGATTGTGCGAATCTAGATCGAATCATTACCTGATGATGCTAACAAGGTTAGCGAAACGCGCGTCGAAAAATCAAAAACAAGTGATCTGGTGTTTTGGGGTAAATCTTTCAGTTTACTTAATTGTGTAGTCGCAATGTTTCTTTTGTATTATATATATATGGATGGATATATATGGATTATATCATATCATATATTTTGTATTATATATGATATGATATATTTTGTATTATTACATATAATAATGAACTGACCTCTGGATTAGCCGTGTAGCTGATGATACCAGGTCGTTTGGGCGTGGTCTGGAACAGCTCTTTCTGGATCAAACCGTATTTTCCATCAGCGACTTGCTGTGACAGTGTTTTCCTTTCATCGTCTCCCTTGCTTCCTTTTTTACTTTTCGAGTTATCACCAGCGCTGAACGATAATAAATATGGTGATGATGATCTTGTTTTGTGGTGTCTTTTTTTACCTGGCAGTTATCAATTCAGAATCGTTCGAATCTGCATCCTCAATTCTGAGATGACCGCCGACCAGTCTGTGGATTTGTCTCTGGAAGTGTCGTGTTTTCGATGAAGGGCTGGTGGCTGTTATGAGGGTGGGAAGACAAAACAACAAAGGGACAAGTATGTAGGGCCATCGGTGATGATGTCTCATCTGAAAAATTGCAATATTACAGTTTACGTTATGTCAACAGTACCTTAAAAAGAAAATATTTAACTAATTTTTTAATTAATAATTTAATAATAATAAAATAGTTTTGCTTTTACAACTTATAAACATAACACATCACTCAATAAGTTTGTAGGATGACTAATAAAGCAACAACTTTTTAGCAAAATTTGACTTTATTCATTTACATAGTCTCCTTAAAGATTGATACATTGATTCAAACGCTTCTCTAACTTTTCGATGCCTTTTTTGTAGAATGTTTTATCTTTTGCCTCAAAATAGGCTTCAGTTTCGGCAATCATTTCTGCATAAATACGATAAAAAAGGGACGATTTTTAAAAATTTGCGTTCATTACGTTATCGATACCACCAGTTTTTTTTTTAATTGGTATTGGTTGGTTGGTAAGGACAGTTCTATATAACTTCGCCTACTTTTGCATCTTTTGTAACTTTTCAATTTTTTTTTTTGGCAAGTTTTGAAAATTTACTATTACTAATTACTAATTTACTAATTACTAATTTACTAATTACTAATTTACTAATTACTAATTTACTAATTACTAATTTACTAATTACTAATTTACTAATTACTAATTTACTAATTAATAATTTACTAATTACTAATACACTAATTACTAATTACTAATTTACTAATTTACTAATTACTAATTTACTAATTACTAATTTACTAATTACTAATTTACTAATTACTAATTTACTAATTACTAATTTACTAATTACTAATTTACTAATTACTAATTTACTAATTACTAATTTACTACGTATTACTTATTATTATTTACTACTACTTATTACTGAGAATTTAAGAAAATTATTTGGTGTTTAGTGGCAAATCTCTTCGAGTTTAGAAGACAAGCAAAAGTTGAACCTCGTTCATGAAGGTTTTCTATGTTGATCAGTGTAGAAAACATTACAAAAATCAAGAATCTTTTATTCGTCGATTAACTATTAGGGACATTGTAGATATTAGGCCCCTTTCGCACTATCCACTCCACGCCACGCTACGCCACACCAAGTACACAGGAGTACATTTTAAATTTTGATTACTTTTTTTTTGTAATTTTGATTTTTTTTTGCAATTCTGATTACATGGAGTTTTTTGATACTGAAAAGTTAATAGACGAAGTAAAGAAAAATGAATGTTTATGGAACGTACAATTCTGTGATTATTCAAATAAACGAAAAAAGGAGTTTGCTTGGTCTGAAGTTGCAAATGCATTGTTTTCTGAGTATGCAGAAATGACCCAGTGTTACTATCAGCATCTGCTGGGGAGTAATAGACTTTCTCATGACTGTCTTTTCTGCGCAAACTTTCTTCTAAAACTGCAGACAGCTCTTGAAATGATTCCACGCTTATACGAAAGAATGTGAAAAACTTCATGGGATTATCAATCCTCAAAATAGTCAAAAGCTCTGCTTTTTTGTCGGGTCGAAATATATGGGTGTACCCAAAATTCTCTTTTTTTTCCTGCGGCTTCTTAACCTTCGAAGGACAATTAAACTCATGCCACCCAACTCTTCAGTCGAATAGTCCATGACAATGGCAAAAACAGACTGAACAGAAAAGTCCCACTTTTTAAGTGGATGGAACGTTGATAAGTGTGAAATGACGAGTGGTGTGGTGTGGCGTGACGTGGAGTGGACAAGTGTGAAAGAGACCAATATGTTGACAACATGTGGTGTGGAGTGGCGTGGCGTGGAGTGGATAGTGTGAAAACGGCCTTAACGTCCAGATTTATCGCGAAACAATTCATGGTTTTGCATCACGATAACTTGAGCCGTCACACCGCAATATTTATTCGTGAATTTTTTCCTAAATCCATCAAATACAATTCTGCAAGCACGGTATTCACCAGATATGCCACCGCGTGACCTTTTGAAGAAAATTGAAAACAAACAGCGTAAATTTTTTATTATTCTTTCTTGGATTAGCACTAATAGTGGTGAGGTTTTTATGGGATAGATTGACACACTTTTGATCTGACCAAGATGTAATCAAACACTCATTGATAGTTGTCTTATAACATAATGTTACTTTTTATGTTATTAACTTTTAATAGCTCATTGGAGCTTTATTTTTTCAATCAAAAGATTGATGGCCGGATGATTTAATGCAGGGTTATCTGATGGATTGAATCGTTTCGGACAATCAGATCAGTGATAACAAGGAAATCACCTTGCTACACGGCATCGTTAATAGCGAGTTGAATTTTCTTCCTTAATTCGGGTATTGTTTCTAATAATGTGCGATTGCCTCATTTGAGACTAAAAGACTCGGCTCGCCAATCATATTGCGAGGCTTCGGCTTTGGTTTGGTCGGTGCGACTTGCCTCATCTTTCTATACAGCTCGGAATGTAAACAATCTCAAGCTCTGTTGGCTCCATTAACTGTTCTTAAACGTCGACACAAACACCACCGATGAAGGCTTTAAGGTCAGAAACCCGTCTCCAGATATACTGGTTGGCATTATGGTGAAGGCGGAAAGGACCAGTAGGCAATCACGTGGATTATTGGTGAAAATATCTCTGTTTCAAAAATAAAAGTTGTTTGTCCACGAAGGGTTTTAAAATGGCTGTGATCGTTTTTTGGTTCTTCTGATCACGGGGCTACTTTGGCTTTACGAAATCGAAGGAAGTTCAAGCTGATTAGTATACAACAACTTACTTGTTGGAAGTCATAACTTAAAATCGAAAATATACTATTCAGTATAACGTCTATTTGCAAAGTAAAAATGTCCTGTTAACAACTGATTTTCCAAAAATTAATCGAATATGATCAGCTTGTTGATCAGGAATGACGTGGTGGATAATTGGATGTGGTTACAACGGTTAGTGAAAGTAAACTTTTAACCAAGAGTTTACATTAACCAAGTGATTTATTCATAATCTTAATGGTGATGGAGAACATGTTCCCACTTGAAATACAGCGAGAGCAAAAAGTATTTAAACAAACCGTTTTTTCAAAATTTCTTTTAATAAAAGAGAAAAAGCGTTTCGACACCCAAATTACTTGATATATTTGTCCATTTTGAGAGTAATGCAGTTTTTATAGAATCTATGTTTGTACATTTGGTTTTCCTCACTTTTTGATCCACTAAATGCCATAAGTTCTCAACGGAATTAATATCCGGTGATTAGGGAGGTGTAATCAACCTTTTTTGACATTGTAAAGTAACCCTGGTCATATTTTTCTTGTTGTTATCGTGTTAGAATCTGGAGACATCTCTGGTACTTAATTTCAAAACTCTTTCGAACACATTTTCTCACTTAGGATATTTTGGCATAGTAACTACGCAAACGGAATGAATTTCCATATGTCACGACTCTTTTGGAAAGACAAATACGAGGAAGAAAAAGATCTATCCACCACAACACATTGCAAGACCTGAAGTTTGAGGTTTTTTTCGACTAATATATAAATGGAAAAAAAACACTAGAATGATCTGCAAGGTCCCCAAACCTAACACATCTTGATTTTTTACGAGTATTCGAAAAACAAAAGGTTTTTTGTACCTGGAATAACCACAAATGTAAAAAAAAACGAGTTTTATCCTCGCATTGGTAAATGTCCGCTGATAAATGGGCAATATTTTAAATATTTAATGTTTACTAAAATCACATGCAACGCATGCAATTGAGAAAATTGTAAACTAAATAAGATATGCATTGATTTATACTGAACTTTAAAAACAAGGTTTTTTCAATATGAAGTATTGATGATTCCAAATACAGGAACAATTATTTTTTACCAGGTGAATTAATGATTTTTAAGAGATGATGCTGGAAACAAGGGTTGATTTACAGTCTGACCTCTTTGTATTTTTGTTTCTATGACAGTATCGTTCAAAACACCATTGATGTTCCGAGCCAAACAAATCTAAAGAAAAACGTGAGTGCAAGTCGTCGTGTACTTGTGGAAACTTATGGTGGCAGTGTCCCAACGCAAGGCTCTTGTGGGCGTTGGTTTAGACAATTCAAAAGTTGTGATTTCGACTTGAAAGACAAACAACTCCCAGGTCTACCTTCAATTTTCAGAATTAATGTTTTTCTCTTCTTGATAAAACAGGTGGACTTCCAGTCGAACGAAGAGTTTCGTATGTAACGCCGAACCGAATCAACTTGCTAATCGATAAAAAACTTATCGGCGTCCTATATCCCTATAACCCATCCCACTCATGTGTGTGTAACGAAAAAAAATTATAGTTTTTTTTCCATTTCGTAACGAATCACCAGTGTTAAATTATTTTCTGTACAAATTTACGAGATTAAACTGAACTAAAGTGATAAATTATGATAACACCTCTAGAGGATTGAGAAAACTTAAATGTAAACAAGTGTGTCTAACATTTTGACGCCCAGAAAAAGCAAATATTTACTAATATTAGTTTTATATCCTGATCAAGACCAATTAAACTTTTTCCTTTATCAGTATTTTAACTTGTATTTGAAACAAATTAAAAAAAACACTAAACAAAGAATAATATAATTGAATAATATTTAAATTTGTTAAAATTTCTATATTCTGTTTAACATTTTGATACTAAGTATATATAATACTGAGAAAAAAAACAATCTTCATTTAGAGACCAAGTAAAACCACGAACATACCTAAACAATGATCCAATGACTTTGGCACCTATTTCGTAGCATGTTGCTGTTGTTTATCTTGCAATTTGCATCTTTAAAACCCAATATCTCACTCAAGGTTACATCTCAGAGCTATTACCGTGTCAAAGAATTTAAATATATTTTTTTATATGGGACCAAGATAATTCAACGTGATACAACTGTAAAAAAATGTTGTTTTGGTATTATTTTGATCAAAGAACGAACGTGAAATATATTTTTAATGTTTTTGCATTCTTTATTTGTACATTCAGAAATACCTTTCGTTAGTTGTGTATACACTGAGTGTCAAAATCTTAGAAACACCATAGAAATTACAAGAAAATTAATGTAATAAAGTTTTTTTTGTTTGAAATACAAGTTTCAAGACAAGAATGTTATTAGATGTAAAATGTTAGACCCACCATAATGAAAAAATGAGAAAAAATAAAAGTAAATTATTATTGTACAAATATAAATTGTGTCAAGACTGTATTATTCTCAAAATGATATAATGGATACATTATACATAGTACAAAATATTGAATTTTTTTTTCGCAATTTTTGGAAACTTTTTAGATGTTATGTTTTGTTTAGATACTGTTATATATAGAAAAATCAGTTTGTTTTTTTATCCTCACTGTAATTTCCACATATAATTTATTTTTTTCCAATAGAACTAATATTACTTCTAATTATATTAATATTATCCGTGAAAAAGAATTAAAATGATTTTCCGAACAAATCAAACAAGCAAAAATTACTAGAAATAAATAAATATCAGGAATGATGTATGATGTTACAAAAGAATTATTGTACAGCAGCATTTTATAAAAATGGCCATTTTTAACAATTAAAAATACGAAATAGAACAAAACAATGTCGAGACATTTGTTTCGAAAAACGGAGGAGGCCGTGACATACTCACGAACTTTCTCACCCTTAAAGTCAGACAATTGTTTTGGTCGTCAGTTTTGGTGGCTATGTGAAAATTTATATATAACCCATTGTTGGATGTGATATATTTCGTATTAAGACAGTTACAGTGAAATATATAAATAGTTATGTTTCGTTATTCTTGTTTTAATAAATATTACATTCATTACTGGGACAAAAGTAAAAATATGTTGGTCAAATAAAAAACGTGTATTTCAAAATATTTTAAATTTTGAAGGCTTTAAATTAATTTTCAGAAATGCACTTTATATATATATATATATTAATTCGATCGTTTCGATTCTACAATTTTATAAAAACCGCGAACCCCATTGCTCGGCCGGATTACAGCGATCACCGAACAAGCGGGAGTCCGGATTAACGATCTCTATATATATATTATTATTATTATAATTTTTTTATTTATTGGAACTTTCGGCCAATGTAAATAAGTTTTAGTATAAATAAGTTTAGTAAAATAAGTTTTAATATAAATAAGTATAAATTAGTTAAAAAAAATTAAAAATTAATTGTTTAATTGATATTGGTAGGTTTTTAAATGTAAGTTTGTATTTTTTCTTATAAAAGTAATTTTTATTTTAGAAGTACTCTGATGATGGTTCGTTGTAGAACCGAAACGTAAATAAAACAATAAAAAATTAAAACTTATTTACATTGACCGAAAGTCCCAATAAATAAAATAATAATAATAATACTAAACGGTCACGAAAATATATATAATATATATATATATATATATATATATATATATATATATATATATATATATATATATATATATATATATATATATATATATATATATATATATATATATATATATATGAACACCAAATAACTTTTTTGAAATACTGACGCACGTTTCGCTAACCATGTTAGCATCATCAAGAGATGATTTAATCTGATCTAGAGCGAATCTATGGAAAAAACGAGTTTCCAAGTCTAAGATTTGAAATTCGGGAGTTGTGACAAAGGGTATGTAATTGAACTTTGCTCAAAATTTGAAAATTTTCCACTGTCTAATTTTTTAGAAAAGTTATATGAAAAATTATAGTTTCTACCGTTCTTATACACAGTCTCTTATGGTAGAATGATTTACGCCATTGTTTTTTTTTCTATTAAAGTCTAAAAGGCTATGATAAATATAAAGAAAAGAAAAAAATAAAACTAACAAAAGATTTTGAATATCATAATAAGCAAAAATAGATCCTATCAAGAATTTGTGGAAAGTTGTCAATAATTACTTCAGCCAAAATTACGGAATATTTTATGGTGCTTTGAAACAAGAGTATTAAATAGGATTTTTCATTAGTCCCTTGTAAACTCTTGTAAACAAAAATCTGTATTGGAGTACTTTGGAGGGATCTTAGTAACGTTCATTTACGTATTACTAATTCATGTTGCATTTACAATATATCCGTTCAGATTCGCTTTGGTTTACCTTCAGTTAGTCAAGTTGATTCAAATTGAAAATATCGGTCGATATTTATTTCACATTTACGTCACAATCTGCCTTTTTTTTATTTTAAAAAGGACCAGAATGCTGTCCAAAATAAAAAAATGTGCCGTTTACGGAGATGGTTCTGTTGGGGAAACCACGGTACAAAAGTGATTTGGTCGGTTCAGGGACGGAGATTTTGACCTAGAAGGCCGACATCGCTCTGGCCGTCCTTCAAGCACTGATGTCGAGGAGATAAAGGTCATAATGGCCGAATATTCATGCATATAAATATTGGCAAAACGATCGTTTTTAACTTTCTGAAAACATAGTGGGTGCGTCTCTCGATAAGTGGGTCTACGAACTTAGTGTCGAATCACTTCGTGCGGATTTTTGCTGAGAAAAAACATCGGAGGCCCCATTTTAAAGTGAATTGTGTACGAAACAATAAAAATGTTTCCAGGGTCAGCGGTTTTAAGTACGACGCAAGGCGATCTTCATCTGAAGAAAATTATGCTTTGCATTTTGTGGGATTGGAAGCTCCGGATATTTTGAGCTTTCACGCAACCAACCATTTCAATCAGGACCTGGCAAACATTGTTGAGCTTCGATTGGGATGTTTTACCTCATCCATCGTACTCACCATAGATCACACTGTCGCATTAGCATCTATTCCACTCCATCCAACATTGTTTAAAAGGGAAGTTTTTAAAACGGAAGAAGATGTGAAAAACATATTGATATTTTTTCCGTCAGGCGCATTATTTTTAGGAATACAAATGCAATAGCGGCGACATAAGAGTTTTTATATCTTTTAAACGGCTTAAATCACCCACCGCAACGCTGTGTCTGGGAAAAGTATCAAACTTTTCACTCTATCCTCTTATTTTGCTCTATATTATTTAACTTGATGTTAATACCAGAAAACCCCCAAAAGACATATTTAAGAACGAATTATAAAAAATTAAAATTAAAATAAATATTAAAAAAAAAATAAAAAGTAAAAAAATATAAAAAGTTTTGTTTGAATACAAATTGAAATAAATATATCTTGACCCTACGTAATTGGGAAACCGACAAACGTCGCAATTTTGATGCAACTCAATGTTGTGAAAGTAATTTTTCTTAAACATGAACTGCAATAGAGCGGCAAACAACTTTTGGTGAGATCGTATCGCTTTGTATCCCCGCTGCCCTATACTTACGATTGAACAACCCAAACTTGAGGTTCGTACCAATCGAATCGTAACAGCTGCCGCAACCAGGAAAGGAAAAAGAAAAATAAAAGAAATTCGAGTCGGCATATTGCATCAACGCCCGCCTGCTGTAAATAATTTCAGAATGCTCTGTTTGCGTTCTTAATGGAGGCGGCCAATTAAACAATTACGCCGGTAGTTTTACTCGATGCCTACGAAATCAGACACGATCTGGCTGAGCGATTACATGATTAAATCGATTTCCATTTATTGATATATATATATATATATATATATATATATATATATATATATATATATATATATATATATATATATATATATATATATATATATATATATATATATGAGCATTTTTATTGGTTGATGACTGGAGATGAACCCCACCCATCCCTTCAACTGGAGGGCATATGTTTCGTTTCTTGATGTTTAGACTCTTCAGGGTACCTACACATGCTCCTCCATCAAGAATAGGGAGACCCTATCCACAGCCAACAACCAATGTTTTCGCCGACTTCCCGTCGGTTGGCGGATATATGCAATGTCAGATATCTTTGGACTGCGTCCAATGAGACAACAGTAGTTGAATGTCATCATACACCCAACCGTTGGGTTCCACAATCTTATGTGGAACACACAACAACCTGCGTCTCCGCCTTAAGGAGTATTCTTTTTTAATTATTGGACGCAGTCCAAAGAAATCTGACATTGCATATATATATATATATATATATATATATATATATATATATATATATATATATATATATATATATATATATATTATTATTATTTTTTTTATTTATTGGGATTTTCGGTCAGTGTAAATAATATAAATATACCCGACCATATAAAATATATCATTTGGGCCAAAATTTTCATATAAAGAAAAAATTAAACCTAAACAAATTGAACAAGTAATCACAAATGTAGAAGCAGGTATAGAAAAACTAGACATAAATGAAAAAGAAACAATCAGAAATAAAATTGCCAACATTCTAAGCAATTGCAAAAATAAAATATTAAACTCCAAAAAAACAAAATGCATTTTTAAATACTATTTACAAGAAGCTAAATCTTTTTTATCACAACACCCCTCACTATCTATATTTTTAGCTGATAAAGGCAATAAAACTGTTGTAATGGAAAAAAAAAAAAGAATATAACCAAAAAATGTTAAATTTACGTAATGATTCTACAACTTATAAAAAAGAAAGATATGACCTTACTAATAAAATACAAATTAAACTAAATAATCTTTTAAATAAATGGGTTAATAAAAAGTATATTGAAAAAAAATTAAAAAATAAATTAATATGCCACAACGGTCATCCACCATACATATATGGCTTACCAAAATTACACAAAGAAAATATTCCATTACGACCCATTGTTAGTACAATTGAATCTCCAACATATGAAATATCAAAATATTTATCAAGCATTTTATCAAACATAGTACGTAAAAATTAATAATATATTAAGGACTCATGGGAATTTCATAATTACATAAAAAACAAAAAAAAATCCAGAAAATCACATACTAGTATCATTTGATGTTGTCTCCTTATATACAAACATTCCAATTGAATTGGCCATTAATAGTATTAAAGAAAAATGGGTAATAATTAAAACATTTATAACCATCCCTGAAAACGAATTTATTGAAGCTACAAAAATATGTCTAGAATCTAAATTTTTTAAATATGATAACCAATTTTTAAAATTTTCCCAAATTTACGGTGTAGCAATGGGCTCACCAATTTCAGCAACTATTGCTAATCTAGTTATGGAATATGTTGAAACAAAAGTTATTGATACTCTCGATTTTAAACCATATTTTTATAAAATATTTGTAGATGACTGTATATTATGCATGCCTAAAAATAAAATTCAATATACCTTAAACAAATTCAATATATTTCATAACAAATTAAAATTTACTCACGAAGAAGAAAAAAATAAAACAATAATTTTTTTAGATATTAACATTACGTATGATAAGGATGGCAATATCAAAACAAATTGGTATACAAAACCAGTATGGTCTGGAAGATATCTCAATTTCAAATCCTATACACCATATAAATATAAAAAAAGTGTTATTAATTCTTTAATTGATAGAGATGTTATTTTAACTAATCCAAACAGTAGACCAAAATATATAAATAAAATCAAACAAACACTAGAAGATAACTAACCAAAAAAATTTTACGAACCGGTAATTAAAAATAGAATACATAGAATATATAACAATAATAACATAACAAATAAAACTAAAAATGAAAATTACATACCTTTACCATACATACCAGAAATAAATAATAAAATAAAAAAATTCTTAAACCATACAATATAAATATAGCAGAAATACCCAATAATAACACTAAACAAATATTTACAAAATTAAAACCACAAACACCCAAAATGGAACAAACAAATTTAATTTACAAAATTGATTGCTTAAACTGCCCAAGCTCATATATTGGACAAACGAAACAATATTTAAAAAACAGAATTAATGAACACAAAAAAAGCATTAGAAACTTAGAACCACACATCACTGCACTTTCAAAGCATGCTATAGACAATGAACATAACTTTAATTTTAACAACATAAAAATCTTAGATTTTAAAAAACAATATAAAAAAAGAAATATAAAAGAAATGATTTATATAAAAAAAAACAAATAATACCATTAATTTCAGAAATAATACAGATAATTTAAGTTGTATATATAATAACATTTTTTTTATAACATTTTTTTTATAAATAAATAACAATTTTTGCCTCTAATATCATAACCACATAAAAAAAATCAAAACAATTAGGTTATAATAAAAAACAAAAAAGGTGGAATAATTGTTAAATATGTCAAAAGTCAAATATGTCATTTAAATTATATATTCATATTAGTTAAAAAATTCAAAAAATTAATTGTTTAATTGATATTGGTAGGTTTTTAAATGTAAGTTTGTATTTTTTTTTATATAAAAGAAATTTTTAGTATTAAGTATTCTGATGATGCTTCGTTGTAGAATCGAAACGTAAATAAAACAATGAAAAATTAATTTAAATTTTAGGCTAATTTCTTTGTTTTGAAGTTGATCATGAACAGGTTAGCTATAACGGGTGATAAAGATGATCCCATTAGGGCACCGTCGGTCTGCCTGTAGATCTGCTGTTTGAAGGAAAAATATGTATTCTTCAAGCAGTGTTCGGAGAGTTCCCCCACATATCATCGTTTCATCGAAATTAGGCCCAGGGCCTCGTCTATGGGGCTACTTGGATATAGTGAGACAATGTCCATACTTGCCCGTATGTTTGTATCCTCTAGTTGGAAATATTTAATCATCCTTATCAAATGTTCTTAGTTTTGAACATAGGACTCGGCAAGTTTGACGCTTGGTTGCATGATACTTTCCCAATTTTTGTGTTGGAGAACCAAAGACACTTACTACGGGCCTTAATGGGATTTCTGGTTTATATATTTTGGGTAGACCGTAAAGTTTAGGACATCTGCTTGATTTTTCCCTTGGAATTATTCTTCGTTCAATGTCCGGTTCCATGCTTTGATTTTGCTTTTGATCGTTTTTTTCTAGATAAGTTGTTAGATCTCTGTTCACAGTTTGTGACTCTTCACAGAATCAACGGATCGACACCCGGAATTGTTTAGAAAAGCATGGCTTTTTTTTCAAATAATCATAACTTTTTCAAAAATGAACTTATTGAGACGTATTTTTAAATTTTTTTTTTAATTTATTTTTTAGAAATAAATACGAAAAAAAAACTGAAATCAAGTTCTATGAAATTTTTCAGTTAAAAAAAAACCATAATTTTTTTCGAATTCCGACATTAAATTTTTTTTTCTCTCAAAAAAAAAATTGATTTTTTCTGTAAATATTCCCGTGCAGAGGGGAGTGGGCCGACTTTTCCTTCTATTTTTTGTATTTAAGTGAATGTTTTTTTCAACTTTTTCACTTTCTCTATTTTAAAAACTTTGTTTAATACATTAAAATTCATTTCAGTCAATGATTCTGCGGTATTTTATTTTTAACTTGTTGTCTAAACTTATAATTAATCATTAGGACTTTACGGTTTATACAAATAATTATCAATTTTCTTGATACTAATTCAACAAATAATTTATGTTGTTTTTCTTTGACATTTAAATATATTACATTCTATATTCATCTGAATTAGAAAAAATTTGGACATAAAGACAGCCATCTGTGTCTGGAATTAGACTGCATTAGACTGCAATTAGATTGCTGAGTTCCCGTAATTGGTTTCGTTTTGAAAATCGGTCATTAAAAGCATTCAAGAGCCCCATCAGAAAAATAATAAAATTAACTGTGTATGCATTTAATTTAACTTAAGTATGATTTGAATGACGGACTTTCAAAAGAAAATATCAAAATGATATAGATAAAATTAATTAATGATTAAATAAATTCATTAATGATATAGATAAAAAATTCAAAAAAAAAAATTAATAAGGACTAGATCTGAAAACGCTGGCAATTATTAAAGCAACACTAACTAACACAAGGTCAAAAGTTAAATTCATGGGTGACATCTCAGAGCCTTTTGAAATTAAAACTGAAGTGAGACAAGGGGATGGACTCTTGCTGCTCTTATTTAACTGTGTTCTAGAAAAAGTAATACAGTAGTGGCGGGTAAAAAAATTGGCTCTGAATATTAACTAGCCCATTAAACTGGGGAGAACCAACAATCAAAATAGATTGTCAGGCGTTTGCTGATGATCTAGCAATTTTAGCTCAAGATATACTAACGGCACAAAAACAAATTGAAATCCTAAAATAATCAGCAGAAAAGGTAGGACTCCAAATTTCCTTTGAAAAGACACAATAAATGACCTGCAACAGACTAAAAACAAAATATGGCAACATCAGACGAGTCTCCCAATTCAAATATTTGGGTGAAATAATCATGGAAAATGGGTTGAAAAAAGCGACCAATAAGTGTAGATGTCAAAAAATGGAAACTGCATTGAGACTTACGCAAAATATTTACAACAAAAAATGTTTATCTAAAAACACAAAACTGAGACATTACAACACAGTTATTAGACGCTCATTTTGAATAGAAAGAAATACATCGAGGAGATTGAAAAGAAAGAAAGAAAAATCAAAAAAATCTCAGGCCCCAAACAAATAAATAGCACAATATACTAACTTCGAGAAACCCAAGAAGTCAAACAATACACATATATACATAGCGATATGAGAAAAAGAAGACTTTAGTTTTTTGGATATATAAAACGATAAAACGAATGAATCCGAGTAGGCTAACTAGACAAATAGTTGACCAATTTTATGAAAATAGGAGTAGAGCTAAAATAGAAACACTTAAATGGATTGCTGTAATTAAAGAGGACCTAAGATGAAATTAAAGGTGAAATTTAGGATAGAAACTGTTTCAGACACAAGGTTAGCGTTTGGGAGCTTGACCAGAGAGAAAAATGTAGGAAGACCAGAACTACTTGATCTGATGAAAGGAAAAACGCTTATAGTTAAAGCGTTTACAGTTAAAGCGTTTAAAGCTAACAACAAATGCTTCTAACTGTACTTCGCGAACCTTGATTAAAATGTTTCCGAAATTGATATTGTCCCCTTCAAAATACTTCCCATCGTCTGTAACGCACTTATACTAGAGCTTGATCCAATCCTGGAAACGTAATTTATATTCGGTGTTGGGCATGGCAATCGGAGCCGTTTTCAATTTTTCCATAACCTTCTCTCGGCTGCTAAAACGCGTTCCCCGTATTGGTTTCTTGACTCGATTGAACAGAAATCAGTCACAGGGAGCCAAATCAGGTGAATTCCAAAGGTTTCTCGATCGGATTTATATCTGGAGACTGTGGAGCCTATTCTAATACTTTAATATGTGTCTTCTCGTCAACCACTGCTTCTCCACATGACCCGTATGTTTTGGATCATTATCTTGTTGGTAGACCCACTGCAAAGGCCTGTTCTTCGTTTTCGTTGCAGTTTTTTTTTTTCAATCTAAGATGAAAATCTCAATGGAGAAATGTTTGTTACCACATTTAACACTTTGCATTACTTATAGCATTCTTTATATTCTATAGCAACATAAGTCATTTCAAATAGAATCGAAAATCTAGTTTCCTATTTGTTAATATGAATATACTGGTGGTACAAAAGTTTCCTTTTTATAACGTTTCAATAAACAATATTATTTCCACATTAATTAATAAGGAATTTCTCGTTACGTATAAGTATACGCATAAATTATACATTTTTTTTTAAATATTATGTTACGCAATTCTCAACGGGTTCAACAATTCACTTATTAAGTTAATTGTTTCATTATTATTATCATTATTATTAAATTGCCGTTCCATTCTGATACACAAGTGGTTCATTCGGTGAAACCTTTAGTTTTGAGTGTTGTTCTGGATGTCATATTCGTTAAATGAATCAATAGCGTAAATAATATATATTTTATGAAATAAAAGGTCCGAAATGAGTGACAAAAAAGATGATACAAAGCGTGAAACGAACTTAGGCATTAATCTTTATAATAATTATTTTTAGGTATAAATTATGGTATAGAAATACTTTCATTGGTGGTCCCGCACTTTTTTTTCCGATCTGTGGGTTCTGAATATCCACTTCATACGTGTAAAGTTCTGATGATTGACAGAAGGAATTCCTAAAATCAGTGACAAAAAAGATAATACAAAGCGTGAAGAGAATTTAGGCGTTAATTTTGGGTATGGGTATTATGGGTATTTTAACCG
>JARFXV010000546.1:0-125000 GCA_031761425.1 Cosmopolites sordidus
GGGATTGACTGTCGAAAAGAGCACGAAAGAATGGTAAGATTAAAGAAGGGTAAGGTGGATTCTGGAAAACTGCTGGAGAGAGGAAGCGATTTTGAGATTGCTTTGTCAAACCGGTTTGCTGCGTTACAAGATCCAGAGGAGGTAGAAATATCAGTTCAATATAAAGAAATCGCCAACAATGTACTACAAACGGCTGCTTCAATAGCGCCAGAAGAAAAATTTCTCAAACAAACAAAAATCTCCAGCGAGACCATTGATTTAATGAAGAAACGGCGAGGAATGAGAAATGCAGGTAGTCCTTTTGGCAGGGTCGAGTATACTGAGCTCTGCAAAACTATAAGAAAACGTATCAGAGAGGACACACCGCCGATTCAATATGCAGCTAGTGCAAAAAAACCTGGAAGAAAACAAAGGAATTAACAAAGCTAAACAGAAGCTGAGAAACAAAAGAACGCAGATATATGCTTTAAAGCGCGAGGATGGCACAGTGTGCAGGACGCGTACCAAAATGTTAGAGATTGTCAGAAAATTTTATTCTCAGTTATATAAAGATCGGAACCAGTCAAGGACAGCAATGCCCACGGAAGAACAAATGCCAGATATCCTAGTGGAGGAGGTAACAAATGCTACAGAATCGATGAAGAATGTCAAGACTCCAGGAAAGGACAGTGTAACTGTCGAAATGCTAAAAGCTGGTGTTCGGACGTTACATAAAACACTGGCAAAATTGTACTCAAAATGCCTCAAAAAACAAAAAGTACCTGACTAATGGAAAAGTGCAGTGAAGGGAAGAAAAGTGATCCTTTTACATAAAATAGGAGCACATCAAGATTTAAAGAACTACCGTCCAATAAGCCTCCTATCAGTAATGTTCAAAGTTTTCACTAAGATAATTTCTAAAAGAATATTAAAAAAACTGAATGACGCACAACCAAGAGAACAAGCAGGATTCAGAAGTGGATTCAGTACAATGGATCACATCCAAGGTGTACAGCAGGTCATAGAAAGGCACAACGAATACACCATGCCACTGTGCTTGGCTTTTATCGACTACGAAGAAGCATTTGATTCCATCTCAAAGCATGCGATAATGGATGCACGCTTAGCCAAGGTGTAGAGATAGCCTATGTAAACCTATTAGAATCGATATATGATGGAGCTACATCCACAATTCACCTTGATGATCTTGAAGTGGGAATTAATGTAGAACGAGGTGTACGGCAGGGTGACGCAATATCGCCTATTCGTTTCTCGGCTGGCCTTGAAGAAGTATCCCGTAAACTGGATTGGGAACAGGATGGTGTAAAGATCAACGGTGCAAACTTAAACGATCTTAGATTTGCAGATGATATTATTCTCATTTCACAAGACCCAGAGGAGCTGCAAAAACTCATACAAGAACTGCAAAGGGCTGGCGAACCATTTGGCTTGAAAATAAACCTGAAAAAGAGTCAGGTTATGTTCAATAACCTCTCTCAGGACAGAGGAATTTCTAAATCTTGGACATTCACATCGCAATCAATTCAAAAACTTCGGGTGGCACAGAGGGGAATGGAAAGATGTATGCTGGGCTATACAAAACGAGACAGAAAGTCCTGCGCATGGATCAGGGAACAAACAAAAGTCTGTGACATCATTGGAAGAGTAAAGCAATTGAAATAGAGATGGCCAGGCCATATAGCGAGGCGATGGGAAGACAGATGGACCAAGGCAATCCTGGAGTGGATACCGCTTGATCGCAAACATCCGCGAAGAAGACCGAAAGCACGATGGATTGTTGACATCGTTAAGTATATTGGACACGAGTGGCAGAGGAAAGCCCAGGACCGTGAAAGTTGGAAACATGTTGAAGAGGCCTTCATCCTGCAGTGGATCGATACAGGCTGATGATGATGATGATGATGATGATGATGATGATGATGATATGATATATATATATATATATATATATATATATATATATATATATATATATATATATATATATATATATATATATATATATATATATATATACATCGCCTCCCGTCGGATGGCGTATATATGTAGTGTTAGATTTTCTTGGACTGCGTCCAGTGAGACAGCAGTAGTTGAGTGTCATCAGACACCCAACCGTTGGGTTCCGGGAGGTCGGCGAAAAACATGGGTTGTTGGCTGTGGGTGGGGTCTCCCTATTCTTGATGGTATGGTATATGTCGGCGCCCTGAAGAGTCTACACCTCGAGAGACGAAACATATTTCATCCAGTTGAGGGGATAGGTGGGGCTCCTTCCCGGTCAAGCAACCAACAAAAGTGTTCATATATATATATATATATATATATATATATATATATATATATATATATATATATATATATATATATATATATATATATGTATATATGTATATATATATATATATATATATATATATATATATATATATATATATATATATATATGTAATGTTAAAGTTGCTTGGACTGCGTCCAACGAGACAATAGTAGCTAAGCGTCATCACACACCTAACAGTTGGGTTCAACAATCTCATGTGGAACACACAACACCTGCGTCTCCTGCTAAATGAACATTTTTCCTTGGGTGTTAGACCGGGAACGAGCCCCACCCATCCCTTCAACTGGATGGCATATGTTTTCGCCTCTCGATGTACAGACTCTTCAGGGCTCCGACATATACCACCAACGGTTCGGTCTGCCATGACCCTCAGCTACTGTTGTCCCATTGTACGCAGTCCAAGAAACTCTAACATTACATATATACGCCATCCGACGGGAAGTCGGCAAAAACATGGGTTGTTGGCTGTGTATAGGGTCTCCCTTTTCTTGATGGTATGGTATATATCTATGTAGATGTATATATATATATATACATATATATATATATATATATATATATATATATATATATATATATATATATATGTATGTATATATATATATATATATATATATATATATATATATATATATATATATATATATATATGTATATATATATATATATATATATATATATATATATATATATATATATATATATATATATATATATATGTATATATATATATATATATATATATATATATATATATATATATATATATATATATATATATATATATTAGTTCGTAGTGTTTCGCGGATGGAAGAATACGCTAGACTATTAGTCCGGGAGTACATCCGGTCGTTTGTGTCCCATTCTGCGACCCAGAAGAATATAAATATTAAGAGACAGTTTCCACAGCTTTCAGTCTTCAGACAAGCATTGAGAATGCCAAGTGTGACCTTGGCGAAACGTCTGCACGTTCCCACCAAACGGGACACAAACGATCGGATGTACTCCCGGACTAATAGTCTAGCATATATATATATATATATATATATATATATATATATATATATATATATATATATATATATATATATTTGTAACAATACAAATTTATATTTAAAAACCTGATAACTATGTCTTATTGAATAATTAATTACATTAATTACATTAACTACATTGACATTCTTTGTCTAATCTTCAGTTGACACATTTTTGACTTTGACAAATTTGTTATCTTTATAGATTTGGTTTTTTTATTATAACTAACTTTTTATTATAACAATTTTGGCAAATATATATAATAAAATATATACATATATGTATATTAAATATTATCATGGATGGTAGATAATGTTCCTGAATTATTTCAGTATAGGCTAACGACGTTTCGCCAAAGTTTCATTTGGCATTTTCAAGCGTAGTTCCCTTTGGGTGAAGAGTCCTACTAAGGGGCATAGATCGTTGCGCTTGGTTTCATAAGGCGGTGATGGCGCAGTAGGGGTAGTTCGAGGACATTCGCGGCGCACGGCTCCGCTTCCGGGTGTCCGTTTATTGATTTTTTCTCGACGCCACGTAGCAGTATTTGTTCTTTCTTTATAAGCGACTTCCACACTTTTAAAGTGTTTTACGCCTTTTCTTCGACAAATGTTATGAAAAACATATATTTACAAAGCGGATGGAACTGTCACACTGATTAAGGCAAATGAATTGGTTTATGGGCCGTAAAATAAAAAAGACTATCATTCGATAACAAATTATTAGTATACAAAACCATCCTAAAATCTTTTCGGACAAAGAAAATTCAATTGCCATGCTCTCGTAGCATCTCTAACGTCACATCTGCAGAGATGTCAGAATAAAATACTACGTGTCATCGTCTATAAATATCTACGTTACCAACGAAGTTATACAACACGACATCCCTCTGAAATTCTTTAGAATTTAACCCCAGTTTGGTGTTTTAGTAAGCCTAAAGCAATGCTAGGATCTTAAGTCTAGATTTAGGTTTAATTTTTAAAGGAGCTTACTTGAAGTGATATTCCGCATATTATTTATCATTGCCATGTAACACGTTTAGTGTTCATCAAGTTTGCGTTTCAAAACAACACCACATTAAGCTTATGGGGTAAAAATTATTTATTTTTATTCAAAATACATCCTTTCCGTATAACTACATCGCTGGACATGGACAACCAATGCTAGCATACATTTGTATGTCGTTTTCTGGAATCGCGTCCAATGGCCGTCAAGGCGGCTTCTTGCTTGGGCTTGCGCAACTCTGTCATAAAACGTTTCTTTCATGGCCTGTTTAAGTTTCGGCGAATAAATCAGGCGAATACGCAGGATGTTGAAAAAGACAGACTTAATTTTTTCGCAAAAAAATCAGGAATAGCGGCGGTGTTTTTGTAAAAGTTTTACAGAGCCAGACAGAAAATTTAATATTAGTTCTTTGTTCCATCGTACTTTAGTGACGAAGTGATAAAAGGTACCCTCACTCTAAGAGCTATAATGTGACCATCCGTTGATCGATTCTAATATGACGGTCTCGTTTTCTTGACAAGATATACAGCTTTCAGATTATATATTGTTTCGACAGATTGTGCTAGTTGTTTTCTTTCAATTCGTTATTTTGTCCGACCTACTGTGTATATTCTGTTAGAGCATTACTATTGAATATAGCACGTATATTTTTCATTTCTCTGTAGCTCTTTCATTTTTGCGGGAGCTTACAGCTTTAATGAA
Organism: Cosmopolites sordidus; assembly: GCA_031761425.1. NCBI lineage: Eukaryota > Metazoa > Arthropoda > Insecta > Coleoptera > Curculionidae > Cosmopolites > Cosmopolites sordidus. The sequence continues at coordinate 5,075 of JARFXV010000546.1, forward strand.
AAACTCATTTTGTATGTGCATCTGAAAGGATACCAACTAAGGCTAACACAACGCAAAGGATAAACATTTTAGTCAGCAAAAATCATATATCAAACGAACATTTTAAATCTTTTGTCGTAAGGGTCGTATGTAAAGAAAGTACGATTCTTTGAAACAGATCAAGGTTCATTTTTATTTTCTTAACAATGGTAACGTTCTGTTTATTTTGATCGAACTGTCTTAGCATCTTCTTTATTTCAATCTATCTGAATGCACTTTTTTCTTGCATTGGCCTCTTAAGGTATTACATGAAAATTAATTATTTGAAAATTATTGGGAAATGTAATGGTTTTATAATCATTTGTTCCATATGTTTCAGAATAAATTTAGTTTATTTGTTAGAAAAAAAGTAAAACTTACACATTATTATCATTTAATGGGAAAGTTGAAAATACTAGAACTAATTTTTCACACTGTAACAGGTTTTAAACGATTCACATCACATTAAGAATCACATTATTATTACATATATATTTATTGTTTCCCATTCTTGGTGACAAAAACTTTGTCGGTTGATAAAATATTGAATAAAAATTTGGAAAATCAGAAATAAAAAAATCAGCGTTTTGGACAATAAATTATTTACAATCTTTTTTCCTTTTTGAAAAATCAGTGGGTAAGTGAGCTTGTACGGTTTTGACATGATAAGGGTAGAGCAATTGTTTTTTTAGTGTTCAATGGACGATCAAATTGGAAACTCCAACTTGTCGCCTGAAACTTCGAGTACTTCTGGTAAAATCCTCTTCAACAAGATGTAAATTTTCTTTTTCGACTTCACGACCAATTTTTCGCTGGCGCTCACATTTTTTAAATTTTGGAACAACACTATCCGTATCTAAAAGTCCTTGAGTAATTTAGACAAATGTTTGCCGAGCTGGAAGCAGTCTTTCCGAGTATCTTTGCCCGTAAATATGTCTAGATCGTTCGGAATTTTGGAGAGATTATCGGATATTTGGGTAGACAATATATTTTTGGTTTTAAATCGAACTTACATACATGCACTGACCTACACTGAATTGATTTTTATCACAATGTTGCCGCATTTGCGACGTTGGCGCATGAATGACAACAGTTCAAAACTTCAACAGGCCTTGGAAGCTGTGAAACTGTTTTGTTAAGGGTCAGATTTTATTATTGTTATAGGTTATTTTATTAGGTTATTAGGTGAAACACGATTGGAGATTTCCTCTCAGACGAAGTCCTTCATCTTCTAGAAGTGATGAAAATATCCACAGAGGCCGGAATGTTAGCGCGTTTTGATAGCCGACTGACCGTCAAAATGATCAGGGAACAGTTGAATTAGACTCACAAAACCTTTCATACTATTTTGATCAATGTATTGAGTATGAAAAAAATCTGCGCAATAATTGTTTCGAAAGACCTTTCGCAGGGTTAAAAGGACACATAAGAGAAACATGTTTTGACTATTTGGAACGAATTGAAAATTACCCTTATTTTCTAGAACGTGTACACCGGTAATAATACCGGTGATGAATATCGGATTTTTGAATACGACCAGGAAATGAAGCACCAGAGCCAGGAATGGCCCACTCCGACCTCTCTACGGTCACCAGATTCATTTTCCAGAAATTTGGTAATCAAATCCAATATTACACGCTTGAAACAAGCATCTCTAATATTAAACATGCATCGAAATTGTTACCAGGTGCAAATAATGCTTCTTCTATTTTCAAAGTCTCGTGTATCTTCCATTTTCAGTCAATCATATCTTCCAAGTCATTCATGTGAATCATCAAAGTAAATTGTAACAACCTGTATTCACTCTATAAGTGAATACCTCTCCATTTTCAAAACTCCTGTTTTCTTACTATGCCCTAAAACTAATAGCGAAAAAATACGTTAAACCGAAAATAATACATTTTATTTGGAAATAGGGGAACTACTTCTCGGCGCCCTGTATCTATATTATCACATAATGCTTTAACAGTATGAAGGTATAAATGCCATTCGAGTAAAACATTTGTAAGAAGTTAGAAAAACTCATTAAAATTTTCTGAATAAGTATTCCGAATGTATTAATTTGGTATTTTAAAAATGTATTTGTTCAAAACAATTTCCAATAACACAACACCGTATTTAAATCATATTTAGCTCAAACTCCCTTAATATATATACATAGATTGATATAATCTCAGCTCTAATTAGGGTGCGTAAATATAGATTTTTAATTACCGTATAAATCCAACCTTAACATATTTGGAAATGAAAAAAGTCGTCGCTTAAAAAAACTAATTCCAGCTAAATTACTCGTATGTGAAGCCTTTAATTATTTTTGGTTCGAAAAATTCTAGAAACCAACGATAAAAATTCGACCGACAATAAATAGCACGTAAAATATATGGGATTTTCTTTCAATAATTAATCAAAATTTGGCCGTTACTAAAATATATATATATATATATATATATATATATATATATATATATATATATATATATATATATATATATATATATATATTATTATTATTATTATTATTATTCACGTATAGGCCCTGGTGGACCACGCGAAGTACAATTAGAGGCGTTTTACGGCGCCCTGAAGAGTCTGTACATCGAGAGACGAAACATATGCCATTCAGTTGAAGGGATGGGTGGAGCTCGTTCCCGGTAAACACCCAAGGAAAAATATTCATTTAGGCGGAGAAGCAGGTGTGCACATGAGATTGCAGCATATATATATATATATATAAAGAGTGCGCATGCGCCAAACGGCAGCGACCAACAGCTGTTTAGTGTAAAACGTTCTCTTTCGAATGCAGTAGTTCTCGCTTCTGTAAACAAATCCGTATAACCGTAGCCTTCGTTAAGTGTAACAATAGAGCAACGAATTGTTGTGAAATTTCACTTGAAACTTGGAAAAAACGCTTCTGAAACTTATAACTTCTTGAAAGAAGTATATGACAATGAAGATTTATTGCGTGTATGTATTTTTGAGTGGTTTAAGCGTTTTCAAGATGGTCGAAAAGACATTGAAAATGATTCACGGCCGAGTCGCCCTTCCACGTCAAAAACGGATAACAATATCGGAAAAATCGGTAATCTGGTTCGATCTGACTGTCGGTCAAGTATTTGTGCGATTGCTGAAACTGTAGAAATTGACCAAGAATGCAAAAGAATGTAAATATTGCAAAAGTATGTGCCTAAATGGTCCCTAAAATTCTCACGTTTGAACAACAAGAAGGTTGCTAAAATGTTTATACTGACACTTTGAATGTCATTGAAAATGATTGAGACTTATTGGAAAGGATAATAACAACTGACGTATCGTGGTTTTTTACTTATGTTTCAGAAACGAAGCGCCAATCAATGCACTGGAAGAGCCCAAATTCACAGAGATCCAAAAAAGCTCGAATGAGCAAATCAAAATTCAAAACAATGATATTCATGGATTCATTTTTTCGATATTCATGGGATTTTGTAACTTCTCTGGGTTCTTGAAGGTCAAACTATTAATCAACATTACTAGTTCCTGCTGAACCCCGTGAAAGAATAAGGAAAAAACGACCCGAATTGTGGAAGGACAAATCATGGGTTCTCCACCAAGACAATGCGCCGGCTCATTCCGCATTGTATGACAAGAGGATTCTGCCAAGTACAGCATGCCAGTGTTAGACCATCCGCCTTATCTTGCGCCGTGTGATTTCTATCTGTTTCCTAAGGTGAAATCTGCATTAAAAAGAACAAGATCTAAGTCCGTTAAGCTGTGAAAGAGAAAGCGGCACGCATTCTGAAGGATGCACTTCCATGATGAATTTTCAGCACTGTTCCGAACAATGGGAGATTCGCATAAAGCATTGAAGGGATAGAGGAGGGGTGTATATTGAAAGGAGGTAATAATAATTAAATGTGCGGAACTAACCCCTCCAGTCTTAACCTCTGAACCGTCATGGTTCAAACCTTTAATTCAAAGTACAAGATGAACTTTCTAGTAATTACAAAATTACCCCAGGAGGTAGACAATCCTCTGCCAGCTTTGCTGGTACAACCGGACTTTCGGATTCTGGGGCGTCCGGGCTTAAACGCAAAATCTTTCAGAGGGAGTCGGAGACTTCTGGCCAACGTCTGAAACCGAAAACAAAAACTTTCTTTATAACGGTAAATATCAATTCTCTCCTGCGTCCAGGAAAACTACACGAATTGGGGCTAACATTAAATCAGCAAAAAATCCAAATTTTAGCTTTGCCAGAAACTAGATTGACAGATGATAACACCTTGGAATTCGGCAACTACAGACTTTTTAAAAGTAACACGGACAAACGAATACTCAAAAATACACCACATCTCGGTGTTGTTTTCGCTGTCTCAAGAAACATTCTTGGTTCTATAACAAATGTCCAGCCAGTAAATAATCGACTTATGACACTATCCCTCAAGTGTGCTAACAAAAACTATACATTAATCAATGCACACCACCCAGTTAACGAAGAAAATAAATCTATTCCTGAAAAAGTAAATAAGCCCAGGGAAATTCTGGGAAAGACTATCTCTAAAATTCTCTCTAACCACGTAAAAATCCTATTGGGTGATTTCAACGCCCAACTAGGGAAAGAAAAAAGTACAGAAAAACAGTCGGCAGTTTTCCCGTTCATAAATGGACTAACCATAATGGTAGAAGATTGGTTGAACTTAAAGTTTAATCTAAAAATAATGTCAACCCACTTTAAGAAGAAAATAACAAAAAAAAGAACTGGAGGTGCCCAAACACGTACATAGGTGAATTTCAAATTGACCATGTTGCCATTTCGTACCCCAATTATAAAGAGATTTTGAATGTTCAAGTCAGGAAAGGAGCAAATATAGACACGGATCACTATTTGATTAGAGTCAAACTTAGCTTAAAACCTCGAAAACTTATTCAAAAGAGGCTGCTAATACCAAAGTTTGACCCAACGAAAATAAAACCAGCCCTAACAGAAGAGCTTGATAAACAACCAGCACAGAACTGGCAAGAATTGAAACAAAAAATTATTAAAACAGCCTTAAAGTTGGTCCCTTTTCAAAAACGTAGAATACATCCGTAGTGGTATAAAATTTGCGAGCAAGCAGTATTATGCCGAAGCAAGGCATTCAAAGATTGGAACAGTTAAAAAACAGCAATATTCTATAACATATCTTTGGAAGTAAGAAAAGAAACATCGAAGCTAATTAGACAAACTAAAAGAAAATATGAAAACAATCAACTTAATGAAATAGAAAAAGATTTCCAAAAAAATAACACTAGAAACTTTTACAAAACATTTAAAACTAAATTAGCAAGTTATCAACCGCAAAGTTTTTGCTTCCAAAAGGAAAACGGACAATTAGCTCTAAATAACCAAGACAATTGCAAAGAACTTGCGAAATATTTTGAACAAATACTAAACTGTCCAGAGCCCTTAAACAAATTACCAACACTAAACACTAAACAAACGCCTATTCATTGCCACCGAATGAAGATGAAATAATTAGGCAAATCAAGAGGCTTAAAAATGACAAAGCTTCTGGTGAAGATGGAATCACTGCTGAACTTTTGAAATCCGCTGGTCCAGGTACAATCAAGGAAATAATCAAATTTCTACAAGAAGTTTGGCGAACCGAACGGATTCCGGAAGACTGGAAAGATGCTCTAATCCATCCACTACATAAGTAAGGGGATAGAACGGATGTAAACAACTACAGAGAGATATATCTTCTCCCAGTTTGTTACAAGATTAAATCTCAATGTCTACTAGACAGAGCACAGGCATAGTTAATACCTAACATTGGTGAATATCAAGCAGGTTTTCGACTGGGCAGATCCTGCCCTGAACAGATCCTGAATCTAAAGTTGATTCTAAGACATCAAAAACTGTACAATAAAAATCTCGTCTGTACATTTGTGGATTTCAAAAAAGCATATGATTCTATTGACCGCGAATCTTTATTCCGAATCTTGAAAGAACAAGGACTAGATCTGAAAACGCTGGCAATTATTAAAGCAACGTTAACTAACACAAGGTCAAAAGTTAAATTCATGGGTGACATCTAAGAGCCCTTCGAAATTAAAACTGGAGTGCGACAAGGGGATGGACTCTTGCCACTCTTATTTAACTGTGTTCTAGAAAAAGTAATACATGAGTGGCGTGAAAAAAAGTCGGCCCTGAATATTGACCAGCCCATTAAACTGGGGAGAACCAACATCAAAATTGATTGTCTGGCATTTGCTGATGATCTAGCAATTTTAGCTCAAGATGTATTAACGGCACAGAAACAGATTGAAATACTAAAAGAAACAGCAGAAAAGGTAGGACTCCAAATTTCCTTTGAAAAGACACAATACATGACCTGCAACAGACTAAGAACACCATTTCTAAAAACAAAATATGGTAACATCAGTCTAGTTTCTCAATTTTAATATTTGGGTGAAATAATCATGGAAAACGGTTTGGAGAAAGCGGCCAATAAGAGTAGATGTCAAAAAATGGAAACTGCATTGAGACTTGCACAAAATATTTACAACAAAAAATGCCTATCTAAAAACACAAAACTGAGACATTACAACACAGTTATTAAGCCAGAATGTCTAAATGCTGCAGAAACGCTCATTTTGAATAGAAAGAGGGACATCGGGGACATTGAAAAGAAGGAAAGAAAAATCATAAGAAAAATCCTAGGCCCCAAACAAATAAATAACACAACATACCGATTTCGAGAAAACCAAGAAATCAAACAATACACAGATACACATAGCGATATGAGAAAAAGAAGACTTAAGTTTTACGGACACATCAAACGGATGAATCCGAGTAGGCTAACTAGACAAATAGTCGATTTTTATGAAAATAGGAGTAGAGCTAAAGTAGAAATAATTAAATGGATTGCTGCAATTAAAGAGGATCTAAGATCAGCAAATATTACACAAAGTGAAATTAAGGATAGAGGCTGTTTCAGACACAAGGTTAACGTTTGGAAGGTTGGTCAGAGAGAAAAATGTAGGAAGACTGGAACAACTTGGTCTGACGAAACGAAAAAAGCTCATAGCGAAAGAATGAAATTAGGTTGGGCGCAAAGAAAGGCTAACAACAACAAACGTGGTCCACTAGGGCCCGTACGTGAATAATAATAATAATTAAATGTGCATGAAATCAAAATAAAATGTTTTTCAGCGTCAGTCTTGTTATTTAATAGTCAAACCTCGATATATATATATATATATATATATATATATATATATATATATATATATATATATATATATATATATATATATATATATATATATATATATATTTATATCGGTTCATATCATATGACAGTAAAAATGACAGAAGTTTATTGCAGCATATGAATATCTCGATTTTGACATTTCTATTTTATGCTTTCGTGGGGTTTAGATATTCGTAAACGGTTAGAAAAATTCATTAGTAGTAAATCTCATATTAACATAATTATTATTCATGTAGAATGGATGGACATTTAATACATTCAACAAAACAATTTTTATGAAAGTTATCTATTTCCTCTTGAAAGTTTTGCCTCGATTTAAGACGCTATGTATGATTAGTTACGCAATCTTCAGTTTTCAATCCCTGTATCCATAGTAGATATTATTTAGTAATGGTAAAAATATGGCATTCTTTCGTAACGATAAATTAGTCTGCGGCTGCAGAAATCTCTAGCTACTCTAACGAATATATTTTGTCGTTTGTTGAAAGATTTCCCCCGACTAGAGTCGCCGGGTATAATAAGACATTATTTAGTAATATTACATTAATATACACAATCTGCTCAATCGCATATCAGGTCCATTGGAGATTAATCTTGATGATATTAATATTAAGTCAGTTATATTGTTGCTAATTTGGCAAATGTTTAATTACATGTAATAATTATCCTTTAAACCAAATTTAAGAGTATGATTCACAATTTAAATTCCAATAAAGAAGTTCATCTTAATTATAGCCATTTCTCATCGAGTTTCAAGTGTTTTGAGCTTAAGCAAAAAGTTCCAACAACTTTAATCTTATTATTCTTTAAAGTGTAACTCCTTTAAAATTAATAATTTGCATGCTACATTATTTCGTCCTAGTTTTATAGTTCTTAACATTTTTTTAAACAGTCAAATATTTTGTTAAGAGTCTTAATATATTTCATACCTTTCCCACTTCGCGTAATGTACTCCGATTAGATATCAAAGTTAAAAAAAAAATGAATCGTGTTAGTAAATGTTTTAAAAATGTGGTATATTTGACTTTTTTTTTCACTGAAGCTAGAACACGAAAATTTCAACACTCACACATTTTAAGTAAGGAGCAATATATAAAAATTATTATTTGGAACTGAACATCAGCTATCGATTACCTTCAGCAATTTCTCCTCACGGGCTATGGTTTGTGGTAAACCTAAGTCCCTAGAAAAACCTATTGATTGGGAAGTCACCTAATTAGGAAACCTCTCAAAAAACTTCTGGTCTTACCTAGGCTCGTTCAACGTCAACTACTTATTACATTCTTATATAAGGACCAAAAACTAAACTACAAAAATTTCAACACCGAATATGAAAATTCATCGATATTGGCTGAAATCGGATGTGATTCTTAATTAAAAAAAAATTATTAACTGTGTTGATTAGCTTATTCGTTAAGTAATAGCTAATTCATAATTGCCAAATATGCTTTTACATATATTTGCTTAAAATGTTAATTCTTATCATATCTTTTCGATTGGTGATTTAGTTACTTTGCAATTTTTTTCTCGAGAATTTTTATGGTTTTGGCCGTTGTTGTAAGGAACTTTTTCTCGTTAAAATGATGTAAATAATCATTGGTTACATTCTCTTATAGACCGTATATTATTTTTGGTTTTCATAAGTATATTTCTTTTATATTTATGCTTTTTCGCACATGTCCTAACCATACGAGAACATGGTACATTATTATTGGATTATTGAAGTATTGTCTTCGTTGGATAGACATAAAGATAATTGAGGACAAAATCAATAACCGGGCCGTTTTGAAAATAGACAGTATACTTTGCGCACGCTGACGTTGCCTCATTGTAGCCCAGCGAATCTTTGATGAATCATGAAAAAATATATTTGAATCTAAATACTTTCAGTCGCATTATATATAAAAATGTAAACATTGGGCAAATGTATGGAAGTTGTTAAACTAGGGACTATTTATTAAACCATTTAATTCATTATTTATAAAATTATTTTTTGAATATACTGCACCCTTTTAGATTGTTTATGGATACTGTTATTGTTTTTGACGTAAATAATTGAATTGAAAAGCTTTTTTATCTATTATGTTGAATAAAATTAATTACTGAAATTAATTTTCTAACGATTTTAATCCAACGTAACTGTCTATTCGCGAATCGTATAAAATATAATTTAACATAAATCATAATCATTAACTGAATACTAGTTGAAGGCCGAGGAACTAGGGAAAAAACAAAAATTACCTTTGGAACGTCACACTCAAAATGCGGAAAACACGAAAAACTTGTTTGAAAACTGAAAAAACAGAGAACTGATTGAAAAAAACAAAAAATATAGATGAAGGGACAATGAGAAACAAGAAATCTACAACAAACTAATAAGCAACATTTATACAGCACTTAAAAAAGGCAAACATATGAAAATAATGTCTATATACCAGGGAATTGGCCAGTACTCTAATCTAACTAAGCTTATAAATGTATTTCAAAAAGTTAAGCTGCTGAAAAATATCAACGATTTTTTTATCACATTATCCGATAAAAGTGAAATTAGTGAAGTGAGCTCTTAACACTAAAATAAAAATTATTGAGTGATGGTGATAATATTGCCAAAACCTCATGACATCTAAATCCCAATAAACTATATCTGCGAAACTTCCCGAAAATTAGATAACTTCATAGCAGCATTCAGAGGAGCATCAAATCGAAAATCCACTAGAAAAATGGTAACATATAGAGCGTTAATATGAACTAACAATAATCCATCAGATAGGCATCAAAATTTGTAATTCCGGCATGTGGCCGTCAGAATAGACCAATTAGTGTGAAATCCTTTACAGAAGGAAGAAGGAAATTTGTAACTAGAGGACCATTGTTCTTATTAGTCATTAATCAATATCATGATTAATATATATTTATATATATATATATATATATATATATATATATATATATATATATATATATATATATATATATATATATATATATATATATATATAAATCCTTATTAGTTATACTTTTAAATAGATTAGTGGGTGTGTGCTCTTCTGAGGCTGAAGAATTTTTTTTTAGATTAAATAACACGATCACACTCCAGACATTCAAACTGACCAGGAACCGAGATGTATCTGTTTCTAGACCTATGTCCTTATAGTACCAAGTTGTCTCCATTGGCTTTTGTTGAAGGCAGTCACTTCCAATTGATGACTAACATTAAAACACTCTATTGTTTGATTAAGAGCATCATTGTAACAAAGTTTTTGAACTCCTTGCCTACTGAAGAACGTTGTTTATCTGAAGAACGTTTACACCATATAATATACACTTATCTAGACGATGATGATCCAGACTGGCCAAATGCCCCGCCTAACGTAGCAACCGTCTCTAGTCGAGAATCTCTATCAACAAACACTAAGAACTTCCTTATTTGTTTCTTTTATGATAGCATTTAAGTCCTATTATATATCTTTGTAGACATTGCTATGTGCTCTCGAGAACTCTCAGGTGTTTCTTGTAGGATACCCACGATTCACACCAGTAAGCAAGCAAAAGCACTATCGCAGCTCGGTATTCAGCCCCTTTATCATCAACCAACTCTATGGCGATGTTTCCAAAAGGTTCTAGAAGCACAGCTAATTCGATTGCAAATGTCCGAATCCAGATTTCTAGAATTAAAGAGAGTACCCACGTAGCTAAAAGGTTCTAGAGATTCAAGTGGAGAGCCAGATACATGAATATTGTTGGTGTGGGAGAGTGAATTACCAGGAAGAGCTATAATTTTAATTTTATTTATGTTAATTTTAAGACCTAATACGTCCAGATATATGTACTAAAAATGTTGTTGAATCGTAACAGGATCGCGTGCTATTAAGGCATAAAAAGGCAATTTTAAACTATATCGGTGATATAATAGTTACGGGAGAATTCAGTAATAAACCTTACTAAAAAGATTAAAAAGCATAGCATCAAAAAAAAATCATATGGGTAAAAAATCACAAGTATCATACTATAAAAACATCAACATAAATATTCTTTAGATATCTACTAAATAAATTCCGCTGGGGTATAGGATCGTCATATCATAAAAATACATTTTACCTGTATTTGATTTTTTTATCTTTCTTGGATTTAATTTAACTCAAAAATTAGAATCAACTGATTGGTTGTTTGTTGCTAGACCAAACAATAAACTTTGATACATTACACTTAAATCTAAGCGCTTTTGAGTTTCCCATTTCAAAGTTTCCGTTAGTCAAGTTAGTTCAATGTAGTCAAACTATCCATTCCCAATATGACTTTATTCTATTTATCTAAATTACAACTATTCTATTATATCAATATAATTTGTTTATTGCACAATAATGCGAATTCAAATTTACACAATTTCACAAAATGATTTATTTGCTTTATCTCTTAATTATAGCAGAATCTTCAGTCGAAATATGTTTCTATTGTGCTTACCTGGATTGCAAATGTCCTATTTACAACAATAAAAAGATTAAAAAAAAAATAAAGGCTGTTTTATAAAAACAGTTTGTAGCAAAGTCCGAAACAGTAATATCCACATTTACAACCAAAACCTTTCATAAAGTTTTGCAGTGTCATACCAAATTATGACCTGCTATATACTTCTATTTAATTTTACCTGTAAATTTCTAATAATTTCTTTTGTTTTAGCAAACAATGTTTTCATATATTTAAAGGTAAAAATATATGAATCGAATCACAGAAATTCAAATTACGATAGTTGAATAGATATCTGAATAATAATATTAATTTATTTTATGTGCATTTTCTTATATTGTTATTATTAAAAATTTTCTCGTGTAATTGTCATTGTAGGACAACAATAAGGAGCAACACAGAATAGTAAGAGAAACATGAAGCTAAATATTATTTAGCCATAAAATTCAATTAAAATTTTGAATAATTTTGAATCAAATTCCGATAACTATCCACATTCAATATGCTTCTGTTCTGTTTATCAACACTACAGATAAACCAAATATAACATTTCCACTTCCATATACAACCGCAAAAAAAAACAAAATGTGATGCGATATTTGTTTATCGCTCAATAATATGAATTCAAATTAAAACAACTTTACAAAATATTTTATTTGTTTTTTCTATTCATTGTAAACGAAACTCGAATGAAACTATAGTACTATTGTTAATTAAATAATATACATTTTGCAAATAAATAACATTATATATGAATGCATATTATACGTATCATAATTAATGAGAAATGTTTTTCTATGCTAACTAAACGGCATTCTTTATTGGCAATTTGTGAAGGTTATTGCATAAATAAAAATTGGACAAATGAATATCCTTTTTACAGCTAGAAACTCAATGCACAAAACGTTATACATCGTATTTGTTTGAATTTTGCATTTTTTAATGCGATTTTGGCAATTATTTTCTTATATAAAATGTATTTAATTAAGAAAGAAATAATAAAATATATCATTAAACATGTGTTTTTGTAACCAGAATAAATATCCAAATCAGGATATTTGGAATTAGAAAATACGGCAAATATAATTGAAATTTTCCTAGTTCTAGTAACAATTGCTACAAAAACGATAAAAACGAGATAGTAACATAGTTAACAAAAGTTGAGTGAGATATCAAAAAGTGAGATATCTAAAAAACATACATTTTAAACGCATCAATAACTTCTTCTGGCATTAAAAATCGTTGACCCCGTAATTTATTCTTCACGGGTGGTAGCCAAAAGAACTCATTGGGTGCCAAATCCAAACTGTACGGCGGTAAACCCATCAATTCGGTCAAATATTGATTTACTCGGTCCGCTGTGCAAGACCTCGCGTTGCCATGGTGAAGAATGATCCTTGAAAGTGCAAACAAGTTTTGTTGGGTTTGGTTCATTTTGAAAGACCCGTACAGTCGACTGCTGTTTACTTTTGGGCTCATTCGCATAAATCCAAGATTCATCACCTATAGATAGTAGTAGATATTATACATGGTTTTTGATGCACAATTGTAATTTTTTTAACATTTCTTTGCACCAATCGATACGAGCCTTTTTTGAGCGACTGTCAAATTATGCAGAATCCAACGCGCACAAATATTTTTCACGGCTGTTCATGTAAAATCTTGTGTATGCTTGTCATACTAGTGCCCAGGGATGCCTCAATCTCATAGTATTTTAATGATGATCTTGCTTTATCAGTTCGCGCAGAGTATCGATGTTTTTTGGCACAATAACTAATTTTGGACGATCTTCTGCCCATTCGTCCGTGAGCGAACGATGGTCACGATTGAATTCACTACAGTGATATACAGTGGTTTTAGATGGGCTTCATCGCCAAAAGTCAAAGTGAGTTGATCGATGCACTGTTGTTCAGATAATCCACGTCGATAATCAGATAATCCAAGTCGTAGTAAATCATCGTACAAAAATTCTCACAAATTAATTCCATTTTTTGAATAAAATGAAACTCAAGTCATTAAACAACACAAATAGCGTCCGTATGACAAAACGTTCTCAGTAAGTATGCAGTCAACGATATCAAACTTTACGATGTATATGTTAGATGGTACTTAGCAATACCATTGTTGCTAGAATTCCGAATACATAAATAGCAACCCTCATATAGTGTTTAAATTATTATTAGATGGAAATAATATATTGGAAACATATAGCCCAGCTACTCCTGTAAGATCTATATTGTTCATTTAACTGTTCGTGTATCTGGTCTATTATAAGTCAATAATGTACTTCACTGTCATGAGTAACGCTCCCACATACGATTATTATGAAAAATTGCTCAGATGTTTAAGATAAATATTTATCGAAGATATTTGCAAATGGGCATCTTTAAACTTTTTTGATGTCTATATCGTTTTTTGCATTCCACACTAAAGTTAATACTTCTAAATTATTTTAAAGCATGATAAATAATGCAGATAAATCATCACAGTGGGCTCGTGGAGAATATTAAAAATATTTAAAAAAAAGGAATTTTTTTCCTGTGCTCCACGTAAAAAATCCCAATTCCAAAATCCCAATCAATAGCCAAAAAGCTTCTCACGAGACCGGTTTCTGGCCTTAAGCCGTCATCAGTCGAACTCGAATTGAACGTTCGAAAGCAACTGAATGATTGACCAGCATCATGACCATCTCAATTTGACCGAGACAGAATTTTCCTTTTTTTTAATATTCTAAAGCAATTAAAGGCAGAGATGAATCAAAATATCAACGAACTTTGGAGCCAAGGAAGCATCAACGATTCGTCCTTATGAAATCGATAGCGAGAAATCGAAGGCTTTAGTGGAAACAAATTCCCGCAAACTATTTACAGAAGCCATAAAAGAATTCAAAAGAGAGTAAAAAACAGATACAATTCTAAAAAAGTATTTAGAGAGCCATAACTGAAAACCAAAGAGGCCTGTTAGAAGACATGCTCCAGGCTGAGTTTTCTCGAGAAAACAGAGTCGTTCCTCTAACGAATTTCTTCATCATATCATAGTAACAGTAACAAGTAAAGTCATAGTAACAGTCTGGTAGTCTGGTTTGACATACTGTAGCATTTTGAATCGAGGATACCCGCTTACCGCTGATAGGTAGACAGCAATTCAACAAAAATGGAAAATGACAATTACTTTTCCATTAAGAAGCTCAGTTGTATATTAAGTAATTGACGTAACCATAGATCAATGCGGTGAGCTACAAAAGTCTACCTTAATCGCCATATTTTTCTCTAGCCTTTTTACTAGTAACTCAAGCATCTCAGATTCTACGCAGCTAAAAATTCAAGTAACTTTGCTTCTCATTGGCAAACATATTTTTTTATAATTCTATTTCGAAGTTGCCAAATTCAAGTTAAATGTCCGATTAAAGTCACGCCAGTTTGAGGCTGGGTAAGATCGGATACTTTCTAAGAAGTCTTCTACGTTGGTCACTCGCAGGCAGGTTAACCCTGTAGTAAATGACCATGGTCCAAAGCATACGTTAACCTAAAAGTCCGGCCATGAAATAATACTGACACTTCAACCGGACCTCTGTAATATTTCAAAATTCTTAACAAACAATCATATTCATATAATTCCTTTGATCAATACATTATAAAAATGTATTCTTCCTTGAATATTTAAAGAGCATTAAATATATTGGAAACACTGTTCGTTCATTTTTTAATTTGAATAATTTTGTTTTTATTAGTTATGTACTTCACAAAACTATTTTACATTAATTGTTATTTATTTAAGTATTTTCTTTCTTTTAGGCATTCTATTACAATATATTTTGCGGTAGCATTTCAAATATATGGTATAAATTACTTTATTAGCAAATAAATTATTCTCCTTCTCTAAAATAATGACAGATTTGCTCGAGATACTCCTGTAATTGAATTTCATTTGAATCAATTCGTATGGAAATGATGGTACAATAAGTGTCGCGTATCTTTGGTTAATAAACTAATTCATAAATTATCTCATTTCCCTTGAACAGATTCTGATGGGAGGAAATTTAGCACTGAAATTACTTCAAATCTCTTCCACTTCAAATCACATAGACAAACTTATTATCAAAATAAGTAAACATTAAATTTATAGAAACTCAGTTCTTATTAATCAACCACTGAATTTGATTATATAGGGTGAAACAGAGATAAGTCCAATTATAGAAGCTCAGCAACTAATCGAAAAACATTATTTAAAAAATCAGGAATTCACCACGTTAGGCAGTCATTTTATTTTTTAAGATAAACTTTGAAAGATGCCCTCTGTCTCCAGTACTTATAAACAATCTTCTGATCCCAACCACACATAATTACTCATTACACGTCACAAGGTTTTTATTGGAGTTCGGATTATCTCATATTGAATTCTGAGTCTCAGCTTCTGGGGGTTCAACCTAGACATTACCCTTCAAAGAAGGCAACAAATAAAAATCACGTGGCGTTAAATCTGACCATGTTGCCGGTCAACATCAAATCCTCATCAATCTCTTTATTAACAACAGATCCTTATCAACCGCAATAGGTCTTCCAGATGTTATACCATAGAAAAGACTGCAATCATCTTACATTTTTTAAACCAACGCTGACACATTTTCCTATTCAAGGCCTCACGGCAAACAGTGCAAATGTGTGGCATTGTTATATTTTTGAAACTCATAAAGCGTCAAATATATGGAATGTATTTTCCACACTTTGCTCTTCCATTCTTTTCGATTCGTCTATTTTTTTTCAAACTTTAGCAATAAGACCACTAGATATCAATATAAATGGTCTTCTAAATTGAACTTAATTTAATTTAATTCTTGAACAAAAAAAAACTGTATTTGTGTTGATTTGAAAAAATCTTTTATTGATAATTGCAGCATAGTAAATTAAAGCACCTCTTGCAGCTACACAGACGTCCACTCTTTTGTGAACCGTGGACATTTTGGCATAATCGGGTCTCTATCTCACCAATGACTCAAATAATTTCATCATTTAGTTTAGGAATCAATTGTGGATTGTTCATAAAGACCTGGCTTTTCACATAACCTTAAAGAAAATGGTCCAAAGGTATCAAATCACACTATCTTGGTGGCCAATTAACATGGCCTTTCCTTGCAATAACTCATCCAGGAATTTTTCCTCTCAATAAATAAAGTGAGGTGTAACGTCATCATGTTAGAACCGCATATGCTACAGATCAATCATATTCAATTTAGCCCACAAAAATCCAATTAACATATCACGATATCAAACACCATTCACAGTTACAGCTTCACCAGCATCATTCTGAAAGAAATACGACCAAATTACACCTTCTGGTCATAATGCACAGCAAACAGTGACTCGTTTAGGATATAAAGATATCTCATGAATCATTCGTGCATTTTCCTCACCCCAAATGTGACAATTTTGTTTATTAACATAGTCACCAATTTGCTTCATCTGGAAAGATGGGTTTTTGAGAAAAATCATCTGTATGTTATTTGATCCAATTGACAAATGTACAACGTTTTAAATGATTCAGTGGTTTTAGTTCCTGTGTTATTTGAATCTATCAGAGCTAAATCCTTTCAAAACAAAAGCCATGTTGTGGATTCACTGAGTCCAAATTGTTGTGAACATCGACTAATGGAAATTTCTGGGTGTTCAGCAACACTTTCAGGTACCAAATCAATATGTTCTTGTGAATGACTATTGTGAGTATATGTTGCTCTTCTTTATCTTTCACCGAACCAGTTTCTTGAAAATCTTGAACAATTCGATTAATCGTGCTTTCAGATTGACGATTGTATAAACCGTAAATAACAGGCAATTTTCTAAAAACATGTTTCACTGAACGCCCATTTTCTTAAAATAATTCAACAATTTTAACGCGTTGTTGTATTGCGTACGACTACAATACAAAAACGTACCATTTTTATAAATATCATACATTAAACTTCTGAATTAAGACTAAAACTTCAAGACTTCAAGAATTAAAGAAGCCGCTCAATTTAAAAGCCCTGTTACCTATGTAGTCAAATTATTATCTGTAGATGGCAATGTTTTCAAATTTTATAAAAACAATAATATTTATGGGTTCTATAGAGAAAGCATTAAAAACATCAAAGTAGAAATGGCACATGGAATCTATCCTGAGATGATAAAATGGTTGGAGGAAACAGGTAAGAAGTGAATAATTGTTGGGAATATGCAAAAAAGCATGAAAAAGATAAATACTTTCAAAAGACTGGAAAATGGATCTAATCCTACCTATTTACAAAAAAGTTGAAGACTCAAATTGGGATAATTATAGAACAATATACCTGTAATCAATCTGTTTTAAGGTATCCACCAGAATGATAGAAAACATATTTCAAGAGGAAATAAAAAATAAACTAGAAGATGATCAGGCGGTTTTCAGAACGAGAAGGATCATAAATGTAGGTATAGATTTTTAATTGAAAGTAAACTTCAAATTCAAATATTACCATTGGTAGGCACCATTTAAAGGTTTTGACAATTTAAAATGTTATCACAGATCTAATGCGTTATTGATAGTACTGTTAAAGACTGCTAATAGTATTTTATCCATAATTTTTAATATTTAATAAAAAGGCATATTCGACAATTTGCTTTATATACGTGTTATACGTTTTTCTCCAAAAATTTAGGCATAAATTGTCGAATATTCAAAAACACATTTTCACTTTGTCTTTTGAACGTCTCCAAAAATCCGAAGGAGCTAAGCGTATTTACAGACAACAATACCTCAGAAGGACGCTTCTAGATCGGCGGACATTTTTCCAAGTTTCTCAAAGACTTTTGGATTTTTTGGATTTGGTTCCAAGATTCTAAGAATGGGGATGGCATCAGAAATCAGTCCTGAAGCCGACGAACAACTTTTCCTAGATGAAGAGCATTCTACCAAAAATTGTCACTTAACAAGTGTAGCTCAACAAGTTGAAGTTTCCCATTGGATTGTACATAGATCACTAAAAGAGCAATTACTCTACCCTTATCATGTTCTAAGGATACAAGCACTCTTAACTGGTGATTTTTCACAGGCAGAAATATTATGAATGGTTTATTGGCTAAAACCAAAGGAATTCGCATTTTTGTTCAATAATTTTTTTGATCAATATTTTATCAACCAACGATACTCCTTTCACGAGGAATGGGATGATGGACATTTTGAAGAGTTAATTTGATAAAACAATTAATGATGTGATTCTCAGTGTGACATAAATCGTTTAAAAAATGATAGGATGTGAAAGATTTAACCAAAGATGTGACAGAAGTAATTTCAACCTTAAAATTAAAGAAGTAAGTTTTCTTTTTTTTGTATCAAAAACCAAATTTATACGGAAACGTATGGATTGAATGACTATAAAAATATTATATTTTATTTTCAAATAATACCTTGCAACACCACCTTGAGACCAATGCAACAAAATTCCGATAGATCGAAAAAGCAAAGCGAGAATAGACGTTGCCATTGTCAGGAAAATTTATTCTGTTTTCATACCTGTTTTCCGTGGAAATTTTCCAAGAAACTTTTTGTTCAAAAAAATGTAAAGCATTCTTGAAAAATCATCATGGGTTGTCTGATCTTCCAAGATCCAATCAGTAAATCTGCTATACTACCCGTGGTAGATAGATTTTAGTTCTTGAGTAGTGATCTTATTCGAATGTAGGTGAAGATCTTTATGCAAAATTCACTCTAAAGAGCCCTATGCTTCGAATCCGAGTTGCTGCTCTTCAATCACACTTTTCCTTATAGCAGCATATTTTAGTAATTAGCTTGCATATAATTCAGCCTTTAGTAGGACGATGAGTTTTACCGAATTGTGATTTTAATTTTCACATCCGGACTGTCGCATTTTTGACATGTTCCTAGAACGGCTGTACGATTTTTATGTATTCTGCTGAACATAAACATTACTAAAAAAATTTCAGCATTTAAAGTAAGTCAGAAGTAATCCAAATCTCTAATCTGCCTGCCTGATAAGGATTTATCAGATTTATCCAAATTTCAATTAGAAGATAACGCTTAAATACATAATATTGATCGATATAGGACGAAATCCGTCAAAACACGTAAACAAAGCTGTTATTTAAAACCCTCTATTTTCCTACGAAACTAATAACATTCAGTAATTCCTCTAAGATTATCCAGTTCTTAGCATTTTTATAAAAAATACCACAATCTACTTTTAGGGTATAAATACCATTTCAAATATGTGTACGTATCGAGGATCGAAGAAAGCCTGTGTATCTACGTTTTTCTTAAATTTGTTAACTTGTCCATAGTAATAGTTCATAATATATATCTTAATAAATAATAATATCTCTTTTTGGTCAGTTAGCCAATTCAAATGGTCGTCATTTATTTTTTTAAACAAAGTCGATATTCTTTTTTGGGAATCACTTTTAATTCTATTGTTGAAGCCTGCTGGATTGTTAGGAACCATATTAAAAGGCTTTTTCTTTTTCTGTTTCAATTTTGGTATGAGTTATAGCCAAATTAGTCAAATACAGAGGCTAGTGGAGCACCTGTATATATTTTTAGTCAATAAATGAATATTGGACAACGAATAATAATATCGAATAAGACTGAATAAGATGTATTAGTCTCAAATTGTAAATACTAATAGATATATTTTTCTATAAATTTCAGTCCTTTGTAGCGTTTATTTCGGACAAATTCTGAAGTGAAAGAGCTCCGGTATCGTTTGGACAAGGCAAGACAGTCTAACTCCAAATCTCCAGGTGAGCGGACTTTTTCGCGCCTTACCCTTCCGACCGAGGTACGTAGGTTTGCTGGCCAAGTCACGCTTGGGTTGATTTTTCTGATATTCTTATAGAGGGTTTTACGACCCGGCAGCAGAGAATCCGATCAACAGACATCAGGCCATTGAACGACCACCTATTACAGAGCCCGACTATCGTGAAAACCTTACACCTTTTTGGGGCCACATGGCACAGTAACCGGTTGGTCAGATCGAGATTATTTCGGGACCCCCGCATAGGGATACCGGACTGCCCGCAGTCGTACTCAGTGTTTTTGGACACCCAGTACCTTGACAGGCAAGGATAGACAACATCAGGAAATAAGGCCAGATAAACACTTTTTTTATTATATTTTCATGTACCGTTAAGGATTGCAGTTACCATCTATTTTTCACAAATACAGTTTTACCATAATTTCTTATACTGATAATGGTCACGTTATCACCTTATATTTTGTATCTATTTGCCGTCTGACCATTCTTGGTTACCCTAGCGTTATATATTTTTCTTTTTACTATTGTCAGAATAGATGAAATAACCTCTAATTTGTAAGTATAGGGACATAGAGACCAGCTGGTGTAATTCAGAGTTGTGTATTTGATTTTTGATTTCTTTCACGGTAAGGTTTGGAGAACCACCTTCGCTAAACCTTCCCGTGTCTTTTGTTTGATAGTTTTAGTTATTCCTTTTTTTGTGTGCTTTGTGTTGTTCTTTTTTTGAGTGTGCTTTTATAATATATATGTATAAAATTCTAGTAAACCGTTTTATTTAAGATAGACCCCTTCCCGGTTCCAGGGTCTTTTCCAATATATGAAATAACCGGGTGGCGCTCAACTTTTCTCGTGGCTTCATTCTGTCCTGGAGCTTCTTCCCGGTGCTCTCGGCGAACAGCTGCCGTCGCTGTGATCCATATATTTTTTATTTTGTTTCAAAAGAGAAAATAATAGGTCACATAAATTTGACGCCCAACAATGTGGGGCTTGATTTCAAAGACAGTTTGATGCTAGCGTTTTAAGCACAATCTCAGAAAAGAAGGCACAAGTACGGAGGAATTGTAAATTTGTTAATAAATAGAAACATCAGAAGTCAATAAAATTGCTAGTTAAGACGGAAACGCATTTCCAAATCTTAAAAAAAAAACCATCGAGATAGCGAAGAACATTCCTTATTATAACTAAATATCCGAAATAAATATATTTGCGAGAAGGAAGGAATTTTCTTATCAGTTCGTCAACATTTTTTTTTGAGAAAACAAAATTCGCTTTCGATAGCGTTCTTTCTATTTTATTTTAAAGTTTTATTTTATATTTTTATTTTTGAATAACGTACAATGACCTTGTATATTTGCAATTTATGAGTTAATATAGAGTTAATCTATTTTCTATTACGGTATTGTATCTGGGATACCGGGAGAGTTAGTTTAGTTTTTCTGAATTTAATACCGGGTGTATTCAAAAAGATTTGGGAATGTAAAAATTTTTTGGTAAACGTGATCTTACTCTTACATGTTGTTTTTGATCTGGTTTTTTTAATTTTGTTATATCATGATGGCTGACGAAAGATTTAAAGTTAATAATTTATTAAACTATAAACTGGACTATCACTTAGAAAAAATTCGCTCAGTTTTTATAGTGTTGGTTTTTCGATTTAGATTACGAAAAAATGTTTTTAGTTTCTTGGAGCGAGTTTCCGACTTATCCCAGTCTCGTAATTTTTCAGAGATAGAACTTTTTAATTCAGCTGTCGAATTTTTCGTTGGTACCGCCTTTGTGTGGTTCCGAAGTGTTAGGGGTGTAGTGTCAGATTAGTCAGGTCTTGTTTCAAGGTTGAAGAGAGATTTTTTGTCTCCTCATGCAGACGATGATGTCTGGGAACAAATCCGGCAGAGGAAACAGAGACGCGCAGAAGCAGTTATTATTTATGTGGCTCAGATGGAGAATTTGTTCTCTCGGTTGTCCGTGACCCCTGCTGAAGTTATCAGAGTCAAGTACATCCGGAGGAACTTGTTGCCTCAATATGTGGCGCAGTTGGCGTTACACGATACTGTTACTGTCTCCGAACTATCTGCTTTGTGTAGGAAGTTGGAGGGTGTTCTACCCTCTACTTCTAGAAAACCCTCTCAGTTGTTTGCTTTCGATGACCCTCATAAGAGTGGCTAGTCACGTCGAGATAAGAGAAAGAGTGCTAGTGGTTCTAAGGAAGATCCACTTCACCGTGAGTCAAGTTGTTCTAGTGGTAAGGATGTTCGTAGTTTTGGTAAAGATTTTGGGAGACCTCCTGCGGTTATGTGCAAGGGAGATAGGAAAAATAGCCCTAAACCTAAGGTTGTGTATTTCAACTGTAAGGGAGTCAATCACACCTTTCGTTCGTGTACCGAGAAGAGAACAGTTTTCTGCTTCCGTTGTGGTGAACCTAAAGTTAAGCTTGGTTCTTGTCCTAAGTGCTCAAAAAACTAGTTAGGCCATCAGGTGTCGCATGCGGTCGGTATTCTGATAGAAGGCAAACCGCAAGGTCGCACGTTAACAGGTCAGGTTGGAACAAATGGTTAGAACACGTATCTAATTGTTATAAGACTTATACCCGTGATTCGGAAGTTTTACCATTGTTTCTAAAAAGGGTTAATGATAATCGTCCATATATTTCCGTCAAACTTTATGATCAGAACATCATTGTTTTATTAGATTCTGGAGCTAACACCTCTATAGTTGGTGCTAGCGGAGTTAAGATCTTAAAGAGACTCAAGATTAAAATTCCTCAAAGCAATAACTCTAGTGTGTTTACTGCCGATGGAACTCGACAGAAGGTTGCTGGTCTTGCAGACCTACCGATTTTTATTAACGATTGTTGTCGAATCATTAAAGTCCATATAGTACCCTCCGTAACACATGCTTTTATCTTTGGTATCGATTTTGCTAGGAGTTTTAATCTAGTAATGAATTTCATTGGATTAAGAATAATCATTGGTCGATTCACAATGATGACTTCGTGCTAGGTGCAGTACGAAAAGATTCTGATAACCCTCCATTATCCAAACTTTTTTCCATTGACGATCTTTCCGTTATCCAAAGGGCAGAGGCTCTAGAACTGTTAGATTCTTTTAGAGAACTTGACAGGAAGGATAAGTTGGGACGGACCGATAAGATTAAACTCTCTATAGATACGGGCGATAAACAACCTTTCAAAAAGAAACCAGATTTACTATCCCCCTATATGCAAGAAATTCTGAATAAAGAGTTAGATTCTATGATCCAGTTGGACGTAGTCGAGGAATCTCATAGTCCATGGTGCTCTCCAATGCTTTTGGTAAGGAAGCCCACGGGTGAATATAGATTTTGTTTTGATGGAAGATTTTTGAACGCTCTGACGAAACACGATAGTTTTCCATTACCCCACGTAGACAGAATACTGAGTAACTTACGAAATGCCAAATACATTTCCTCCATTGACTTGAGAAAGGCATTTGGGCAAATACCACTTGAAGACGCTTCTAAAGAAAAAACCGCTTTTTCGGTTATCGGTCGTGGACAATATCAGTTTACAGTGGTTCCCTTTGGCTTGTGCAATGCGGCACAAACACAACAGAGGTTGGTTGATTCGATATTTGGACCTAAATACGAACCATATTTTCTCGTATCTGGATGACATATTGCTATGCTCTCCTACCTGGGAACATCATGTGGAACTTTTAAAGACCGCTAAGAACCTACTTAAGGAAGCTGGTCTTACTGTTCATTTAGAAAAATGCCAATTTTTTAGGACATCTTTAAAGTATTTAGGGTATATAGTCGGTAACAATTCTCTAGCTACTGATCCGTCAAAGGTTGAGTTTATGTCGAACTATCCGCGTCCGCGCACTTCAACCGAGGTGAAACGTTTCATTGGTATGTGTTCATGGTACCGTAGGTTCATTAAGGACTTTTCTTCTCTTGTTAGTCCCTTGAACGACCTTCTTAAAGGCAAGCAGAAAAAACAAGCCATAGAGTGGAATGAGAGAGCGGAGTCTGCATTTTAGCCATCAAACAGAAACTTATAAGTGCACCAATCTTAGCTCAGCCTGATTTTAGTCAGAAATTTTTCGTTCAGTCCGATGCGTCTGATGTCGGCATTAGAGGTATGTTGACCCAGTTTATAGACGGAGAGGAACGAGTAATCGGCTACGCGAGTCGCTCCTTATCTAGAGCGGAGAAGCATTATTCAGTGACGGAGCGTGAATGTGTAGCCGTTATATTCTGAGTTGAAAAGTTTAGGCCTTGGATAGAAGGTTCTCGTTTTACGGTCATCACTGATCATTTTAGTCTCCTGTGGCTTTTTAATTTAAACACTCCGTCAGGTAAACTTAGTCGTTGGTTACTGAGGTTAAGACAGCATACTTTTGACCTACAGCATAGAAAAGGTTCGATGTACTTGGTTCCTGATGCTTTGAGTAGAATACCGCATCCTGAGGCAGAGAGTAGCCTTTCAGTCGATTCCGAGAATAAGTTTTTGCAAGTTTCATCCATCTCGTTCGAAGTAAATTCTCTTGACCCCTGGTATATTGCGCTCCGTGAAAAGTTTGTAAACAACCCGGACAAATTTCCTCAATGGCGAGTTGAGAACCACTACATTCAGAAATTCATTCCTTGTAAGCAGAATCACACTTTTAACATTCGAGAGTGGAAAACCTTAGTACCTAAACCTCAGAGAGCGAAAATTATCGAGTCGTGTCATATTCCTCCCACTAGTGGCCATTTTGGTTTTCGGAAAACCTTGTTCCGAGTACAGGAGATGTATTATTGGTCTAAGATGAGGTCAGATATTTTGAGATTTGTAAGAAGGTGTTTGGTGTGTGGCGCTCAGAAACACTCAAACTTAAGTAAGATTGGTATTATGGGTAAGGAGAAGGTAGTTGACCGACCTGGTCAAATCATTTCGTAAGATTTTATAGGTCCTTTTCCTCGTTCCAGAAAGGGTAACAAATGGTTATTGGTAGCCGCGTGTTCCGGGCGTGCGTAGCGTGCGTCCGTAGCGTGCGTTTCGGGTTCCGCGTTTTCTAAGTACACGTTCATTTTTCCGTTGAGAGATGCCAAATGCCCTGCGGTCATGAACCATATAGAGAATCACATATTCCTTTCGGTTGGAGTTCCCCAAATCCTGATTTGTGATAACGCTCCGAATTTCAAGAGCAAGGGTATGAAGGAATTATGTGACAGGTATAAAGTTAAGCAATGGTTCACCCCGTTTTATTCTCCTCAGTGTAACTTCGTGGAACGTAATAATAAAAC
Organism: Cosmopolites sordidus; assembly: GCA_031761425.1. Taxonomy (NCBI): domain Eukaryota; kingdom Metazoa; phylum Arthropoda; class Insecta; order Coleoptera; family Curculionidae; genus Cosmopolites; species Cosmopolites sordidus. The sequence goes on from JARFXV010000546.1 coordinate 30,836, forward strand.
CATTACCATAGCTATCAGGTGTTACATAGATAGACACGAGGACTGGGATTTGCATATTCCGGAAATCAGACAGGCCATCAATACAGCGATCCATGAAGTAACCGGTTTCCCCCCGTCATACCTGATGTTCGGAAGGCATGTTCCCTTATCTGGAGAATATTATAACTCCCCTTTCCCGGACCAATCTGTTGAAGTCGTACCAGGTGACAGGGGCACTTACGCCAAGAACTTGAAAGAGTTTCGTGATTTGTTTGTTGAGGTGCGTCGGAAACTTCACTCCGCATATGAGAGGAATTCAAAATCCTATAACCTCCGGAAACGGGATGTAAGTTTTAAATTGGGTGATAGAGTTTGGCGTCCTAACAAGAAGTTGTCGAGTGCTCCCGATATGTTCGCATCGAAACTTAACCCCAAACACATTCTTTCCTTTGTTTTTAAGAAGTTGTCTCCTTTAGTTAAAGAACTAAAAAATATGGATGGGTCGCGTGCAGGGAAATGGCACGTTAAAGATTTATTACCCTGTGTAGAGTCTTCCGATGTTTCCGGAGTTGATCATAGTTAGACTCAGTGACGTTTTTGATTTATTTTTTTGTTCTGAGCTGGCAGTTTTTAGGTACAGCTTAGCTCAGCCTTTTTAGTTCTTTTTTGGAAACGTGACTTTTCACTTTTCTTTTTCTTTCCCTTTTTGTACTTTTCCAGACTTGTTCAGTAAGAACAAGCCTGTGTTACGTTATCGAGTTTGCGCTAGACGCATCTTATTTGAGAGGAGAAATCTTTGTTCCTCCATTTTGAGGTTGTCTAGAATTACTTGGAGAGTAAATTTAGGTTTTGTTTAAGTGAAGTAAGGGCCTTACTTCGTTTTGTCGACATATGGCAGTGTTGTCGACCTTTGATTCCGCTGTGTCCGTGCGGCGATTTACCTCGTAACCTTAGGATCAGATGGCATTTCCATTGTATGTCGCTGGCTTTAACCAAGTTACGTTCGGTAGAAGTTCGCGTTGGCATAAATTGCCACGGAAAAGTTTTTGTTTTGTCGACACTGGACGTTGATATCTGCCTTTGGTTCCGTTGTGCCAGAGTGGCGATTGAGCTCGTAACCTTAGGAACAGCTAGCATTTCAGTTCGGTGTCGCAAGTTTTACTTAGCCAGGTTGGATTTACTTGGGAAGTAAGTCATAAATTGGCTGTGCGAATTTTTCGCAGTCGTTCTGCATTAAGTTTCGCGTTGGAGTGAATTGCCACGGAGACGTTTTCTTTGGTTGACACATGGCCGTGCTGTCCCTCTTTGGTTCCGTTGTGCCCGAGTGGCGTTTGAACTCGTAACCTTAGGACCTGATAGCATTTCCATACCGTGTCGCTGGCCGTAGCCAGATTGTGTTGATTTACTTGAGAAGTAAATCGTGAGACTATATCTGCGAGTTTTCGCGGTGATTTGCGTTACGTTCCGTGTTGGTGTGATTCGCCACGGTATCGTTTTCTTTGGTCGACACTTGACAAAACTGTCCGCCTTTGGTTCTGCCGAGCTCAAGTAGCATTTGAGACTCGTAACCTTAGGATTAGATAGCGTTTCCGTTTGGTGTCGCAGACTTTAGTTAACTCAGTTGTATTCGCTTGGGAAGTGAATCTAGAGCTGTTCCTGCGAGCTCCTCGCAGCGAGGCTACGTTACGTTTTGCGTTGGCGTGATACGCCACAGCAAAGTTTTTTCGACCTTTGGTAGTGCTTTTCGCCTTTGGTTCCGCTAAGCCCGAGTGGCAATTGGACTCGTAACCTTAGGATTAATAGCGCTTCCATTCGGTGTCGTTGGCCTTTCGCCCGGGTTTGATGGTGAATATGTTGGTACTACCTTTATTTAGCTGGCTTGGCGCAAGCCGTGGGAAGGATTTAGGCAAATATAAATGTATTTATGCTTGGATTTTAGGCCTTTCTCATAACCAACAACTGTAGCCTTCAGCCAATAGATTTTTCCTTGTCTAAATTTTAAATAGGTACGATTGAATGTTACGAGGGAATTGCGTAGAGAAAATAATAGGTCACACCTTCATATAATTTCTAACCAGACTGGCAACTAAAGAGTTATGTATTATGTTTAAAAACATTAATCATAAATGTTGATGAGTTTTGATGGAAGAGACACTCGTGTAGCGTTCCCAGAGGCGGCTCGTGGGTTTTAAAATGGGATGGCGTAAAAGAAAATAATGCTACTGAAGATTTTTTTTTTGTTTTCCCATTCCTCCTTTTTACTCTTCGTGCTATTGAAACCCTATACAGGAGGTGAACCAGGAACATAAGTTAACGGAAAGAAACTGAACGAAAATAAAATATGGTGTTTTGCTCTGAAAAATTGTTTACTGTGATAAATGCTGGAGGGGCGGCGCCCTAACGCCCTCTCTTACGAGCTGCCTCTGAGCGTGACACTTTTACAAATGCTGATATGACTTTGTATAAGAAACGATGAATTTAACAACAATTGTAGGGATTGAACCTAGAATTATACAGTTTTTAAAACCATTGCCACATTTTCACGCAATACTGCTGGACAAACTTCATCACTATGGCTTGAGGGATCGGGTGAGAGAGCGGTTGCAATCTTACTTGTTTGACCGACACCAAGTTGTACAGATTGATGAAGCAACATCTGAAAGATTAAGGATTATTTCTGGAGTGCCCCAAGGATCTGTTTTGGGTCCACTATTATTTTTAATTTTTGTTAATGATCTGCCAGATGTTTGCAGTAGCGGAAATATGGTAATGTTTGCTGATGATAGCAGCTATTTAACAGGAAATAGAAACATGCAGGGAGCCATTAAAACGGTACAGGAAATGCTCAATAAATTTTATAGTTGGTTTACGAATAATAAGTTATCCCTTAAGGTTAACAAAACCAGTTTTATTGCTTTTACTCGTCGAACACACACTATAACGGAGTCATATTTACTAAAAATTAACGGTAAGTCTATACAGCAAACATCCTGTACTAGATTTCTGGGTGTTCATCTCGATAACAGACTTTGCTGGGATGAACACATAGCTGAACTATGTAAGAAATTATCTGCTGTCTCATATGCTGTTTATAGGTTGAAACGGGTTGGTACCACGGATATTGTGCATTCATATTACTATGCAGAGTTTTACAGTCGCGGTAGTTACGGTTTGATATTTTGAGGTGGATCGCCCCATCTGATGCGTGTTTTCAAAATACAAAAAAAAGATAATTCGAATGATAGGTGGGGTGTCACTACTGGCAACATGTAGACCAATTTTCAAACAATGCAGGATTTTGACTCTACCATCACCATATATTTTGGAGATTATCATCTTTGTTAGGCAAAATTTTTTAGCATTCGTAAAAAATAGTGATTTTCATCACTATGACACACGTGGCTCTGACGAACTTGTTTTACCAAAATATTCATGTAAGATAGTTGAACATAATGTTTCAGGGGGTGTGAACCTGTATAATAAGTTGCCACAACGATTTAAGCATGTTCAGAATGACAACGAATATAAAAAATTAGTCCGCGAATTTCTTATAAGTCAAAGTTTTTATAGTTTAGAAGAATATATGTCGTATTAATAATTAAATTCAATGTTTATTTATGTATACAATATTTATTTGTGCAAGATTATCATTTCATGTATTATTTCTGAGGTCGTGTCACGGAACATTCTGTCAATACTGTCAATCCGACTTAATCATGGATATTTTTATTGTTGTGGGGATTGAATAAATACTTTATTAAATTATTAAATTATATACCTTATCAAGAATAAAATATTTATATGTAGGTTTAAATGTTATATATTCTATGTATGCACAGGAGTGTGGCAATGTGCAAGCTCTTGTTTTGACTTGATCCATGCATATTTGTGTTGTCTTGAGGATTGAATAAATTATTATCATTATTTTCTTGGTTCTCGATAATTTAACGTTGTAACGTTGTTGCGTTGTAAGCATGTACGAAACAATGATTAAACAACGGTTCCAGCAAGCCAACTAATAACCATACATGGCGTGATCTGGTATCTATACACATATGTCCAAAAGTTTGGAATATTCAAACATTTTAGTTTTTTATCGATATTAAGTTTTTCTTTAACTCGTTTACGAAATCATCATTTTATTACAGTTCTTACCGCTATCAAATAAAACTCGACACCAAATAACCAATCAATATGTGAAAAATTGATTTATTATTTTGGGGTGAAAATTTTCAATGCTCCAATTGCCTTCAAAAGTAATTCAAAAATAAACAACTTTCAATAAAATTAAAAATTACAATGTACTAATTGCCTTCAAAAGTAATTTAAAAATAGTAACAACTTTCAATAAAACTCTTAAGCAGTAGTTCCTCCATGTATGCATGTCTATAGGCGATTTGGCATGCTGTCGATTAAACGATCAATTTGGGCTTGTGCAATTCTCTCTTGTGGGATTCTTCAGGAACAGCATTTTTTAGTTCTCGCAGGATAAGAGAAGAATTGCTTTGTTTCTTGATGCGTGTTTTCGGAATATCCCTGCCAATACCAAGCATGTTCAATGACATTCATGTCAGGAAAATTTGCTGGCTACCCAAACTTGGTTATTTCCTCCCCTTCAAAAATTTTTGTAGTATTTCTGTTCGATGAGAAGGTGCGTTGTCATCCATGAAAACAAATCCATCGCCGCTGCGTCTCGAAATGAACAACAGGATTTAAAACTTTCTCGATGTACACAGCACCAATGACTGTTCTCTCCAGAACCAGTAGAGGTGTCCGGGTACCTTTCATAATACCACCCCAAAACATCACGCTCCCACCTTCAAATGGGATATGTAGTTGAGCTGTTTCGAGTCGGACTTGTCGATCTGGAGCTCTCCTAGAAACCTAGCCAATTCTCGTCTTCGGAGAACATCACGTTATTCCAATTAGGATTATGATCCACCATTTCTTAAGCCCATTGCAATTTGACATTTTTTTTTTGTTGAAGGGTTAATATGAGAACACGTTAAGGTCTTCTACGATGCAAATTTATCGCTGTTACGCCTTCAGGCCTAACAAGCTTCTTCGAGCTCTCACTGATATCTGCCGGTCTTGTGCAGCTGTTGTAATCATTTTCTACCACCTCTGGGCGATCATTTACATCATTTGTCTCTTGGAATTTTGTATGAATGTTTGATACAGAACTTCGGGAAATACCTACAATTTTCGTAATATCACTTTGATTAAAGCCCTGTTGTAACAAAGCAATTACTCTTAATCTGTTCGAATGTATCTAGGCATTTTAAAGATATTGATTGAAAATTGAAAAAGAACTGAAATAATGTGTAAATATCAGTATCAACGGAAAGGGCAAAAATCGAAAAACTAATATAATAAAATAAATATACATCAAAATTTTTAGAGTATCATAGGCGTAGATATCCTATTTGTAAATATTCTGTTGGCCATATGTTATACAAGAACTACGGATATGTAGAGAATTATTATTCTCATAATACGGCAGTACATTTCATGGGTATGATATTGAATTATTCTCTATCACCATCACAAATGTCACAAATATGTCTGCACGACAAAGAAAATATGAACAAATGCATTACCTTTAAAATCAATTTTGCATTTGTCTAAACAAAAACCCTTTGCTTACCTCTTACGATTTCCTTAGTAGATACAAATATAAACTGATTATACCAAGTGTTACGGAGGAACGGGCGATGTTCAAGATGAAATTTCCCGCACGTCTTTCGGATAAGGATGAAGCTACTACGGCCAGTGTATTTACAGTATGTGTAACGATGAAATCAGTGGAATGATACAGAAGGTGTGTTCGTCGTTAAAGTATATTACAAAAATAATTATTGTACTGGATTATTTGTTGTTATTTCACCGCCAATTCAGTATTAACCGTAACCGTTCTGGACCGTCTGGTGATGATGTCATAATGTTGGATCAACCAGAACCTTATTACAGTTTATTTATGTCTGAAGCACATTTTCACGTTTCCGAAACGTTCGTGAAAATCCTCTCAGCTATATCTTGATGATGATCGTCAATGGTCCCTACTTTTTTTGAAAATTTCAATGAAAATACAAGCACTGTTATATCTGCTATAAGCTATGTTCATATGATCGAAATGTTTTTGTCACAACAATTTATATGGTTTCCTATTTTCTGTTAATGTTGAGACCTTGTTTCAGCGAGATGGGTGATTGCTCACACCGCTAGGATATCATAAAGGCGGATTGACGGTTGGTTCTCCATTATAACTTATCGAGATATAGGGACATTATGTGACTAGCAAAATCGTCAGACTTAATGGCATGTGATTTTTATTTATGAGGTTAGTTGAAAAGTAAGGATTACGTTGACCTTTAACAAAATATTGCCTAGCTAAATAACTCGAACTTCATCAGAAAAATTGTATCGTGTAAAGGAGATATATATAGCTGAGATTAGAAGTGTTTATAAAAGAGGGGGACACTTTTAAGACGTTATCTTTAAAAATGAAATGTGGTTTCATCTACACCCTGTATAATATCTACTTTTTTATTACCGTACTTATAGACACATGGAAATGGCAAGCCTAACCATTAGATACATATTAAAAAAACTCTAGGGAAGAGAAATACCAATATATATATATATATATATATATATATATATATATATATATATATATATATATATATATATATATATATATATATATATATATATATATAGAGTGCGTATATTGGAGTGCGTCAAGTCCACTTTTTATTAATTTATTAAAAAATATGATTTCGTAAGAGGAAAGAGTTAAGAGATAAGATCAAGGAAGAATAAGGTATATAACAACGTAAATTCGGTGTACACTATACGCTAATTCCATCACTGGTAACACAGTGTTAATATTACCTTATATATGTTTTAATTTTTTTGAGATTTTTAGTCGGTTGTATTAATAAAATTATTTTTTTTTACTATTTTATTAACGATTCAGTTTCTTTTATTAAAACATCGTCAGAACAATTACAATTCTACAATACAAACAACAGTACAAATTTACCTGCTATATCTTGTTGAATAGTTGATTTTTTGTTTTATTTTGAGTTGAAATATTTTTGACTTTGATAGGTTTTATAAATTTGTTACCTTTATTTTTTTGTTTTATTAACTTAACAATTTTGGATTTTTCACTTGTAACGGTGTTAGACGTAATATATGGTGGTGTTCTACGCAATATATCATCATAGCTCGTGTCGATCTACTGCAGGATGAAGGCCTCTTTAGCATGCTTTCAACTATCACGGTCCTAGGTTTTCCTCTGCCACTAGGATTCAATATACTTAACGAAATCATCAGTCCATCATGCTTTCGGTCTTCTTTTCGGACGTTTACGATCAAGCGGTATCCACTCCAAGTTTGTCTTGCTTCATCCATGGTCCCATCGTCTCGCTATATGGCCTCCCATCTCCACTTCAATTGCTTTACTCTATATATATATATATATATATATATATATATATATATATATATATATATATATATATATATATATATATATAACGATAATTTATTATTTCATTGTATAAACAATTTAAATTATCATTATCATTTCTGAAAATAATAGGATTATTTGTTTTTCTTGGTATAAATCATTTCTTTTTACTTAATTTTTTTCAAAATCTAAAATTTTTATGTTATTAAAATTAAAGTTGTGGTCATTATATTTTGGCATGTTTTGATACAGCAGTTATATTTGGTTTTATTATATGTCTAATGCTTTTATATTAGCTCATATATTAGTCAAACTAAACAATATTTAAAAAATATAATAAATGAACATAAAAACCGTAACTACTAAAAACGTAACTACTATATCAAAACATGCCATAGATAATGACCGCAACTTTTATTTTAATAATATAAAAATTTTAGATTTTGCAAAACTATAAAAAAAACAAGTATAAAAGAAATTTTATATTTCAAATTTTTGCATCTAATACCGCTACAAGTGAAAAATCCTATATTTTAGTTAGACATTAATAAAAATACAAAAAAAAATTAAAGGTAACAAATCTATAAAATGTATCAAAGTAAAAAACATGTCAACTCAAAATTAAACAAATTCATCTTTTATGTACAAAAATTTTAAAAACTCAACTATTCAACAAGATATAGCAAGTATGCGTAAAAATATAAATTTGTTCTGTTTATAAAAATAGTATATATCGTAGAATTGTAATTGTTCGCAGGATGGTTTAATAAAAGAAACCGAAAGGTTAATAAAATAGTAAAAAAATAAATTTTTATTAATATTGACCGACAATTGACCGAAAATCTCAAAAAAACTAATAATATTAAACGGTCAGAAAAATACATTCATTCGCTCTTATCCGCAACGAAGCACTTTTATTACTAAAATGGCCGAAAGAAAAATGTATTTTCACAGACTATTTAAGAAAATATATTGACTATAAGACTTTTGAAAATATAAGAGTATTTAGTTTAAACTTGATAACATATATTCAATTCAAATATTTTCCTGAAATAGGTGTAAACTTAAATTTTTTGGAAAACTAAATCCTTAAAAATATGTGGCAATTTAGATGTTAATCTAAGTTTCGTTAAAATTTCATCTAAAATCGATTTATTGTACAAAATTACCTAACTTTATTTATAACTGGAAAGTTAATGAGAATTTCCAGCATAAACGGGAATTATATCGAAGTAGGAGTATTTTCATTTAAAAGATTTGCTTGTCGTATAGCAAACCCCAAAGTTTTTAAATTAAAGGTATATCGAAAACATTAAAAACTTTTAATGGAGCAGATACGTGAATTACCCCATCAAATACCTACCATAGCTAATACAAAATAATTTTCTTTCAAAAAGTTTTTTATTACTTCACTGGAGGTAGTTTGTGGAATGACATTAAGCAAAGTTCCAGTTGATCGGTTGCTATAAGTACACTTGTTAATTATGTCATATTGTTATCACCAATCTGTCATTGTCAAGTAATAAATATTTTAGTTACAATAGCACCATTTTATTTACACCAATTTATTTTTTTTAATATTATTCGACGATCGACGATCTAGGCTTGCGGTAGTAACTTGCTTAAACCACAATTTAATTTAATCCACAATTTACTTGCCTAATCCACGCAAGTGTCCATTAAAGTCGGGTAGACTATATAAACAATATTAACACCGATATCGTCCCACTCGTCGGTACTATGGGGCAACAACCTTAGGCGCCAGGACTGATGCGGCCGGCACTGAATTTTTAGATTTATTTATTGATATCTGCTAGAAATATAACTACCAGGTCGGTAAATATGAAACCGAAATTTGCCCATAGATGACGGTAGCTCTCAATGTAGTTGCAAAATAGGGTCAAAGAAACAATTGAGGCATTTAGTTGGAAAATGCTTTCACATGAGGCTTACTCACCAGACTTATCTCCATCCGATTACTACTTATTTACATCGATGCGACACGCACTTGCTAAGCAGCGCTTCAGTTCTTACAAAAATGTATGAAAATAGCTCTATGACCGGTTTACCTCAAAAGTTTTTTTGGTGTGGTATCCACAAATTGTCAGACAGATGGAAAAAAATTATGGCTAGCGATGGGCAATACTTCGAATAATATATTTTTTATCATTTTCATACAATAAACGGGTATTTTCTATACAAAAATTCCTATGTCATATTTAGTTAGATACCTGGTATATAGTGTTATTGTTTATTAAACCAAAACATTCTACGTACCCCTAGAAAGAGAAAATTATTAATGCTGCTTATTTTCAACTAAGTAATATTCATACCGGTTTGCAGATTCATTCAAGATGGATTTGTTTTTCAAATAAAAGGAGAACGAATGAAAGAACGAACGAAAACCGAAAATCTGTATTAATTTATAATGTAGAGTTTTGCAATACAAGTTGTCGATTTACAATGTAGATGGAGCTACATTATTAGTTACTGCACACTTATTACAAACCAAGATTCTTTTCTGAAAATTGTCCTATGTCTTTCACAATGTTGCAACACTGTCTTTGATGGAGTGTTGAGCCAATGATTCGCCATCAATTTACGGGTATCGAATTGCCCTTTAATCTAGCTCTAGAACGAAAAAAAATGCAGAATCAAAGAAGAAAAGAAGAAATTTTTGTTATTAGATTTCTATTTCTATATCTCTAATTGTTAGTTTGATAAAAGTACGGACCACTAATGACGTCTGCCCAAAATCATCGCCAAACATGCTTATCATGTACGTTCCGTGTACATTGGCTTTTTTGGATATGTAGTTAATTTTCCGAATTCCAAATATGACATTTTTGCTGACTCAAATAGCCGCCAAGACGAAAATACGTATTATAATTAAATACAACTTTTCGATAAAAATTGGTAATCACTTTGGTTCAGTAAATTTTCGATGCTTTTATATGACAGCTGTTAAATATAAACATCAAATAATATGAAGGAACAGAAACAGCTATTCAAATTTTCCAGTTTCTCTTAAAAGAAACATTTACAAAAAATTGCTTCAGAAATTGAAAATTGGGTCGTTGCTATAAGTATATTGTAATGCGGCAGGAATATATTTGATTTCGTTCATTTGAAAAAAAAGTTTCTCTAATACAGAATGTTTTTAACCCTCAAGCGAGAGCACGGTCATTTGTTACGGCTGCTGTGGTGTGTAACTTTAAAAACCCATTAAAGATTTTTGGGATTTAAAATACAAATTATATAGAAGGTGTTTATATATCACACTTTATTAACTTTATTTATTTAGGCACATAAACTTTAAATTAAGAAACAATTTGGTAATAAAAGTTTTGCTTAAATATAAAATAAAATTGAATTTATAAAATTACACTTTGGTGAGGTCAAGTAATAAAAAACAGAGTAGCTTTTATTATTTACCTGTATTTGTCTCTTATATATCTCTTACCTATATATATATATATATATATATATATATATATATATATATATATATATATATATATATATATATATATATATATATATATATATATATATATATATATATATATATATATAGGTAATCTCTATAGGTAATATATATAGGTATTCTCTTTGGATTAGGAAACATTTTAGCACCATAACTCTATCTTAAACATAATATAAAATTAGATTTATAATTGACATTGACAAATTTGATAACGAAACAATGAAACAGTAATTAAAACCAATTAAACCAAATTTTTTATTATCTGCCTGTATTTAATTGGTTATCGTAGGTTTAGTTTTCTTCATCATCAGTTTCCTTATCAGGGTTATATTCATTGCAAAGAAATGTAGTGCGATTCCGACAAATATTCCTCAGACAAACTGCACATTGTGATCTGATTGTCTTCTCTTTTTAGCAGGGCATATTTTGCAGCTTCCTCTGTATGCACTGGAAGTTGTGCCTTGTTCGTTAAATGAGTTTCCGTCACTTGTGTTTAATGGGTCTCTAATTTTTCTTTTGTTGTCTCGGATGGTACCATCTTAGCTATGTTGACCATCGTAGTTCTTGCATACTCTTTTATCAGCTACATTCCCAATTAACGCTTTTTTTTTCTACAACTATTTCATTTGCCCTCAAGATTACCATGGTGTTTAATGCTGCAATATCCAGAAAACAAAAAAAAAGTGGCAAAGACCATCTGTAATTTTTTCTTGACGAATACATTTTTGCTTTTTTGTCATTTTCACTAATTCGCCTTCGCCTATGGGCTATTTTTACCCGGAAGAAAAGCACTGAATAAGGGATACTTAAAGGGAATTAAAAGTGTTTTCCCTTATAAATGGTCACGTTGAGGGGATGACGGAGTGGGGAAAAAATTTTACTATCCCCACTACAGATCCCCTACCATAGCCATCTTAAGATGTAAATACTAATAAAAATATAACGACCTATGGGTATACCCGACCCAGTGCTATTTTTTGCACAAATAGTGTGTTTTTTTTATCTTGACACAGTTTGTGGTAAGTAAATCATAAATATTATATTTTCTATAGTATTTTTATTAAAAACTAAGATTTTTAATTTTTTTAACGTTTCGATTTCTTTCATTTTCTATTTAGTTCAAAATGAACACGCGTTCTCGTACTCGCTGTGCGTTTGAAGTAGAAGCGTTATATGAGGCACCTCATATTTTCGACAACAAAGAGAGTGAAAGCGAGATCGAATCGGTTTTTGAAGAGCATCACACGAGTGAATTTTACTTAACTAAATAAATATATTTTTAAAAAATAAAGCTAAATTATGTAATAAGTATTTGAAAGTACATTAAGTCCCATTTTAAATGCCGCTGGAATAAAGTTTTTATCTATTAATTTCGCCTCATTTTAACATTTTTTTTATTTATGCTGATTTTTTCGATGGTATTAGAAATAATATTATTTTTTGGAACATTCTATAGAAATAGTCTTTTTCTATACTGATTGAAGTTTAAATTAAAAAAAAAATTAAATTGGATAATTTAATCAAGATATATTAATAATCAACGACATAAGACATGTGCTCCTGAATCGGGAAACAAAGAAGTGCTTCTCTTGGGGGTTAATAATAAAAAAGAAAAAATACGAACTTTGTTAAACGATATTGCAAAAAAATACTATCGCAAAGATCGTCGCATGTAATTTTTTCGACGTCGGTCGCGCATAAACTATACGACGTTTGCGCTGCGACTAAAACAAATGCTGTAACTTTACAAAACTGTGCTGTACTGTACAATATCTGTACGTTATGGATTGCGCGCAGAAAGGGGATATATAGTCTTTTGTCTACGTGGTGAGCCTATAAAAGACTACTAAAGATGGGAAATCCTTGTGAAGTAGATGTGAGTATTCGATACCGCGCGCCCGCGTGAATGTTAATCGATCGCTTAATTGCGTCTGAAATAATTTAAACCAAAATGTGTATAGAAATAGTTGAATCTTGAAGAACAATAAAATCAAAAATTTAGATGTTAGTTGAATCTGAGAACACAGGCACATCAACAAAAAGTTCGTTTAACTACCAGATCTAATGCAGGCCTATACCAAGGACACCGGTAATTGATTAACCCCAGTCAGCATCCCTCCTTGGGTATAAAGCGTTAGTCTCTACTTGACTTTTATTTTATTCACGTCCAATATTCACAATCATTGTTTATCATTCTGAATTTAAACTAGTTTCATACAATCTCTATATTCTGTTAAGCAGTTAAACTTAGAATATATACAGTCTTTATTGGACTAATTACAATGTCATATTCATTTTTTTATATTAAAATTAGTTTTAGTAATTAGATTGACCAACATTTTCGTAAAATAATTATACTAAAACTAGTACTTCCTAATTAAAAAACAATTTTTTTTGGTTAAAAAAATAATAAAATCATAGTATTCTTTATATTTATTTTGCTCTATCTGAGGGATTCTCTTTCCAGTGTAGAGCCAGTTTCTTAACAATTTTCTTAAATGTAACACATACAAGTTTCTGTAACAATACAAGTTTCATAGAACAGTATAGTTTGTAATAGCGTTGAACATGTGGGATTTTGTGCCTGGAAACTGCGATGTGCGGACAGCGGATTGTGCGGATTTTTCTGTTATAATTTGAAGAAACCTGCTCCAGAATAGCATCGAATGCTTGTTGAAGATTACGGTGAACATGCTCTTGGTAAATCACAGCACTAAAAAAATCAAAAGTGGCGATTTTGGCGTAAGAAACGAACGTGGAAGACCACCGAAAAAGTTTGAAGACAGCGAATTGCAAACATTGTTGGATGATGATGATGTTTAAACATGTGATGCGCAGTGTATTAGGATGAGGGAAAACGATCGGTAGGCTGTTTCAGTCAGTTCTTTTGTCACTACCGCCATGAGTGAGCAACAGGTTCGACCATCCGTTGCGCAGCGGGTTATATTAACCAAAAAAGGTGTTAAACCTTCCGAAATATAAACTCGGTTAAAGGCTCAGTATGGAGACGATGGAGACCCTCTGTAAGACCGAAGTACTTGTTTGGGCCAAGAAGTTTAAAATTGGACGAGAAAGTGTGGTAAATGTAAGTCACAATCGACGTCAAGGTCAAGTGTCACTGCCATTGGTCCTAGGTCAAGTGTCACTGCTGCCGACTCTGACCGGCTCAGTATTCATGTAATCGCTTTAAAAGTGGGTATTAGCTTTGGAACGGTTCAAACAATCATAAGAGATCATCTTGGCTTGAATAAAATGTGTGCCCAATGGGTTGGGTTTTGCCGAAGGAAAAACTGGAGAATATGTATTAGGAAACCCTTAAATTCCCTCTACATAACCCAGATTTGTCACGCTGTAATTATTATTGTTAGCGGCTTTGAAAAATGTACTTGGAGTACGAATCGATAACGATCAAGATGTTGAGGTGTTCGTGCGCAATTGGCTGATGACCCAAACTCAAAGTTTCTACGAGTAAGGAATTAAAAAGTTTCCAAACCACTGGGGAAAATGTGTAGAGTTTGGAGGAGACTACGTCGAAAAATGATCAATAGTTTTTGTATTATTTTATAAATAATAAATATGCATTATACAATTCCTGCTTATATTTGATTCACCCTCGTATCTCAAACCATCGTATCTAAAAATGTATCTGTAGAATAATTATTGACTGGTAATTCAAGATACATTATATATTTTATAATAACAAAACTAAATATATAATCTTCATTATTGTTAATGTATAGAATAGTTTAATATTCCTCATATTTGAAGATAAAATTATTTGAATTATATACGTTTGAATGATTCGGTAATCGCTCATTCTTATACATTCAAGTTTTGTGAAATTAGCATTCAGAAGATGTCATTCGAAGAAAAATCGTCCTTACGATGTAAGAATCATTCAGGAACCTATTGTATTTACGATTTATGGATGAAACATTTACCAATTACGAATTCTTTAAATTTCTTTTAAGCAGAATATTTTGTTGATGACCATTTCTTTTAATATATACAATTGTTAAACATATACCTAATGACTATTTAATTAATTAGGAATTAGAAATTGAACAGCTTGCGATTAGGCACTATTAATCAGTTACTATATCCATAGTATATTTAGTAAAAATATGTGTCTTTGATATGTGGTGAAAGCATATAGTATTTAGGTTGTTTCTACTACTTAATTTTCTACTAACTTGATTGTTTCAAACAAGATGAGAGTTCTTATTTTTTTATATATTTTTATATGTTGGTAGATTGTTAAAAATATATTGTACAAAGGAACATTACGAATTAACAGTTAGCGTCCTCAACATAGAAGGATACCTATAGAAGATTTGAAACGATTTCATTTCTCAACATATTTTTCTTAGAAAATATTGCACTGTTGTATATACGTGTTGTATAATATTGATAGCGAAAGGCTTCTTTAACTTTGGAGAAAAAAAAGTCTGGCCGATGTCATAGACCTAGTTAATAGAAAAAAAACACTTATATTCAATTCTTAGGATATAAAACCCCAGAAAACCTAGAAACATAAAGGATGTGAAAATAAGAGTGCATAATTTGAATTGCGCGTCATTTTGGCTGTCATGATTCGACAGGTCAAGAATTGAGACAGGTCGATAAGAGACAAATAGGAGCAGTGGCGGCTCGTGAGGGAGGGCGTTGAGGCTCCGCTCCTCCAGTATTTATCACAGTAAACAATTTTTCAGAGCAAAACACATATTTTATTTCCGTTCAGTTTTTTCCTGTAACTTATTTTCAACAAGATATTACTAAAAATTAAAATCTCCAAATGAACGTCTGTCGACCCATCACACCAAATAATGCGGAGAAAAATTCTCTCACTCTCTCAACATTCTCTCAAAAATCTTCTCACCGTAGTTTTTACATCGTTGGTCGGACGTTTACTTCCAGCGACCATACGCCACATCATCTTATCTCGTCATTGGCGTTATATGTTTTGTTGGTTGCCAGAATTCAGAGGTTTAACTGCTTTTAGTTTTAAATGCTGATTTGACGGGTACGGAGTGTTTGATATGTTTCGCACCGCATATTTCGTTCGCCTCGCGAATACTTGTTTTGATTTGGGATCTACTACGTGTGTACACACTGAGTAGTACTTTTTAGATAAAAATAATCAACTTTTAATTGCAAACATGAAGGTATTTGATTTAAAACAGTTAATAGTAACTAATTTAAGTTTGCATGAGAAAGTTGAATTACAAACAAAAAAAAAGAAAGTTTTCCGACGATGCAAAAAGAAGATTTAAAGACCGTAATGGAAAACTTTTATTTAAGGCCCGAGATTTGTCAAAATGAAGACAGTAAAGACTGTTTAAAGACATTAAATTTTATTTTGAATATGGGACTGGATATAGCTTTTAAACAAATCACTAAGGTATTGAGAATACTATACCTCCCACTTAAAAACCTACGAACCGTCACTGGATAGGAGTTAATAAACATGGAGCGTTACACGATACAGCAATGCGTCCTTGTTGTTAAACATTACAATCAAAATGGTGAAAGTTCGGTTGCCACGATTCGTAAAGTGCGTCCGACTCTCGGTAGAAATAATATTCCAAATTTATCAACTGTAAAAAGAATAATCGAAAAATCGAAAGTACTGGTTCAGATATTGATACACACGATACGAGGTCACAGTGGTCCTTCAGAATAAAACATCATGGCAGTTCGTGAGAATGTAGCCGAGAGTCTAGGGTCCTCAATTCATTATCATACACAAGAATTGGACTTTTCACCAGCCACTTTTCATCGTATTTTCACTAAAAATTTGCATATCTATACTTACAAATTCGAACGAACTCCACAAGTTCTGCTAACAGACCATGCACAGAGAAGAGAGTTCACCAATTAAATTAATGGACAACAAGAAGTGAATGCCGATTTTGTGGACAAAATCATCTTCAGCGACGAGGTCTATTTCCACCTCGATGGCTTTGTTAGTAGACACAATTGCCGCATTTGCTGCTCAAAATCCACAAATCCGTGAATGATTAATGTGTGTGACTCTTTGTGTCAATTGTGATCTGGATGATTCATTGGACCATTTCTTTAAAAACGAGGCAGGTAATGCATTAACGGTAAATGGCAAATGATATCGTGATATGATAACCCAGTTCTTTGTTCCTCAATTGCAGGCTATTGCTCTTGAAGGCATGTGATTTCAGTAGGACGGTGCCACTTACTATACCGGTAGTGAAACATTGATGCTCTTGCACGAGTCTTCCTGGTCGTGTGATTTCCCATTTTGGTGACCACAATTGGCCGCCACGACCTCGCGATTTAAAACATATGCATCAACAAGCCAACGACCACTCAAGCAGAAGGGAGAAATTGAACGCTGTATCAATGAAATATCTCTACATTTATATAAAACCATTATTGAAAATTTTACCATAATAGAAAACCATGTTTTATTTAAATTTCACATCGTGCGCTCTTATTTTAACACCCTTTAAAAAGAAATATCTTAAATTCAAGAATGCGACATTTCAAACAGGAATATTAGAAAACATTTTTGAATAAAATGGTGAAAGGCATATATTGATCTTATGCAAGAATTTAGAGAATGCTTATAATGTACAAAATGGATGTAAAAGTTACGACACAGACCAATATAACAAATGTAGAATAATGGAAGATAAGTTTTGGTAACTTTTATAGTAAACATGGCGAATAAATTATCATGAAACAAGATATTGACGGTCCATAAATACCTGAATAGATAATTAGTAAAGATATCAATGAGCAAGATATCAAGATATCAAAGGATTGAAAATTCCCAGGACCGAATGAAATCAGCAATGAGATGCTTAAGTATGGAGAACAATAATTAAAAGAAGAACTATATCGATTATTTTATAACATATGCACATAAATCCAAACCCGTTCCAAATGAATGGAAATTAAGTACGATATAATCTATATTTAAAAAGGGACTACAAACCATACCATATAATTATCGTAGCATAACACTGCTGAACAGGGAACTTAACCATTAAAAACAACAATATTTTATTAAGAACTGGTTTAACATTGATCCATCTTTCTTATCGAGCCAATTATAATAACATATAAAAACATTTTTTTTTTCAATGTTTCTTTCACTTTATGAGTCAAATGTCACAATTACATTCTAAAAGTTGAATGTTGATGGGAGAACACATGTGGTGGCTTTATGAGATCATTTTCTTTCGGCTTGCCTCTTGTAAGTGGTTCCAGAGTGTCCCTGTACTCAGACCAGCAGTAATCCGCAAGCATTGCTTCATTCCAACGGCCCTGATATGTTTGTTCCATCTCAGAAATATCCTGATGGAATCTTTCTCAATGTTCGTCACTGATAGTTCCACAACTAGGGGGGAAAAATCAGGGTAATGGGATGTGTAAGGCTTGTTGGGTTCTTCTTCCACACTGTCTTTATTTTCTACTTCAAGCTCATAATTTTGGGGTGGTAGTAAAACTATGGTTATAGAACTAGTAAAATATCTGAATGTGGAATAGTTCAAATAGCCAATGGAAGATTCGGGTATTGAACTGTTTCTCTTTTTTTTTTCATTGACAATCCTGCCTTTATAGGTGGAATCAGACAGAAATAGTAGCGATCTGTATGGTTTGTAGGTTCGCGCCAAACCTCCCATGTTATTTCACTACAAATGTGACAAAAATTATTTACTAAATTTACACATTTTCGAGTCATTTTGTTTAACAAATTTTACACTTCAAAACCAGATATTCTGCTCTAATTACAAAAGAAACAATATGAAACTCCCAGTCCAGCAACACTAATAATATTTATACCCTACAAACAACTGACGAACGCTGTGTTTTGTCAGTTGACAGACCTTACTCCTGAAAACAAAATTTCCCCCAAACTGAAAATGTAAACCATAAAAAATAACATATTTCTGTATCTCCAAAGCAAGATCCGATCGGTTATTTTTACTCTTGAATTCAGCAGGTGGAACTACTTAAGAATCAGTTATTTTTGAGCCCGAAACAATTACATTGTTGGTCAGTGTTGTCGAAGCGTAGTGTGTTTTGTGGATATGTTCAATTTTTTTGATAGCGTTAATCTCGGTGAAATTATTGAAGTGGTACAAATAACAAAAGAATACAAAACTAACATAAAATATAACATGTTCTGAGCAAAAATATTTATAACACAACTGGTGTAAGGCAGAGGAATTCACTGAGGCATTTCATTTGCAAACTTAAAAAGAACAAAATTATAAGATCTTTACCAAAAACTACTGGATATAAAATGGGAAATATTTTCTTTTTTATGGTGGGGCTACAAATACGATTAAGTATTAATTACCAGATCGTAAGAGAGCTTACAAAGACTTACAAAGAATTTTTTAACAATCCAATAAAACCAAGAGTGATGGAACAAAATCATTTTTAGATGACGTCCTCCTTTACGAATGCATTCTTGAAATCTGGTGTTGATGTTCCTCATTGGCCGCTGCAACAGCTCAGCTGGAATACTGTGAATTCCATCCTGAATTCTCTTTTTTAACTCACCCAGAGTTCTGGCGATATAGGGGGCCAGGACACGTTACCGAATCTTAAGATCACACGGTTACCGAACAATTCTCGCACAGCTTCTATTTATTGCCGTGCAGTCTGAGATCTTTCTCCATCCTGTTGAAACCAGGTTTCTTGAACGTGTGGGAAATTTTTCAATTCAAGTGTAATGAAAGATTGTAACATCTCCACGTAACGATCCGCACTAACAGTTACTGTGATCCCCTGTTCATTAATAAAAAATAAGGTCCGATTATTCCATGTAATGAAACAGTACACCATATAGTCACCTTACTAGCGTGTAAAGGGCGGTCATGAACTTCATTAAGTTCAGATTTGTGTGTGTCCAGTAATGTTAGTGCTGCTTATTAAGTAACCTGCGAGATGAAAATGGACCTCATCTGACATCCACAACTTGCTTAGAAATTCATCGTCATAGTTGGTGTTTGTTATTATTTGTTGATAGAATTCTAATCGCAACTGGTAATCGTTTTTTTTCAGTTGTTGCACTATCTGCAGCTTGTATGGATGAAATTGCAAATCTAAATGAAGAATTCTGCGAATACTCTCCCGGACGTATAACCGCACCTGCTTGTTTACGAATTGAACGCCTTGGACTCAGTAAGATAGACTCGTGTACAATATTAATGTTCTGAGGAGTACGAGCACTTCTTGGTCGTCCTGTTGGTTTTTTTTAAGGCAGATCCAGTCTCTTCAAAGTTATTAATTCAACTTTTTATCGTGCGTTTTGATGGGACGGCACCATGAAACTAAACCACACATGCATTAAAAAAGCGTACCAGATAAAACTAGAGGTCGAAGGAAACGTCACGAGTAACCGAAATATATAAAATGAAGCACAACACCAAATAATGAAATCTCCATAAACAGCAAGCTGTTTGGTAGACGTAATATGGGGGAACAAACATGTGCAACCAAAAGCTAAGGCCAGATTCTACAAATATCAGTAAGATAAAGTGAATTTCCTTATTGAAATTTTAAAAATGTGATAAAAATTTGATATTTTATCAAAACCTAGAAATTTGTCATATAATTTTTCAGTATATAATATATTCTGCTATTATCATCACTATAAATGTCTTACTAATGTCTTACTAATATTATTCATTAGGAAGATCTCAAACTTTAAAATAGACATGGATATAAGAGATGTTTTAAGGTAGTAAGATATTACATTTTCAAACCCGTTTTACGGAGTTACCCCTTCAGCTAGAGCCCGACACTAGAGGAAATTTCCTTATGTTTTAGTGACTTCTGAGGGAATGGGCAATTTTTCATGGAAGGCGGATAAACTTTTCTTATATCAAAAAATTTTAAAATTTTTCATGGACCCATTAATCAACTTTTCATGTACAAAATATATTTCGGTATACCGATGCAGTAAGATCAATAATAACATGCGTAGCTGAAACAAGGACGGTGAACATTTGGATTTTGTGAAATAAGAGCACGTTAGAAATGAGAATTCTTAGTACAATTAACCACGGCAACACAGAAAATTTAATGAAATGTGTAAGAAAAAGAAGAAAATATTAGCACAAATATGTGAAAAATATTGACGGCTGATAAGGCCGGCCGGAAGACTGGCTAATAAAAACAAACAAGTCCAAACAAACATATCCGAGAGTGGAAGACGGAACAGAAGAAATACTGTTAAACCTCAACAAATAAAGAGACCTTATAGGGAAAAATGTAAGCATTTTACCGATCTATATATGCGTAGAAGAAAAAGGTAAAAAATTATTTAATCTATGAAGTTGAGATCTGAATAAATCAAGGATAATTTACATTTATAATTCTTAAATGTCCCGAATTACAAGATCATAATTTTGTTTCTCTTTCCAGCGATAACGTAAATAAAATTTAATTTGATTTTATTGAATTGTCCCAATTAAATACACCGAACCATTGAATTTGGGAATCAAGTACTTATTAAAAGTTCCCAAGTTCGTTTTCGTTGGAAACGAGAACGAGAAACTTATTCCTTTAAGATCCTTTTTAATCTCTTCCGGTATCAGTGGCCAATTTGATTCTTATTTTCGCTGAAATCGAAAAGAAACTTAATTAGGAAAGGGGAAGATTTCTCATTGAACCTAAATTTTTAAACATATAAAGTTACTCTTTTTTTTTAATTGATTAATTTTGACGTAATATAATTCCTTTCAATATTTAACATGACAATATAAAAATATCTAACATATTTGAATATAAAACATGATATTTTCCAGTTTACTCAAATTAATTGTAATACATTTAAAACATTAGTTACAATATCAAAGATAGAGATATTAAATCATTTGCTACTTTTTTCTGAATGTGCTGGAAAATTTCCTGAGTAATTAGAATTTGTCAAACGTATATATATTGTATGACAAGTGTGGCTAAAATGAGTGCTTTTGCTATATAATTATTGCTATATAATTATTGCTATATATTTTGCTATATAATTATAATACGAACTGGATATATGGGCATATTTGCATTTTGATTGTAAAATTCAATGAAAGGGACAAAAGCACATTGTAAAATATGCAAAGCATTTGATAAAATGTATTAAAATAATTATGGTGAAATTTGTTGTTGGGAATTTATTATGTACCAATAATTTTGCTCAATGCACTATCTTTTTATTCCTTATTTTTTAAATTGTTAAGATTCATGTCCTTATTCATCATACTCATATCATATAAATTCAGTAAAAGAGTGTATTTCCTTATTGAAATTCTGGAAATTTGACAAAAATTTGATATTTTGTCAAAACCTACAAGTTTGTCATATAATTTTTCAGAATATAATATATACTGCTATTATCATTCACTATATATGTCTTACTAGTATTCACTAGGAAGACCTCATACTTTAAAACAGACATGGAAATAAGAGATATTTTAAGATAGTAAGATATTACATTTTCAACCCGTTTTACCGAGTTACCCGATCAGCTAGAGCCCGACGCTAGAGAAAACTTCCTTACGTTTTAGTGACTTCCGAGGAAATGAGCAATTTTTCGTGGACCGTGGATAAATTTTTCTTATATTGAATATCTTTTAAAATTTTCATACTCATTAATCAACTTTTCATGAACAAGATATATTTCGGTACACTGATGCACATCTCGTTCTACATTAATTTTAACTTCAAAACCATCAATGAGAACAGTCGCTGCAGTTATATCATACCCAGTAGGTTTACATTATGGCTTGCTATGACATCGAGTCAAATAAACTCGAAGAGATTTACCACTAAACCCCAAGTCACTTTTTCAAAACTTCTCGACGCACGTTTCGCTAAATATGTTAGCATCACCAGGAGATGATTTAATCTCCTCAGATTAAATCATCTCCTGATGATGCTAACATGTTTAGCGAAACATGCGTTGAGAAGTTTTCAAAAAGTGATTTGGTATTTAGTGGTAAATCTCTTCGAGTTTAGTGTTTCACACCGAAAGTTCCAATAGAAGAAATGATCGAGTCAAATGCTTTTTCATAGTCAATAAAAAGTAAGCCCAGTGGCATGGTGTATTCATTGTTCCTTTCTATTGCCTGTTGGACAACCTGTGATGGATGTGATCTAAGAACTGATTCCATTTCTGAATTCTGCTTGCTCTTCGTTGTTGCTCTCTTTGTTGTTTGTCACTGATTGTTCTTAATATTATTTTAAGTATTATCTTACATATTACATATATATATATTTATATATATATATATATATATATATATATATATATATATATATATATATATATATATATATATATATATATATATATATATATATATATATATTATTATTATTATTCACGTATGGGCCCTGGTGGACCACGCGAAGTACAATTAGAGGCGTTTGTTGTTGTTAGCCTTCCTTTGCGCCCATACTAATTTCATTCTTTCGCTATGAGCTTTCTTCCTTTCGTCAGACCAAGTTGTTCCAGTCTTCCTACATTTTTCTCTCTGGTCAACCTTCCAAACGTTAACCTTGTGTCTGAAACAGCCTCTATCCTGAATTTCATTTTGTGTAATATTTGCTGATCTTAGGTCCTCTTTCATTGCAACAATCCATTTAATTATTTTTACTTTAGCTCTACTCCTATTTTCATAAAATTCGACTATTTGTCTAGTTAGCCTACTCGGATTCATTCGTTTGATGTGTCCGTAAAACTTAAGTCTTCTTTTTCTCATATCGCTATGTATATCTGTGTATTGTTTGATTTCTTGGTTTTCTCGAAGTCGGTATGTTGGGTTATTTATTTGTTTGGGGCCTAGGATTTTTCTTATGATTTTTCTTTCCTTCTTTTCAATGTCTTCGACATCCCTCTTTCTATTCAAAATGAGCGTTTCTGCAGCATATAGACATTCTGGCTTAATAACTGTGTTGTAATGTCTCAGTTTTGTGTTTTTAGATAGGCATTTTTTGTTGTAAATATTTTGTGTGAGTCTCAATGCCGTTTCCATTTTTTAACATCTACCCTTATTGGCCGCTTTTTCCAACCCATTTTCCATGATTATTTCACCCAAATATTTGAATTGAGAGACTCGTCTGATGTTACCATATTTTGTTTTTAGAAATGGTGTTCTTAGTCTGTTGCAGGTCATGTATTGTGTCTTTTCAAAGGAAATTTGGAGTCCTACCTTTTCTGCTGTTTCTTTTAGGATTTCAATCTGTTTCTGTGCCGTTAATACATCTTGAGCTAAAATTGCTAGATCATCAGCAAATGCCAGACAATCAATTTTGATGTTGGTTCTCCCCAGTTTAATGGGCTGGTCAATATTCAGTGCCCACTTTTTTTCACGCCACTCCTGTATTACTTTTTCTAGAACACAGTTAAATAAGATTGGCGAGAGTCCATCCCCTTGTCTCACACCACTTTTAATTTCGAAGGGCTCTGAGATGTCACCCATGAATTTAACTTTTGACCTTGTGTTAGTTAACGTTGCTTTAATAATTGCCAGCGTTTTCAGATCTAGTTCTTGTTCTTTCAAGATTCGGAATATAGATTAGCGGTCCATAGAATCATATGCTTTTTTGAAATCCACAAATGTACAGACGAGATTTTTATTGTACAGTTTTTGATATCTTAGAATCAACTTTAGATTCAGGATCTGTTCGGGGCAGAATCTGACCGGTCGAAAACCTGCTTGATATTCACCAATGTTAGTTTCTAACTGTCCCTGTGCTCTGTCTAGTAAACATTGAGATAGAATCTTGTAACAAACTGGAAGAAGAGATATTCCTCTATAGTTGTTTACATCTGTTCTATCTCCTTTCTTATGTAGTGGATGAATTAGAGCAGCTTTCCAGTCTTCCGGAATCCGTTCGGTTCGCCCAACTTCTTGCAGAATTTTGGTTATTTCCTTGATTGTACCTGGACCAGCGGATTTTAAAAGTTCAGCAGTGATTCCATCTTCACCAGAAGCTTTGTTATTTGTAAGCCACTTGATTTGCCTAATTATTTCATCTTCATTCGGTGGTAATGAATTTGGGTTTGTTTGTTTAGGGTTTAGTGTTGCTAATTTGTTTAAGGGCTCAGGACAGTTTAGTATTTGTTCAAAATATTTCACAAGTTCTTTGGAATTGTCTTGGTTATTTAGATCTAGTTGACCGTTTTCCTTTTGAAAGCATAGACTCTGCGGTTGATAGCCTGTTAATTTAGTTTTAAATGTTTTGTAAAAGTTTTATATATATATATATATATATATATATATATATATATATATATATATATATATAAAACGGATGAATCCGAGTAGGCTAACTAGACAAATAGTAGAATTTTTTGGAAATAGGATAGTAGAGCTAAAGTAGAAATAATTAAATGGATTGCTGCAATTAACGAGGACCGAAGATGAGCAAATATTACACAGAGGGAAATTCAGGATAGAGGATGTTTCAGACACAAGGTTAATATTTGGGAGGTTGGCCAGAAGAGAGGAATGTCGGAAGATTGGAACAACTCGGTCTGACGAAAGTAAAAAAGCTCACAGCAAAAGAATGAAATCAGTAAGGGCGCAAAGGAAGGCTAACAACAGCAAACGCCTCTAACTGTAATTCGCGTGGCCCACGAGGGCCCGTACGTGAATAATAATTATATATATATATATATATATATATATATATATATATATATATATATATATATATATATATATATATATATATATATATATATATATATATATATATATATATATATATGTTTCTAAATCATTCTGGGTGTCGATCCTTTCATTCATATGCATGCATATGCATCCAAAGCCTTATTATTGTTATTTACAATTTTAACCAGTCTACAATTACTAATATCTATATTATGGTCATGTTCGATTGCATGTTGAGCAACACAAAATTTTTCATTTATCCCATATCTAGTGTGGCTTTTAAATAAAAAAATCCTTCTCTCGCAGACGTTTGACAATCGTAGAAATGTTTGGCATATTTTCACTTTTATTTGAAATATTTTTTCCAATTTTACCTTTACATCAATCTCTGACCATAGCTTTGGAAGACTCCGGTAAGGGTTTGATACAAGTTTCAATTTGGGTTACTATATCCTACAAAGCACTACGGGATGCCGGCAAAGCAAAATTGAGGCCTTTATTTAAGAGATCTAGTTCTGGATTGTCGAACGTTTGTGTTGAAAGATTTTCTACACTGCTTTCTTCTCCATGCTCTTTTCTGAACTATATTCTTTCAATTTAAATTTTTTTGAATTTTTTATTTAAAGATGGCATTTTTATAATAAATTTACTATTTACTGCTGTAAACATATGCCTTTGGATAGTGCACCAACATTCGTGTTCTCTACAATAGTTAATTTCTTGTCAAGATTGTACGCCTAAATTTCAAGCATACTGCTTTTACTGTACAAATGTTTGGTTTCTAAATCAAGCCATTTCTGTTTTGCAAAATTGGTTATTTTGTCACATATTTTGGAAGATTTTGAAATATTAACATTATATTATAAAAATATTTATTTATTAAAATTGGAAGATATTTTATTAGTCTGGCATGACTTGAGAAACCAAATATCTGCTTCAATACGCCTAATTTTAGTACTGTACTTATGATAAAGATTTAAGTCCACTGACCGTGTAGCCATCGTTGATCAATTCTTCTATTGGAATCTTCGGTGTGAACCACTAAACACCAAATCACTTTTTTTAAACTGCTGGACGCACGTTTCGCTAACCATGTATTAGTTATGGATCATAAAAGTCAATTTTAACGAGATATAAAGAACACATTGCCCTCATTAGATATGGGAGAAGTGAAAAATCTTGTCTTAGCCAACATGCAATCGACAATGACAATAATATGGATATTAGTAATTTAAGACTTGTTAAAAGTGTAAATAATAGAGTTATGAAAGCATTCAAATAGAAAAATGTAAGGAAACCATAAACCAGAATAAAGGATCTTTTCGATTCAGTCAACTTTTTTAATTATTATTATGGCGCTTAGTTTACTTCGCGGTTCATGATTTTTTATACTTTTCATGGGGCACGGTTGTCATATAGATAGAACATAGTTTAGTTTTAGAATTATATTGAATCACCTCCTGGCGATTTTAATATGGTTAGCCAAACGCGCCGCGGAAAGAATAAAAAAGTGATTTGATGTTTAACAGTAAATCTCTTCAAGTTTAGTGTTTCACACCGAAGGTTCGTCTAGAATAATTGATCGACATAAGAGTACTTTAGTAATTACAAACCCCAAGTTGTGTGTTGGCCAGTATAATTCGTACTAAACAAAATATTTATCTATAACTCTTAAATAATTAAACATTTTACATTTTATCAATTAACCTAAAAAAAAATGTTCTTGTGTTTAAACTTAAACCAAACCTATGTACTAATTAAAATTAATATGACAAATCACGATGAAAAAATAAGAAACACACACCAATATACTCATTACGTGTAGGTTTAATAATTTTTTGAATTAAATTTTAATTTATTCAATGATATAACAATGTTCATACATTAAATTTAATTAATGAAGGTTTATTAATATAAATTGAGTTTCGATAATTTTAATATCAATTTATTTTACTTGGTAATTTTCTCTAAAGAAAGTGATGTAAAATAGATATGCAAATATCTGTGTCATGTTTCCTTGAATATGTTCGTATATTCAATGGAAATTGGATAATTTATCAAGTAATTTATGAACCAACCATACGCAACACTTATTGCTGTATCATTTATTAAAAAGTTGATATAGATTGGATTCAATTATACGATACACCTCGGTAAATTGATTTAAATGACACTTATAATTGAAAACTAAACTCATTTATAACCTATGTTTAACATGCTACAGGGAAGAATGCCATGAAGAATATAGAGCAGGAATAGGTTAAGACATGAAAACTAATAGTAAATCTTCTTGCGCAGCAATAGTATAATCCAGTTGTATCCCAATGTTTTGTATAAATAGTTCAAGCAGGTCAAGCGTTCAAAATTACGAATTTTGAAACTATTATCTGTACAGAATCATAATATACAAAATCAGTATGATAATTTCAGATGAGAAAAACTCCTTTCAAATTTCAACAGGAGAAAGCCCTTGCTTAGGTTAACTGAAAAATGCAAGAATCACGTACGTGATATTTAAAACCTTTACAATAATATATTAGCATCCAATTTTTAAAATTGTTTCTTGGATATGAAACTTATTCAATACATAGTAATCTTTACCTATACCTATTTGCGCGTGAAACGAACTGCTAGGCTGATACATTCCTGTTTAGTAAGGTACTAAACTATCAGAATAACTTATAAATCTAAATTATTGAAGGTTTATTGATGGCTACTACAAACTATATTGCCCAACACACAAATTGGTCCCTACAATTTCTTAAGTGTTCTTTGGGAATTTGTAGAAACCAAATATACTCTCAAATTTTAATTACCAAATCTAATTACGATATGTTAACTTTGCCTTATTTATGGTTGTAACTGCAGTTGTCTGTTAAAAAAAATGGAAATATATAAAAGGCATTCATTTCATAAAATAGACATAATTCTGTATTAGTAATTTTTAATTAAAAAATATTATTTTATAAAACTTCTTTGCATGTGATTTTCCGGGACAATCTCACTGGACCATTTCAACCTTAATCATGTAGATATTCAATTTTCCTTGATAATTTTCTATAATCTTCTATATTGTATGCCTTGGTAAAATCTTTCACCCTGTTCTTTAATTAAAATCACCTAAAATTTCTCTATGGTCTGAGTATTTGATTTAATATATATATATATATATATATACATATATATATATATATATATATATATATATATATATATATATATATATATATATATATATATATAGATATATATATATATATATATATATATATATATATATATATATATATATATATATATATATATATATATATATATATATATATAGATATATATATATATATATATATATATATATATATATATATATATATATATATATATATATATATATATATATATATATATATTTATATAACCCCTTTGTGAATGAGCCTTGACGTGGGAAAGGGATTTGGCAAGGGCAACGGAGATTAGGGCTATGCCGACTGGAGGTTAACTTCCTGGGAGGGTCACCACTGACGGACGGGTCAAGGTAGAGTTCTAAGATTAACCTGATCCAAAATCTGCTAACCCACACTGGATCAGCATGGCAGATTACGGTCCATGCATTCAATATAGTATTTCAGTATAATACTACAACCTCAAACCGGCCTTCATTCCCCGGGGGCCAGGGAGGAACTATCTACAGCAGCGGAAAATCTACCCCAAGGCAGGTTTGCCTGCCATTGGACTTTTGACATTGTTACACTTAATATACGGGACAATGAAAACGAATGCCAGACTGCAAGAACTGTTGATCGAACTTGACAACATACATTGGGATATTATTGGGCTCTGTGAAACACAAAGAAAGGGCGAAGAGTAAATCAAACTAGGACCAATTTGTCACGTACTCTACACCCGAAGTATGAAGAATGAACGATGTAGGAGAATTGAATAAGAATGGACGATGTAGGAGAATTGGATACCTTATCAATTAAAAGATGAAAGACAGTGTGGTCAGATTTGAAAGTATATCTGACGGACTAGCCCAATATCACTCAGCTGAGTAAAAAGTTTAAGCTTCAAATTGTCTAAGCTTATGGACCAATTATAAGCTATAAGGATGAGGAAATTAAGGAATTTTATGATGATGTGTGATTAATTATGATGAAGTGAAATGATTACATCATGTCAAGCGGTAAAACAATATTGTATATTATTAAATAATATTGCATATGATAAATATTTCAAACAGTCAAAAATCTCCAATGGAAAATTAATTTAATAAAAAAACGAGGGACAATGAATGTAACCAGTCATTTTGGTAGAGTCGAGTTTGTTGCCTTTACAAAACTATAAGAAAACGTATTCAACATGCACCTAGTGCAAAAAACTCTAAAAGAAAACAGGAGAATTAACAAAGTTAAAGAGAAGCTAAAAAAGAAAATAACGAAAATGTTTATTTTAATGTGTGAGGATGGTTCAGTGTGCAGAGAGCGGACAGAAATGTTAGATGTAGCCCGAATATTTTATTCAAAGTTATATGAGGATCAGAACCTCTCAAGAACAGCAATGCCCACTAAGGACAAATGCTGGATATCCTGGTGGAGGAAGTGACAAAGGCTGCAGACTGGATGAAAAATGGCAAGGCTTCGAGAAAGGATAGTATAACTGTTGAAAGGTTAAAAGCTGGTGGCCGCAAAGACTAGCAAAATTATACTGAAAATGCATCAAAGAACAAAAGGTACTCAACTTATGGAAAATG
This sequence comes from Cosmopolites sordidus, assembly GCA_031761425.1. NCBI lineage: Eukaryota > Metazoa > Arthropoda > Insecta > Coleoptera > Curculionidae > Cosmopolites > Cosmopolites sordidus. The sequence continues at coordinate 61,201 of JARFXV010000546.1, forward strand.
CAGAAGTGATTATTTTACATAAATAATGAACACAGGAAGATTTAAAGAAATACTGTAGAATAAGCGTTCTGGTGTACAAAGTTTTCACAAACACAGTATAAAAAATAATATTAAAAAAACTTTATGATCTACAACTAAGTGAGCAGGCAGGATTCAGTATAATGGATCACATCCAGGTTCTACAGCAGGCCATACAAACACACATTGACTGAAGAGTCCAACTGATGTGCACGGGTCGTTGAACTCGCTCTTATAGCCGGCCGGCGACTGCGCAGATTATATCGGAGTAGTTCGGGACTATTCGCGGGACTCGGCAACGCTGTCGGGCGGCCGTTTATTGACTTTTCTGCCTACCGAAGGGATTTCCATACTTTTGGAATGTTGCGAGCGTCGTTTCGCATATTTAGCTCATCCCTTTCTTCTATTCCAAGGGTTTCTCTGATTATTCGGACCTTGTAGTTTTCAATCTTCGCTACTTCTTTGGCTTCTTCACAATTAATTTTATGTCCTGTTTGTAGTAAAGCGGAAGTGGTTTGTTTTTTAAGTTGTTTTTATGTTCTTGTATTCTGGCCGAGATTCGTCTGTTTTTTTGTCCTCTATGTATGTTCTGCTGCAGTCGGAACAAGATATTCGATACACCCATGATTTTCAAGTCTAACTTTGTCCTTGGGGTTTTAGGATGTTTGAGACCATTTTGGGTGGCTTGTAGACTATTCTGATCTTATGTTTCCTTAGTAGTCTGCCTATCCTATCCGTGATTCCTTTTACGTATGGTAGTAGGACCTTTAGTAGGACGTTTTCTGACGGTGAATGGCCTTCCTGATCTGAATATTCATTTTGTCTAAGGGCTGTGGAAATTTTTGATAGTTTCTCGCTTCGTGTATCTGGTAGCGTCAGTCGGAAGCATCTGGAAATCAAGGTGTTCGCTACTGCTTGGATTTAAGATGGATGATGATGGGATTTAGAGTTGAGGTATCGGTCGGTGTGAGTTGGTTTTCTATACATTGTCTATTCGAAGGTTTCAAAAAGTTTCCTTGTGATGAGGAGATCCAAAAACGGCAGTCTCCTATTCTGTTCGACTTCCAGAGTGAACTGTACTCGATATTTTTCCAAATTTTGTGTTGGAGAGGCGAAGGTACTTACTGTGGGCCTTAATGGAATTTCTGGTTTATGTATTTTAGGTAGACCGTAAAATTTAGGACATCTGCTTAATTTTTCCCTTGAAATTATTCTTTGTTCAATGTCCGGTTATAGTTTCCATGCTTTGATATTGGTTTTGGTCATTTTTTCTAGGTATGTTGTTGGATCTCTATTCACTGGTTTATATGTCTTTTCCAGTAAAATGATCGTCATTTTTCCCATATGGTCCTCGGTGTTCATTATGACTCCGCCGGTAATATAGTGATAGCGTCGTTTCTTTTTAAACTTTCAAGCGCTCTGATTTCAGCCTTATTAACATTTGGTTTTGGTATTTTGTTGGATCATAGTATTCGCTCTATATCTTGTCTGATTATTTCCGCTTCTTCATCTGACTTGTCGTCGAAGGTTGATTCAACGTTCGAAATTATTTTTAGTATATGTTTTGGGGCAATGGCAAAGTTGAAGCCTTTGCTTAGAATGGATTCTTCATCTGTGGATAAGTGGTGGTTAGGTACATTTATAACTAATTTGTTATCGTCTCGGATTTCTTTTGGATGTTCAGTTATTTGTTTTAAATAAGCGAACTTCTTTTTTTGTTTTTCCGTTTTAAGATTGTAATCCGCTACGCCAGAAAGATACTTTTTCTATTTCATTCCACAAAATAGGATGGACCTTGTTGCTTAGCATCGACTGTAATAGACTTGGATTCCCTTGCATTCCCAAAGCTCGGCTTGCATTTCTTAAAATAGCATTGGTTTTTCTTGTTCTTGTATGATATGCGAATTTTATGCATCTTGGTTGGAGGTCGTTATCGCGACATTTCTTTAAAAAGTTAATATCGCTAATTAATTCTGATGTTTTTGACATCAGTTTTTCGAAGCGTTTGATGGATTACACCGTCTCCTCCCCGTAGAGGTGCAAAATGTTACATCTAATATTTTCACGGGTGGTACATAATGTTTCTAAATCATTCCGGGTGTCGATCTGTTGATTCTGTAAAAAGTCACGACGTTTCGCGAAAATCTTATTTGGCATTTTCAAGTGTTGTCTGCTTCGACTGAAGAGTCCAACTGATGTGCACGATTCGTTGTGCTCGCTCTTATACCCGGCCGGCGACTGCGGAGATTGCATCGGAGTAGTTCGGTACTATCCGTTTACTGACTTTTCTACCTCGCTGCCAAGTTTCTTCTTTTTTTCAGAAGAGATTTCCATACTTTTGGAATGTTGCGAGCGTCGTTTTGCGTATTTAGCTCACCCCTTCCTTCTATTTCAAGGACTTCTCTGATAATTTTGACTAACAGGACAACTATGCTACACTTTACCCCCTATTCAGTCTTCTAAATAAAAACTTTTTGAACTTCGCGCCTTTGGAGCAATAGCACAGCATAGACTCAGCATGTGGAACTCTTGCAAGCAGTTTATTAAAAGCAAACTAAGACAGGGATATTACTTTACGTTTCGAATATACATTCTGGTTTCTCTCAAATCAGGACGCATCAGAGACTCTGCCTAATATATATTATTGGCAGGAACTTGGGTTAGGCTCAAAAGTAATTCTCCAATATTCAGATCACGGGCGTAGCCAGGATTTGGTTTTGGGGGGATTTAGTTTGAAGTAAATAAAAGAACAAAAATATACTTACATGAAATTTAATATCTATATATTCATCCGAAAAATTACGACATATTTATAAAGTTCTTAACTTTAAATGAAATGGTTAAATTAATTTCGTTCCTCTGCGCTTAATCTATAACCATTAAAGAAGAAATCTTCGGCGTTTTCTTTTAAATATATCCACTACTTCATATGCATGATTCAATATATTCAATTCAAATGTAATAATTTAACTCTCTTCACTCCTCGTATTTTTTCGGTATAATATTAGGTAATAATTGACTTATTTCGGGGGGGATTCAGATGTATTCAATTCCAATTTTTTTTTTTTTACTTCGATTCATTTCTTGCATGAACTAAAAGGTCGAACAAGAGGTCGATTTCCTACTGGAATTATACGCGAAAATTGTTAGTTGAAATGGCTACTTTCTGGTTCTTCTGTAATGAAGAAATCGAAAAGCGGACAGTTTGAGTATCGACTGGATAAAGATATTGGTTGTGTTGTATGGAACGATAAGGGCTTCGTCACTATCGAATCTAATTTTACGCCAGTTTTTCCTCTGGTCTATGACAAGCGCTATTCTCAAAAGGAGGAAAAATATATAAATATTGTTTTATATGTTTTCCTCCATAACAATCCGATATTACAAAATCTTATAATAGCTACATTGGCGAGGTAGACAGGGTAGACCAGAATATGTCTGTACAGAATATATATTAGAAGGGAGAAGAAGAAGAAGTATTTCCTTGTTGAAGAACTACAATGCTTGGATATGGCAATTTGATGACATGCAGGCAAGGTGGAAAATTGAACCAGTTGGAGCTCAGAAGAGCGATTGCAGAAAACATATTCGAATCAAATCAGATGGATCTTAAAAGAGATCTGTCTAAGTGAAATTCACAGAAAATGCTCACTCAAGGGACGATGGAGTAAACAATTTGATAATATATCAAGAAAATCAACTCAGATGTTGTAAATGCCATGATAAGATTTAATTTCAATCAGAGAAATGTAATTCGACAATTCGACAACTGTGCCACTTCATCGAAAGTTTTTGATTTCAAAAATATCATTTCCTTTAGTTATAGTTTATTTGTATTATTTTCTATAACTCTATATTATAATTTATGCTGTAAAATAAAAACATATGTAGTTCATTTGCAGTAGTTCCTGTTATTTTTTAAGAAACATCTCATATTTCTGCGTTAGGAATAACATATCTAATAATGTTTTGTGTGTATTTATAAATGAAACAATATTCGTTATAACATATTAAAGATACTAAAAAAAAGTTTCAGTAGCATCTGGATTAAAGTGAAATCAATTTTTAATAATAATAAATAATAATATTAATGCCAGCATCAGTATGATATCAATTGGTTGAATTTTTAAATTAACGTACTCTATGTATAACAAAACTAATTGCTGAAATGGCATTATTATATTTTTTGTTTTGACAGAACAGTACATATAATAGAAAAAGGATAATTGTAATGCACGAAGCGGTAAAGTAAAAGGCGGTGAACTGAATTGGGTCAATAGCAAAGACTAAAATGTTCTAATAGCATGCTATTGCCATAGTTCTTTAGCGCATATAACACGGTACATTAATTTTCATATTCTTAACGCTTGTAAACCTAATGGATATGGATTGCTAATGATACTTTTTAACTCTACGTTTTCACCGATTCATTAATTTTATATTTCGCATATATTTAGTTTTGGTTTATACGAATAAAATCTAATATTGGCTGGCAGACTATTTTTTGGTTCCTCCTGTTGTAAACCCGCCTCTTAGTATTAAACTAGGTGCTGGCCCGGACAGTGAGGGGGATGGCCTCGGGTTTGGTGGGTTTTATAGGGATTTTAGATCTGCAGATTATCAACAAATTATCTCATTCTTAGACCAGTTTGACTGGGACTGCTTACTTATTAATAAGCCTCCTAATACTATGTTAAACATTTTTTATGAAATTATCTTTATGGCAGTTGATATATTTGTACCATTAAAAAAGTTCTCCGCCAGGAAATGTCCCATATGGGTCTCTCTTGAATTGAAAAACAATATAATACTATAGAAAAAATTGCATAAAAAGTATAAAAGATCCCAGTCAGGTGAGGATTATCGGGAGTTCCAGGTTGCGCCATTTATGTAAAAACCTTACTCAGGAATGCTACTCACAATACATTCACTGTACCGAAACAGCCATTAGATCAAACATAAAGAAATTCTGGTCATTTGTTAACAACAGGAGAAAGGGTAGTGCTTTTCCTAATAAAGTTAATTACCTAGACAAGACCGGTTGCTCTGGTGAAGAAATAGCAAATATGTATGCAGATTACTTCTCCTCTGTCTACTCAACTAAGAAACCAAATATTCCTAATCATGTATCTCCTACTTCCAACATCCATATACCTCTTCACCATATTCAGATATCTGATATATTCACTAAATTGTCAAATCTAGACATCAACAAGGGCCCTGGACCAGATGGAATACCAATACTATTTTTTAAAAAATGTGGCTTTAACCTCTCTAGACCGTTGTACCACATCTTTAATGCTTCTCTTAAGACTGGGGAATTCCCCGACTTCTGGAAGGAGAGCTTTCTAAAGCCAATCTATAAATCTGGTGACAAAGCTTCCGTAACCAACTATCGCCCTATTAGTGTGCTTAGTGCAGTACACAAGGTCTTTGAGAGCTTGGTCTGCGACTTTATAACCCCCCTTCTGGAGCCTGATCTATTGCGGCCGCAATTCGGATTTAGACCATGTAAATCCACCGAACTGAACCTTCTTACTCAAGCTGATTTTCTGCTGGATGCATTGGAAAAAGGGTTCCAGGTGGACACAATTTACACAGACTTTTCTGGTGCATTCGACAATGTACCCCACCAGCTGCTGATACATAAGCTTTGGCTTATGGGGATTGCCGAGCCCCTACTATCTTGGTTTCGCAGCTACTTGACCAATCGCAGATTGCTTGTCAGAATAGGCGGTTTTCTCTCCAGAGTGTTTCTGGCTACATCTGGAGTACCTCAGGGCTCACACCTTGGGCCACTTCTTTTTATTATATTCATGAATGACATCGGGGAGTGCTTCACTTCATGTCTTTACTTACTGTTTGCTGACGACCTAAAGCTTAGTTGCATTGTTAGATCCCAGGAAGACTGTGACAAACTTCAATATGATCTGTACTCTTTGTTTGACTGGTGTCACAGAAACGGTATGATACTAAATCCATCTAAATGCAAGGCAAGGACCTTTTTTTCGTGGTAGATCCAGCATAAAATTTAACTATCATATTAACCATCATATCCTAGACAAAGTATCCATTATCAAGGACCTTGGTGTCAGCCTGGAGAGAGATTTGCAGTTCTCCGTTCACTTGGACAATGTTGTCAACAAGGCCTTCCAAATGCTTGGTTTCATTAAAAGATGTACCCAAGACTTCAATGACATTCAATATTTACTGTTCCCTTGTACGTCCACATATAGAGTATGCATCTTCTGTCTGGTCCCCCTTTTATGGGGTATATATTGATGCTCTTAAATCTGTTGAGCACAAGTTTCTAAAGCAAGTGGCCTACAAGCTAAACATACTGGATAATTATCAGGATTCTGAAATACTCAACCAGCTTAATATGGTCCCAATCACTGTTCGTCACAGGAGAAGGGATCTTATAACACTTTATAGGATCATTCATGAAAGGGTATTTGCCCATGAACTCCTTGAAAAAATTAATATTCATGTTCCACTGAGAACTACAAATGTCACTTACAGTTTCCACTATCCTATTCATCGAACTATGGCCAAAACAACTTTATCTCGAGAGCTACCAGACTAGCCAATGAACATGAACTCAATGAACTCAATATAGATTTCTTTGAATCTTATAATTCATTCCTGAGTCAGGAGTGTGTTAGTTTTTGAGTGGTGGTTGAGTGGGGGTTAATTATGTAAAATTGGGTAGTATACTGTTATCGTTATATTAATCATCTTTATATTAATTAGAATTTATTTTAATAAAAGGGTTAACAATCTTGTAATTGGCCTGTTGAAAAAAAATATTCATAAATACTAAATATACCTAAATTACCACATTAAAAATTGTACATTAAATATTGGGATTTACTTGTATCATTGGTAAAGAAATATAGATGCAATGGTAGAAAGAATAGGTCAAATAAGTTAACAAACTAATGCAGCATAATATTCTCTTGAGATCATTTTTCCTTTCTTAGGAGCACTTTCGCCGGGAATCAGTTGCAATTATTTCTTCATTTTTGGCGTGTGGTGATAAAGCAAAACTTCATCAACAGGTAAGAATCGCCGCAAAAAATTCTTCAGGTTGTGCTTAAATATGTCGCACCGAGTCGCACACCTGCGTACTATTCGTTTTTTGATCAGCAGCGGGCAGATATAGTATCGAATTGATAATTTTGTTAGGGCCGAATATTCATATGCGACCTTTCATACAAGTTAGGTCGAAATATGTATTATCTCAACAATCTCACTAATCTTCAGGGTTTTGTTAATATCAAGACTTTGTTGATTACTTGATCAATAGTGACATCAACGAGGCGCCCTGGGGGCGAAGCGTCTGTAGTGCTGTTTCCACCACATCGAAACTCAGTAGACCATCTATAAACCATGAAATATAAAGACGTAGTGTTTCCATAATTAATTTTCTTTTGTTTGCGCAGTGGGTTTTCCATACACGGGTAGTATTTAATCATAATAATGTTTAATAAAATATCAAATTTATGCTCTTTATTACTCTGCGGATGAATGGGCCTGTCAGGTCCATTTTAAAAAATCGAAGTTAATTAATTTTTTTTTGAGTGAATGATAGAAATTTTAATATCGCTCCAGACAGGTGAGTCTTTCAGGTTCTACCTTGTACAGTCTGTCAAGTTTTTATGTTTGCACATTATGTAATGTCTGAAACTAACGTGTACGTTTATAGATCAGTTAACATTCAATATTTGAGTGAAGCTAACCACCTCTGCTTGTATTTTATTTTTGTGTTTGCATAATATCTAGGGAAAAAAGGCTTACTATTGTAGAAATAAAGAGAATGTTAGAAGAAGAACTTTCGAATGATTCGGAACCGAACATGGAATTAGGTGAAAGTGCGAGTGAAGAAGCTCCCGAAGACCAAGAGAATAGTGAGGATGAAGCCATGGACATAGATGTGAATAGTTAACTTTTAACTCTATTGAAATCTGCAATGGGGAATACTGGTATACATAAAAAAATAAAGATCAACTTTCAGATACTAGGGGTCGAAAAAGAACATAGAATGTTCTGAAGGATGCGCAAGGTCCTACTCAATGGGCTGAAATAAACTGTCAATCAGTGGCAGACAGTTTTTTATCATTTTTCAGGAAAAAATATACCATTGGAGTAATAAAGAAGGAAAATAGGTATATCAAATAAAATGGAAAGAAATGAACACTGAAGAGTTAAACAATTATATTGGCTTACTTATTTTGATGGGGGTCTACAAATCACAATTGGTACTACCCACCAGATTTTATCGCGACAAAAGGCCGTACAGTTCATTCTACACTTTTTGGATTCCAATATGACATAATTATTGCTTCATACTGCCCAAAAAGAAACAAAGTTATTACTCTTCTGAATACATTGCATGACAAGGATGGACTTGACGAAAAGAATAAAAATAAATCACATATAATTACCACCTATAATGAAATAAAGGCAGGAGTGAATAAAGCAGACCAAATGTTACGACATTATTATGTGAAAAGAAAAAGTCGCCGGTGGCCAATGGTAGTATTTTCAAATATGATTGATATAAGTGAACTAAATGCTTATATTGTATTCCTGTTAAGTCATAATGGCAAGTTTGGTAGCAAAAGTGGGAGGAGAAGAAAGTTTTTGATAGCCCTTGGTAAGGAACTGGGGGAAGTATTTGAAGAAGAAAAATCAGTTTACGAGTTGGCTGGTTCAACAAATGCAAAAAGTGGTGCCTCAGGTGAACCAAAAAGAAGATGTCACATTTGTCCAAGAAAAAAAAATCAAAAAGTGTATGTTCAAAATGTGACAAAAACGTATGTTTCGAATATAGTACTTTAGTATGTGATAAATGTCGGTAACTATATAGGTAAATTGTGTATCGTTAGAGTAATTAATAGAGAAAATTAAATCATTTTAATTTTTTTATCCTAAAAAAGGTGTATTTCGCATTTAATTTCTCATAGATTTGATTATCTCGGGCCTATGAATCCCGATTCGTCATTAAGGTATAGAGAAATGACCCGTCCACAAAGTGGACGATCGCAAAAAAAAACTAAATATCATATCGGCTGCTTTTCAGAAATGCGGCTGCTTATCGGAAAACTGTTTAACTTACACTCTATCCTTGCATGATGTAACAAGCTTGTCGAAGTATTTTTAAGGCATATTGCTAGACAACACCTATTTGTCAAACTTTACATCATTTCGTTACAAGTTTATATAAAATTTTCCGAATAAAAAGTTTGCCTTTCAGAATATTTTTAAACTTTTAGAACAAGCTATGTTACAACGGGTATGCGTACATGAAATTATTATTAACAAGGCGAAAAGCAATTCAATATAATGTGAAAAATAATATCTTTCTAGGTCTAAAAATAACCCGTTAATGATTAATCATAAAAAAGCCTTCTTTCTATACAGTGGTGGTAAGTGATTAATTTTAAAGAAAAATAATATTACTATTACTGAAGGGCTACGACACTTAACCAGGCCTCTGTTTGCTCTTTAAACTTAATAAGCCAATAATTAAATAATCCACAAACTTAATGATCCAATAATTGTTAATCATTCAGAATTTCTTCATACAGAAAAATGAAATCATTCAAATTGGAATCCTTTCATTTTTCTGTAGAGATTTTTCAATAGCTAATCTGATATAAATTTAACAGCTCTAATTTTTTTTAGCCTTAATTTAAATCCTCATAAATCCTATAGTTGCTATGAGCTAAAAATTGAGGTTAATAATTAGTAATTACTTATTAGAGAAATGCATCATATTATTATTGATCATTGGTTATCAGAATGATCATATTGCAAAAAATGTTTTGTTTTTGGCAGTGAACCACATTATTATTTAACGGTCATTTTATTCATCCGCCATTTAAAGCACCAGCAAGCATCTCCCAAGACCGGTTTCTGGCCTTAAGCCGTCATCAGTTGGGCTCAAGCTAGACACCTGAAGAGCGGATGAAGGAACGACTAAAGCCATGACCATTTAAATTGGCCATGTCGAATGGAGGCTGCAATCACATGGAGCCACGCCGTCCTGCGGTAAACGGTCGCAGCAGTCAGACTGTGCGAAACCGTTCATGGCCCGTCTAGCCTCGGATAAGTACCAAGTATGATCGAAAAATTGTGAACTGGGCCCGTGGAGAATAGTATTAAAAAGCTAAGGAAGGAAGGAATGGCAAAGCACGACGTGGAGCATGGCTGAACTTCCTTAATTGAACCACAACTTAATTGAAGACAAAGATTTAGCATAAAACAATATTAAAACATATCTTGTTTAAATAAACCATAATTTCTCCCTACGTAATAATTTTATTATAAATCATGAATTTTTCGATAGCTTCATATCAAAATAATTTACCCGTCTTATCATTATATAGTATCTGTATTGTCAAAAGAGTAATGATTCATATCACCTTTCCCTTAGTAAGATTTTGCAGTTTGGAAAATAAATTCTAAAACTAACCTTTCCGCTGACGAAGTTTATGGGAATTTTTATTTGAAGTGCAGAAGGTACAATTTTACAGCTAAACTAATTTCAAATTACCCATCAGAGTTTTATTGATTAAAGTGTTATTGCTAGATTAGGCATATTGTATCAATATTCTACAAAAGTATTACTGAGAAAAATATATTTTGTATAGTCAATTAGGGCTTCTTTTACAGAAGATTAAAAATTGTTATTAAATGAATTGTTAAACTCAATATGAAAATCCTTAAAATTTCAAAATTAGAGCTTAATCGTGTAAATTTAAATTGCACTCCACTGAAAGGTAATTATGGCTCTGTTAAAATTATTTTTTGTAATCGGTCCTGATAATCAAATAATGCGGCAGAAAATGAAATGTTTCCTTATTTAGGGGTTAGATGGTACTGTATTGTAAAACCGAAGTGTTATCTACTTCACACGTGTAAAATTTTGATGGTCTTGGAAAGAAGGAAATTTAGCGAGTATTTTGGAAAAAAATGGTGAGATTTTATTGTGTTTTTAAATATTGTTGCATAATATATATATATATATATATATATATATATATATATATATATATATATATATATATATATATATATATATATATATATATATATTTTTTTTTTTTTTCTCAATCATCAGGGCCAGCCACATCGCGTGGAGCTTAAGTTAAGCAACACCGATCATAGTCGAATTTGGATAGGTCAAAAAAGAAAATAGGAAAAAGTTCAAAAAGCCTTCCGACACTTAGCGGTTAAAGGAAACCGGATTTTAAAAAAATCTCAAAACATGAGACAAACTTTTGTATCAACTCAATTTTAATCTATATGAGTTCTAAATCACAGTGAACTGTTATGACATATTGCGCATTTATAGATGTAGAAAGTCTTCCCGGGCGGTCCGGGAACTTTATTTGATTTTAAAATTATGGTTAATAGGAACTTAGCATCAAACCCATTATTATACGCTCTGCAAAAGAAACATTGTGCCGATATAATAACAACAAAGCTCAGCTCAAACAGAAGGCGTCTTCAACCAGTTTTATCTTTACCTGACGCTAGCAAAATTATTAAATAATTTCGTAAATTTGTTATATTGAATAAAATGTATGGAATTCCATAGATTTGATAATAAATGTTTTTGTTTTTCAAACTTACCTTTGGCATATATAATTTCGTAATCGGTTGAATATTACCTGAAAGAAAAAGAAATGCATTCAGTTAACTAACCATTCGGTAACTAAATATATACTCGTGCACTTATCAACTGAGGTATAAGTTAAAAACATTTCTCTTTGAATTTAAATATAAAGTGATTCACTTGACAAATTAGCCGTTAAAATTAACTTATTGCTTACAGATTCCATCTTTATTTTCACAATATTATCACAATTCACCTATATTTAATAATATTCCATAAAATATTACGATTATATAGTACATTACACTTAATTTTATTTTAAATACATTTGCACAAAATTTAAATAAACCTATACAATTATGTTACAAACATTATCATAATAGTGTATAATGGAATTATTGTTAACAAATCAATATTAATAATTAATGATTTATATTTATAGAATATTATTAATGAATTTAAATCTGCTTGGTTTAAAAACATTATAATGCAGACAATTTACAAGTAGCCGATTTAAAATTTGAATAACTTTTTATTTTAGTCATTTTCGGCTTCAATATAATTACATAAAAATAACTAATAAAGGTAAAATGTATTTGTTATTGTTGTATTAGTATTAAAAAAAATAGATAAAGTAGATAGATTAATTAATTTTCCTCTAAACAAAGATAGTTATAACAAGGAGTTAAAATTGATTAGGGAGGTAGCCAAAGTGAATAGTTATAACAAGAATATTATAGATTGACAAATTAGAGAACATAAATTTAGGAAATTATTCAAGACATTTTTGACTTTCCAAAAGGTACAGAGCAAATACAAATTAATGACAATACCGTTTGATGCTCAATAAATCCGAGATCGAGACATAATTTTGTAAAAAGTGAACATTAAGGAACTTCATAAACCATATAATAACTTAGGATATGGTTTGGGAAATCCAAGATAAAGAAGAGCAACATGAAAAATCGGCAATTTATGAAATTATTTGATTATGACCGAGGGTATGTTCGGCAAGCTAAAAGAGCAATATTAACTAACAGGTTTTTTAAATTGAGCCGCTTTTTTAAATTCTTGAATAAAACATAGATGGCGCGGCTGTTCTAACTTCTAAAAGTTTTTGCTGAATACTATCAATAGTGTTTTTTTTTAAATGAGCAAAACTTTTCTCATGTCTGCTGCAATACAAAGCTAAATGTTGCCAATCACAAATCCGCTGGCAGAACTTATTTTTATATTTTGATTCTAATAGCTTGCAACAAAAGCATTAATCGGCATTTTTGGACACTGAATACACCAGCCACTCTGTTTGATACTTTTCACCATTTCTTAAATGTCTTTCATAATAATATTTGGAAAATTCACGCGGAAAATTATGCTGTTTAACTTGTTTAATCAGATTTTCTATCAAATACTGCATCAAGGTAGCGTTTAAAACGTCTGGCCAGAGTCCAGAGTCATCTTTGGAAAAACTTGGTATTGGACAATGGCGTATCTGGCACAAGCACAGACATAACTTCAGCGGCATCATCTTAAAATAGAAACAGCAGTTGCTTGTATAAAAATAAAAGTAGCCTAGGTTACTCTTTATCACGTCAGCTACCCTCCAGTATAAGCCCCGTTAAAATCGGTGCAGGCGTTTCGAAGATTAAGAAATAGACAGATAGATAGACGAAAATTTAAGATCAAATGGTTTTTTGTTATTCCTAAGTAGCGCATATTCCTTTATAATGCTTTTGGTGAAAAGTTGTTATTTTGACATTACAAACAGACACTTTTATTTATTTGCATAGGAAATTACATAGAAAGCACATACAACTGCATAAAGCGTTTTTGAATCAGTTTTAACACCTTCACCGATAAATTGACTGATTTCTATTTCGAAAAATTCAAATGATTCCTTGGAAGTGGATGGTAGAGCCGTAAAATATTTACTTATTTTAGTAGTTCTTCTTCTCGTTTTCCTTTCCTTATTAGATTCTGGTAACCAGATAATTTCTTTTTTTATCTTGATCACTATCACTCATCATGAAAATAAGTTAAAAGAATCAGTAACACACAAACTAAGTATTGTTTTTAGTGCTAGAAAGTATACTTATTTTTATTATAATAGATAGCGTGGAAAATTCAGTGTGCATCTTGCACCCACTTTCGATAAAATGTTTGTTCAAATGTTTTAGCTCTCTCGCTCGATAAAATCGGGAAATCCTCGGTGACCCCACCCCACTCGCGTCTCAACACATCGGGTTGCATTCATAAACTCACCCACGGCCGTTGTAATAAAATAGTCGGCTATTATAGCGACTACGGCGTCTATTCACCGAGGCTAAGTCTATTCACCGAAGAAAGACAGTCGACATAAACAATGACCAAAGCGTGATCAGCACGTGATATTTTAGCCAGAAACGCTGAGCGCCTCTGCGATTGGCGGGAATCGGTCGAGCCGATTTAAACCACCAATGAAAACCCACATGACAGGCTAACCAGCCGGCAACCGGCAACCGCCGGTCGACAGAAACGCACGGTTGGCGACAAAAACTCATACACGGTCCTGAGTTTTTTTCATTTATTGAATTGTAGTCGGTTTATTAATATTTGTATCTTGTTTCCATAAAATGTCTGATTCAAGATAGTGATTATGCTTTTTTAAATTTTAATTTTGTAACGTATGTTCTAAAATGTTTAATTTTCTGAGATACTGGGCAATAAAAATTCAGATTATTTTGGTAGGTTTTGTTTGATACATATAAAACATTTTACTTTACTCATATAAAGAAACTACAGATTTTATTCCAAACCGCAGTAGAGTTTTATATTCCCTGTTTTATGTTCCCTGTTTTATGTTCCATCATTTTGCTGAGGATTGTTTTGATCAAACATCTAAGCTAAAAGTGAGACTACTACCAAATGTGGTTCCAACAATTGAAGTTGGCTGTTCAAAATATGTATTTTTTTTTATTTTATCATTTTGACAAACATCTTTCATAGCTCAATTCTTCTATTGGAACCTTCGGTGTGAAGCACTAAACTCGAACAGATTTACCACTAAACAACAAATCACTTTTTGAAAATTCTCGACGCACGTTTCGCTAACCATGTTAGCATTACCAGGAGATGATTTAATCTAATCTAAATCATCTCCTGATGATACTAACATGGTTAGCGAAACGTGCGCCCAGAAATTTCAAAAAGCGATTTGGTGTTTAGTGGATAATCTTTTCGAATTTAATCTATTATAGCATTTACTCTTGAAAGTTAGCTTTTTTTGGTTGTTGTGAAAAATGAGTTTATAGTCGAGTTTATATCTAATACTTTAGTTTATTTATTGACTATTTAAACTACAAGAATTAATTATATTTGTAAAAACGCTGTAGTAGATGAAAAAATTCGTAATACATATACAAAGTTAATTTGGTTAAGGGTCATTAAACAGTAAACAACTAAATACAGAAAGGATATATGTATTTTTATAATAATTAATTTAGTGAATATTACGGATATTATATATATATATATATATATATATATATATATATATATATATATATTATATATATATATATATATATATATATATATATATATATATATATATATATATATATATGAACATTAACTCGGAGCAAAACTGAATGACGCACAACTAAGAGAACAAGCAGGATTCAGAAGTGGATTCAGTACAATGGATCACATCCAGGATGTGCTGCAGGTCATAGAAAGGCACAAGGAATACACCATGGCACTGTGCTTAGCTTTTATCGACTACGAAAAAGCATTTGATTCCATCTCTAAGCATGCAATAATGGATGCACTGCTTAGCCAAGAGGTAGATAAAGCATATGTACACCTATTAGGATCGATATATGACGGAGCTACAGCCTCAATTCACCTTGATGATCTTGAAGTAGGAATTAATGTAGAACGAGGTGTACGGCAGGGTGACGCAATATCGCTTATTCTATTCTCGGCTGTCCTTGAAGAAGTGTTCCGTAAATTGGATTGGGAACAGGACGGTGTAAAGATCAATGGTGCAAACTTAAACCATCTTAGATTTGCAGATGATATCATTCTCCTTTCACAAGGCCCAGAGGAGCTGCAAAGACGTATACAAGAACTGCAGAGGGCTGGCGAACCATTTGGCTTAAAAATAAACCTGAAAAAGAGTCTGGTTATATTCAATAACTTCGCTCAGGAGGGAAGAATTTCAGTTTTAGGAAGGGATTTGGAGATCGTGGACACCTTTATATATCTTGGGCAAAGGATTTCAATGGAGGGGAACCCCGCCCGAGAGGTGGAATGGCGTGTTAAATGTGGCTGGCAGGCTTTTGGCAGACATTGTGTTTAAAAGGAGACTCCCACTTTGCCTGAAAAGGAAAGTCTTCGATCAGTGCGTTCTGCCAGTTATGACATACGGAAGTGAAACCTGGACACTCACATCGCAATCAATTCAAAAACTTCGGGTAGCTTCGGGGAATGGAAAGATGTATTGGCATTACCAAACGAGACAGAAAGTCCTGCTCATGTATCAGGAAACAAACGAAATTCTGTAACATAATTGGAAGAGTAAAGCAATTGAAATGAAGATGGATAGGCCATATAGCGAGGCGATGGGATGACAGATGGATACCGCTTGATCGTAAACGTCCACGAAGAAGACCGAAAGTGCGATGGATTGATGACATCGTTAAGTATATTGGACCAGAATGGCAGAGGAAAACCCAGGACCTGTAATAGATATGACATAAATTAAAACTAGACTCAAAAAGATTTTTTATTGAACATCAAATAAATGTTTATGAATTTCTTGACACGCGTTTTCCTTGTTATTTTATCATCATTTACATCATCTACATAAAATTAAACTAATTTCTATTTGAATAATCGTAAACAAACTAAAGCTTCGAGATGTTTTATCCCCACCACTGGACATTTCTTCACGGCGAGCTGTGGGCATATAAGGAGCCTCGCTTCCGCTCTGACACCAGTTCAATTTTTGCCAGTGAAGAAAATTAGAAAAATGATAAAACAAAAATAAAAGTGAGTTCAAAAGAGCAAATAAGCTATTTCTTGAATTTTCAACAAATAAAGCGTAAAATTGTCAAGTCGTAAAACAAGAACAACCAATCATGGTGTTTTCGAATTTAACTCAACTGCTTCGAGCGCTGAAAGATATTTAAATTGAAAAGAAGGGTATTAGACTCACTGCTCGTGCCTAAAAATTGAGCAAATTTAGTTTGTCGCACTATATCGCAAAATTGGATAAAAAATCCTAGACATTTCAAATATGTCTTATGAAGAGTTGATGCCTATCGTTCGCCGTATTGCATCGTATTCGACGCCAAAGATGGTACGAACATTTTTTTAATTCATTTGAATTACATTGTGTAATCTATCACTTTTATTTTTAATTTTGTGTGATTATAGTTTCGTAAAACGATTCTTACATTATCAAACACTACTTTAAAACTAATGTATTATTATTAACTTTATTAACTGTTTATCCTATATACCTGATTTTAAACTTTTATTGAGGTTAGTTTTTTTACAATGTTTTAAATAGTGGGGAATTTCGGAGATCTCTGTGATCGTTTAATAGCTGTTTAGACGGGTCTTATTATTATTATTATTCTGCTCATCTTTACTGTAGAATCTCAGCTCATGCTGGCCGATACCCCAATGCCAAGATGAAAAAGCAATTCAGCTCCTCTCACCCTAGCATAATATCTTACGAACAATGTGACACGTCTGCAGGAGCACGGCACGCTGTTCCACTATGGCAATCGATCTGGAGATACCGAGGCTCTCGAGGTTCCTTGAAAATCTTTTACTTATCAGGCCTTCGGCGCATGTAACGAAGGGCACTACATCTACCTTACTCAGTTTCCACTGGTTCTTCAAGTCGTATGCCAGATTTTCATACTTTGTGGATTTTTCTATCTCAGTTTTTCTAATGTTGTGAGATAGTGGCACTACGATATCAATTATAAAAGCCCTCTTGTCCTTTTTGTTGATTAGAACAATATCCAGCCTGTTATAATCAACCGTTCGATCAGTAGTGATTGGTCTGTCCCAGTAAAGAATGGTATGGGATGATTCAAGTACAGGAGAAGGCGAGTACTTATAATATGGAGGAGGTGCGCTTTCTAATAGCGAGTATTTTTTTGCAATTTGTTGATGTATAATTTTTGCCAGCTGATTATGCCGTCCTAAATAAGCATTAGGAGCAAGGGCCGGGCAACCGCCAATAAGGTGCTCAATTGTTTCCGCCAAAGTACCGCATTTCCTGCACTTATCGACTACGTCTAAATGCAGTATGTGCTTTTCATAGATTTTTGTTCTTGTTACCCTATCTTGAATAGATATCGCGAAACCTTCTGTTTCTGGGTACAAGAGTCCATCGGTCAGCCACTTTAGAGACAATTGTTCGTCAATGGTGTCATCTTCGAATGACTTTGGAAATCTTCCGTGCAATGTTTGTCCTTTCCATTCTCGAACGCAGTCCGTGAGTGTTGTTCTGCTATCAATACGATTTTGTTTATTTAGGTTCAGTGGGGTGAAACCCCGATCCTCATTTGCAACCAATTTCATTAACGTACTGTTTGAGTCAATAAAGTGTTTTCTCATTCTATTTTCTGGATTGAGACAGAGATTTTTTACGTTTACAAGGCCTCTACCCCCCAACTTTCTTGGGATGTATAGTCTTTTCGTAGATGAGTGTGGATGCAAGCATCGGAATTTTGTCAATGTTCGGCGCGTGAACCTATCAAGTTCATCAAGGTCAGTTTCTGACCATTTAACTATGCCAAAAGAATATGTCAGAGCTGGCACCGCCCAACCGTTGATCGCTCTAATGAGGTTTCCTCCGTTCAGTTTGGTGTTTAAAAGTTTTGTAAGTCTCTTTTGGTATAGGGTGGAAAAGTCCTTCTTTAACAGGTTATGATCAAGTTTATGCTTTTAGGGTATTCCTAAATATTTGTAGGATTCTTCTGGTGCTAGTTGTTGTATGTTACAAAGTGTTGAATGTTGACTCTGAACCTTTCCCTTCTGTATACTAATGGTAGAGCATTTGTCCAGTCCGAATGACATTCTGATATCCCTACTGAATGTTTCAACCGTTTTTATCA
The DNA here is from genome assembly GCA_031761425.1 of Cosmopolites sordidus. Classification (NCBI taxonomy): domain Eukaryota; kingdom Metazoa; phylum Arthropoda; class Insecta; order Coleoptera; family Curculionidae; genus Cosmopolites; species Cosmopolites sordidus. The sequence goes on from JARFXV010000546.1 coordinate 79,966, forward strand.
ATGAGTTTAATTTTTCTCTAGTTTCTCCATATAATTTAAGATCATCCATATATAGTAGATGATAGATCTTTCTTGGATTCCTCATGTTAAGTTTATATCCAATATTGCTGTTGTTGAGTAGTATGGACAAAGGGTTCAATGCTAGACAGAACCAAATTGGAGAAAGGGAATCTCCCTGAAAAATTCCCCTCTCGATATTTATAGCAGCAATGCATTGTTGGCCGACAAAAAGATTCGTTTTCCACTTCCCCATCAGGCACTTTAAAGAATTAATAATCTGGGGGCTAATTTTATTGAAATTCAGAACCTCAACCAGCCAATCGTGAGGGACACTATCGAATGCTTTCTTGTAGTCTATATAGCAGATATTTAAGTTGGGTTTTCTTTTTCGCGCTTGCTCAAGAACTACAGCATCGATTGTCAATTGTTCCTTGCAGCCCATACTTGCTCTTATACATCTTTTCTGTTCTTCTTCAAAAATGTTGTTTTTATCACAATGTTGGTAGATTTTTTCATTGAGTAGGGCTGTGAACAGTTTATATAACACTGAAAGACATGTGATTGGTCTGTAGTTATTGGGTTGCTTAACGTCCCCTTTTTTGAACAGTAGGTATGTATTGCCCTCCATTAGGAAGTCGGGGAAAGTGTCTGGATTTATTAAAACCTCTTTAAATGCATTTGCAAGTACAGGATAGGCGGCTGTAAAGCTTTTAATCCAGAAGTTATGCAATTCATCTGGTCCAGGCGCCTTCCAGTTGTGAGTCTTCCTGGCAGCAGTGCAAATGTCAATCTCTGTGAAATCGTTAGACTCCATATCTGGGAGAGCATTTGTCTGTTTTTGAATGGTTTTAACCCAACGAGCCAATTTTTCGTAGCCGTCTGATTTTTTTCCAAGCCGAACTCCAATATTCCGCAAAGGAAGACACATCGATATTCTTAAGTTCTGACTTGCTGTTACCTTCTGCTTCGAGTTCTCTATAAAATTTCTTTTGGCTATTTGCAAATACTGAATTTTGATGTTTTCGCTTTTCTAGTTCATTATATCTTGCTAGCCTGGCTCCTTTCGATTTAGCTTTTTGCCTAAACCGATCTTTTAGATCCAACAATTTTTCTGTCAGGTTTGAATCATCGAAGTCAATGCCAGATTTATTGGCAAGTATTTTTGCTTTTCTGGCTACATTATTTAACTGATTACCAGAAAGATACTCTGAGATAATGTCAACTTTCTTCCGGAACTCATTGATATTGTTTTTAAGGCGCGTTTTCCAGACAGGTGTATTTTTCTGGATACTACGGCCAGCCGCATTATGGGTGTAAGTCTTTTGACCTGAAATTTCGATGACAGTCACTACTGCACAATATAATGCAAGATGTATATCGCTTAAATTTATCATCCCAGATAGATGTGATTCCAAAACTCTATTAATCTGCATTAGAGTAATACGTGATTTTGTAATATTGCGCAATACTGGAATTTTTGGTTTATTCAATGGGTTTGAGCCAGTAAAACTGGCCAAATTGCTATAAAACCTCTCCCGTATATTAGAAAAGTTACGTTGCGAGATTGATTCTTCATTTTCAGACGATGATGCTTCTGGTGATACATTTCGAGTTTGTTCTACTTGTTTCTCCTCTGTATTCGAGTTAAGAACGTCTATAGTATCTTCTTGATGTTTTTGATATGTAATGTTTTGATGTAGTTCATTACTGATTTCTCTTTTGATGTTCATTAATTCCGATTCGGTTAGATAGTTTTTCCTTAGAATTACATTTTTACGGTCGGCTAAGTTTTGCTCCGACAGCTGAGTTTCAGGGAACCTCTTTTTATATTCTTGGTGGAGTGCATGCCTCCATCCAGTAGCGGGTTATCTCCGCACTGGTTTACGTAGTAATAGGCACGCATTACATCAATATTCATTTCGCGTGTCCATCTGATACGTGGAGTGCGTTCGGTCCTAGTGACAGCCCTCCTTATTAGGGGTGAGCCAGCATGTACCGGGGTATTTTGATCTTCTACTCCATTATTAATTTCCGCTCTCTGTTGATTTTGTAGTAAAGTCTTTGGTGTTGCTAGACACCTAGTGCTAGTTATTATTATTATTATTATCATTATCCTCGTACTGAACTCAGCATCTCAGCCTAAGCTGGTCTATATTACAATGCCAAAATGAGAAAGCAATTCAACTCCTCTCACTTAGCATACAATTTTACGAACAATGTGGCATGTCTGCAAGAGTACTGCACGTTGTCCCACTATGGCAATCGATTTTGAGATACCAAGGTTCTTCAAATTTTTTGAAAAGTTCTTACTTATTAGGCCTTCGGCGGATATAACCAAAGGCACTATCTCTACCTTATGTAGTTTCCACTGGTTTTTCAAATTGTACGCAAGGTTTTCATACTTAGTGGTTTTCTCCAACTCGGTTTTCCTGATATTATGAGAGAGTGGCACTGCGATGTCAATTATAAAAGCTCTTTTCTCCTTTTTACTAATTAGAACAATGTCTGGTCTATTATAATCGACCGTTCGATCTGTTGTGATTGGTCTGTCCCAGTATAGGATTGAATCAGATGATTCCAATACGGGAGAAGCTGAGTACTTATAATATGGAGCAGGTGCGTTATCTAATAGCGAATACTTTAATGCAATTTGCTGATGTATAATTTTCGCCAGCTGATTATGTCTTCCTAAATAAGCATTAGGGGCTAGAACTGCACACCCACCGATAAGGTGTTCAATCGTTTCCCCCACTATACCGCACTTCCTACATCGGTCGACAACATCCATGTGTAGTACATGCTTTTCATAGTTCCGTGTTCTTACTACCTTATCTTGAATAGATGTCGCAAAACCTTCTGTTTCTGGGTACAACAGCCTATCGGTCAGCTATTTTAGAGACAATGGTCATCAATGGTATCATCCTCGAGTGACTTTGGATACCGTCCATGCAGTGTCTGTTGTTTCCATTCACGGACACAATCCGTAAGTGTTGTTCTACCATCAACACGATTCAATTTATCTAGGTTCAATGGGGTGAAACCCCGGTCCTCCTTAGCAACCAACTTCATTAGCGTGCTGCTTGAATTAATGAAGCGTTCTCTCATCTTACTCTCCTGGTTCAGACAAAGGTTCTTAATGTTCACGAGGCCTCTGCCTCTCAACTTTCTTGGAATATACAGTCGCTTCATAGATGAATTTGGATGCAGACATCGGAATTTTGTCAATGTTCGACGTGTTAATCTATCCAGTCCATCAAGGTCTGTTACTGACCATTTAACAATACCAAAGGAATAGGTCAGAGTTGGCACTGCCCATCCATTGATCGCTCTAATCAGGTTTCCACTGTTCAGTTTGGTATTTAAAAGTTTTGTAAGCCTCTTTTCGTACATAGTAGAAAAGTCTTTCTTTAACTGGCTATGGTTAAATTTCTCGTTTTGAGGTATACCTAAATATTTATAGGATTCTTCTGGTGCCAGTTGTTGTATGTTACAGTGTGTTGAATGTTGATTGTTGACTATTCCTTTTTGAATGCTAATGGTAGAGCATTTATCAAGTCCGAATGACATCTTGATATCCCTACTAAATTCTTCGACCATTTTTATTAAGGAGTTTAGTTTTTCTCTAGTTTCTCCATAGAGTTTAAGGTCATCCATATATAGTAGGTGCGAGAGCTTTCGTGGATTCCTCATGTTTAGTTTATATCCTATATCACTGTTGTTCAGTAATGTAAACATAGGGTTTAGGGCTAGACAAAACCAAACTGGAGAAAGGGAATCCCCCTGAAAAATTCCTCTCTCGATATTCGCAGTTGTAATGCATTGTTGATCGATAAAGAGATTTGTTTTCCATTTCCCCATCAGGCACCTTAAGGAGTTAATGATGGGAGGGCTTATTTTATAAATCTTCAGGACTTCTAGTAACCAATCGTGTGGAACATTATCGAAGGCTTTCCTGTAGTCTATATAGCAGATGTTTAGGTTGCGTTTTCTTTTCCGCGCTTGTTCGAGAACTACAGCATCGATCGTTAGCTGTTCCTTGCATCCCATATTTGCTCTGGTCCAGGAGCTTTCCAGTTATGAGTTTTCTTGACGGCGGTGTAAATGTCAGTCGCCGTGAAATCGTTAAACTCCATTTCTGGGAGAGCAATTGTGTGCTGTTCAATTGTTTTAATCCAAGGTGCCGCTTTTTCATAGTCATCTGATCTTTTCCAAACTGATTGCCAATATTCTGCAAAGGAGGACATGTCCACATTCTCAAGTTCTGACCTGCTACTGCCTTGTTCGAGCTCTCTATAAAATTTCTTTTGACTATTTATGAATTCTGAATTTTGGTGCTTTCGTTTTTTTAGCTCGTTATATCTTGCTAGCCTAGCCCCTTTAGATTTAGCTTTCTGTCTAAACCGATCTTTAAGATCCAATAATTTTTCGGAGAAGTTTGGATCGTCGAAGCCAATGCCAGATTTATTGTTTGCAATTGTTTTTATTTTTTTCATTACTTTACTTGATCGATTACCAGAAAGGTATTCTGAGATGACGTCGACTTTCCTTCGGAAATCGTCGATATTATTTTCAAGGCGTGTTTTCCAGGCAGGCGTATTTTTCTGGAAATTAAGCCTGCTCGCACTGGGGGTGTATGTTTTTTGGCCTGAAATTTCGATCGCAGTCACTGCTGCACAGTACAACGCAAGATGTATATCACACAGATCTAGTATCCCAGCCAGATGTGATTCCAGAACTTTATTGATCTGAATTAGAGTAATACGAGCTTTTGTATAAAATTTTGTAAAATAAAATTTTACGAACAATGTGGCACGTCTGCAAGAGCACTGCACGTTGTCCCACTATGGCAATCGATTTTGAGATACCAAGGTTCTTCAAATTTTTTGAAAAGTTCTTACTTATTAGGCCTTCGGCGGATATAACGAAAGGCACTATCTCTACCTTATGCATTTTCCACTGGTTTTTCAAATCGTACGCAAGGTTTTCATACTTAGTGGTTTTCTCCAACTCGGTTTTCCTGATATTATGAGAGAGTGGCACTGCGATGTCAATTATAAAAGCCCTTTTCTCCTTTTTACTAATTAGAACAATGTCTGGTCTATTATAATCGACCGTTCGATCTATTGTGATTCGTCTGTCCCAGTATAGGATTGCATCAGATGATTCCAATACGGGAGAAGGTGAGTACTTATAATATGGAGCAGGTGCGTTATCTAATAACGAATACTTTAATGCAATTTGCTGATGTATAATTTCCGCCAGCTGATTATGTCTTCCTAAATAAGCATTAGGGGCTAGAACTGCACACCCACCGATAAGGTGTTCAATCGTTTCCCCCACTATACCGCACTTCCTACATCGGTCGACAACATCCATGTGTAGTACATGCTTTTCATAGTTCCGTGTTCTTACTACCTTATCTTGAATAGATGTCGCAAAACCTTCTGTTTCTGGGTACAACAGCCCATCGGTCAGCCATTTTAGAGACAATGGTCCATCAATGGTATCATCCTCGAGTGACTTTGGATACCGTCCATGCAGTGTCTGTTGTTTCCATTCACAGACACAATCCGTAAGTGTTGTTCTACCATCAACACGATTCAATTTATCTAGGTTCAACGGGGTGAAACCCCGGTCCTCCTTAGCAACCAACTTCATTAGCGTGCTGCTTGAATTAATGAAGCGTTCTCTCATCTTACTCTCCTGGTTCAGACAAAGGTTCTTAATGTTCACGAGGCCTCTGCCCCCCAACTTTCTTGGAATGTACAGTCGCGTACAGTCGCTTATTATTATTATTATTCTGCTCATCCTTACTGTAGAATCTCAGCTCATGCTGGCCGGTATTCCAATGCCAAGATGAAAAAGCAATTCAGCTCCTCTCACCCTAGCATAATATCTTACGAACAATCTGACACGTCTGCAAGAGCACGGCACGCTGTCCCACTATGGCAATCGATCTCGAGATCATGAGGCTCTCGAGGTTCTTTGAAAATCTCTTACTAATCAGGCCTTCGGCGGATATAACGAAGGGCACTACATCTACCTTACTCAGTTTCCACTAGTTCTTCAAGTCATATGCCAGATTTTCATACTTTGTGGATTTTTCTATCTCAGTTTTTCTAATGTTGTGAGATAGTGGCACTGCGATGTCAATTATAAAAGCCCTCTTGTCCTTTTTATTGATTAGAACAATATCCGGCCTGTTATAATCAACCGTTCGATCAGTAGTGATTGGTCTGTCCCAGTAAAGAATGGTATCGGATGATTCAAGTACAGGAGGAGGCGAGTACTTATAATATGGAGGAGGTGCATTTTCTAATAGCGAGTATTTTTTTGCAATTTGTTGATGTATAATTTTTGCCAGCTGATTATGCCGTCCTAAATAAGCATTAGGAGCAAGGGCCGGGCAACCGCCAATAAGGTGCTCAATTGTTTCCCCCAAAGTACCGCATTTCCTGCACTTATCGACTACGTCCAAATGCAGTATGTGCTTTTCATAGTTTTTTGTTCTTGTTACCCTATCTTGAATAGACATCGCGAAACCTTCTGTTTCTGGATACAAGAGTCCATCGGTCAGTCACTTCAGAGACAATTGTTCGTCAATAGTGTCATCTTCGAGTGACTTAGGAAACCTTCCGTGCAATGTTTGTCCTTTCCATTCTCGAACACAGTTCGTGAGCGTTGTTCTGCTATCAATACGATTCCGTTTATTTAGGTTCAGTGGGGTGAAACCCCGATCCTCATTTGCAACCAATTTCATCAACGTACTGTTTGAATCAAGGAAGTGTTTTCTCATTCTATTTTCTTGATTGAGACAGAGATTTTTTACGTTTACAAGGCCTCTACCCCCCAACTTTCTTGGGATGTATAGTCTTTTCGTAGATGAGTTTGGATGGAGGCATCGGAACTTTGTCAATGTTCGGCGTGTCAACCTATCGAGCTCATCAAGGTCAGTTTCTGACCATTTAACTATGCCAAAAGAATATGTCAGAGTTGGCACCGCCCAACCGTTGATCGCTCTAATGAGGTTTCCTCCGTTCAGTTTGGTGTTTAAAAGTTTTGCAAGTCTCTTTTGGTATAGAGTGGAAAAGTCCTTCTTTAACTGGTTATGATCAAGTTTATGCTTTTGGGGTATTCCTAAATATTTGTAGGATTCTTCTGGTGCTAGTTGTTGTATGTTACAAAGTGTTGAATGTTGACTCTGAACCTTTCCCTTCTGTATACTAATGGTAGAGCATTTGTCCAGTCCGAATGACATTCTGATATCCGTACTGAATGTTTCAACCGTTTTTATCAATGAATTTAATTTTTCTCTAGTTTCTCCATATAATTTAAGGTCATCCATATATAGTAGATGAGAGAGCTTTCTTGGATTCCTCATGTTAAGTTTATATCCAATATTGCTGTTGTTGAGTAGTGTGGACAAAGGGTTCAATGCTAAACAGAACCAAATTGGAGAAAGGGAATCTCCCTGAAAAATTCCCCTCTCGATATTTGTAGCAGCAATGCATTGTTGGCCGACAAAAAGATTCGTTTTCCACTTCCCCATCAGGCACTTTAAAGAATTAATAATCTGGGGGCTAATTTTATAGAAATTCAGAACCTCAACCAGCCAATCGTGAGGGACACTATCGAATGCTTTCTTGTAGTCTATATAGCAGATATTTAAGTTGCGTTTTCTTTTTCGCGCTTGCTCAAGAACTACAGCATCGATCGTCAATTGTTCCTTGCAGCCCATACTGGCTCTTATACATCCTTTCTGTTCTTCTTCAAAAATGTTGTTTTTATCACAATGTTGGTAGATTTTTTCATTGAGCAGGGCTGTGAACAGTTTATATAACACTGACAGACATGTGATTGGTCTGTAGTTATTGGGTTGCTTAACGTCCCCTTTTTTGAACAGTAGGTATGTATTGCCCTCCATTAGAAAGTCAGGGAAAGTGTCTGGATTTATTAAAACCTCTTTAAATGCATTTGCAAGTACGGGATAGGCGGCTGTAAAGCTTTTAATCCAGAAGTTATGCAATCCATCTGGTCCAGGCGCCTTCCAGTTGTGAGTCTTCCTGACAGCAGTGCAAATGTCAATCTCTGTGAAATCGTTAGACTCCATATCTGGGAGAGCATTTGTCTGTTCTTGAATGGTTTTAACCCAAGGAGCCAATTTTTCGTAGCCGTCTGATTTTTTCCAAGCCGATCTCCAATATTCCGCAAAGAAAGACACATCGATATTCTTAAGTTCTGACTTGCTGTTACCTTCCGCTTCGAGTTGTCTATAAAATTTCTTTTGGCTGTTTGCAAATACTGAATTTTGATGTTTTCGCTTTTCTAGTTCATTATATCTTGCTAGCCTGGCTCCTTTCGATTTAGCTTTTTGCCTAAACCGATCTTTTAGATCCAACAATTTTTCTGTCAGGTTTGAATCATCGAAGTCAATGCCAGATTTATTGGCAATTATTTTTGCTTTTCTCGCTACTTTATTTGACTGATTACCAAAAAGATACTCTGAGATAATGTCAACTTTCCTCCGGAACTCATTGATATTGTTTTCAAGGCGCGTTTTCCAGACAGGTGTATTTTTCTGGATACTACGACCAGCCGCATTATGGGTGTAAGTCTTTTGACCTGAAATTTCGATGACAGTCACTGCTGCACAATATAATGCAAGATGTATATCGCTTAAATTTGTCATCCCAGATAGATGTGATTCCAAAACTCTATTAATCTGCATTAGAGTAATATGTGATTTTGCAATATTACGCAGTACTGGAATTTTTGGTCTATTCAATGGGTTTGAGCCAGTAAAACTGGCCAAATTGCTATAAAACTTCTCTCGTATGTTAGAAAAGTTACGTTGCGAGATTGATTCTTCATTTTTAGACGATGATGCTTCTGGTGATACATTTTGAGTTTGTTCTACTTGTTTCTCCTCTGTATTCGAGTTAAGAACGTCTATAGTATCTTCTTTCTGTTGTTGATATGTAATGTTTTGATGTAGTTCATTACCGATTTCTCTCTTGATGTTCATTAATTCCGATTCGATTAGATAGTTTTTCCTTAGAATTACATTTTTACGGTCGGCTAAGTTTTGTTCCGACAGCTGAGTTTCAGGGAACCTCTTTTTATATTCTTGGTGGAGTGCATGCCTCCATCCAGGGAGCGGATTATCTCCGCACTGGTTTACGTAGTAATAGGCACGCATTACATCAATATTCATTTCGCGTGTCCATCTGATACGTGGAGTGCGTTCGGTCCTAGTGACAGCCTTCCTTATTAGAGGCGAGCCAGCAAGTACCGGGGTATTTTGATCTTCTACTCCATTATTAGTTTCCGCTCTCTGTTGATTTTGTAGTAAAGTCTTTGGTGTTGCTAGACTTAGATGATCTAATTGTTGTTCGAGTGCCTCTTTCATTGCCATTCTTGTGGTGCCATAGAGTTGGGAACCGCCACTCGCTCCAGATTCACCAACCGCGGACAAATCCTCCCGACGGTTCCGAAGGTTTCTTGTCCGTAAAACCCTACCGCCTTGTATAATATTATGTATTTTATTCTCCATAAATATATTTGGGTTCAAGGGAAAAACGGTCACCCAAGGCAGAGCCCCGATTTACCATGGGAAAGCTATTTACTACCGGAGGGCGCTTGGTATCCGGATTATTATTATTATTCTGCTCACCCTTACTGTAGAATTTCAGCTCATGCTGGCCGATATTCCAATGCCAAGATGAAAAAGCAATTCAGCTCCTCTCACCCTAGCATAATATCTTACGAACAATGTGACACGTCTGCAAGAGCACGGCATGCTGTCGAGGTTCTTTGAAAATCTCTTACTTATCAGGCCTTCGCGGATATAACGAAGGGCACTACATCTACCTTACTCAGTTTCCACTGGTTCTTCAAGTCGTATGCCAGGTTTTCATACTTTGTGGATTTTTCTATCTCAGTTTTTCTAATGTTGTGAGATAGTGGCACTGCGATGTCAATTATAAAAGCCCTCTTGTCCTTTTTGTTGATTAGAACAATATCCGGCCTGTTATAATCAACCGTTCGATCAGTAGTGATTGGTCTGTCCCAGTAAAGAATGGTATCGGATGATTCAAGTACAGGAGAAGGCGAGTACTTATAATATGGAGGAGGTGTATTTTCTAATAGCGAGTATTTTTTTGCAATTTGTTGATGTATAATTTTTGCCAGCTGATTATGCCGTCCTAAATAATCATTAGCAGCAAGGGCCGGGCAACCGCCAATAAGGTGATCAATTGTTTCCCCCAAAGTACCGCATTTCCTGCACTTATCGACTACGTCCAAATGCAGTATGTGCTTTTCATAGTTTTTTGTTCTTGTTACCCTATCTTGAATAGATATCGCGAAACGTTCTGTTTCTGGGTACAAGAGTCCATCGGTCAGCCACTTCAGAGACAATTGTTCGTCAATGGTGTCACCTTCGAATGACTTAGGAAACCTTCCGTGCAATGTTTGTCCTTTCCATTCTCGAACGCAGTCCGTGAGTGTTGTTCTGCTATCAATACGATTTTGTTTATTTAGGTTCAGTGGGGTGAAACTCCGATCCTCATTTGCAACCAATTTCATTAACGTACTGTTTGAATCAAGGAAGTGTTTTCTCATTCTATTTTCTTGATTGAGACAGAGATTTTTTACGTTTACAAGGCCTTTTGGATGCAGGTATCGGAACTTTGTCAACGGTCGGCGCGTCAACCTATCGAGCTCATCAAGGTCAGTTTCTGACCATTTAACTATGCCAAAAGAATATGTCAGAGTTGGCACCGCCCAACCGTTGATCGCTCTAATGAGGTTTCCTCCGTTCAGTTTGGTGTTTAAAAGTTTTGCAAGTCTCTTTTGGTATAGAGTGGAAAAGTCCTTCTTTAACCTGTTATGATCAAGTTTATGCTTTTGGGGTATTCCTAAATATTTGTAGGATTCTTCTGGTGCTAGTTGTTATTATTATTATTATTCTTCTGCTCATCCTTACTGTAGAATCTCAGCTCATGTCGGCCGGCCCTCCAACGCCAAGATGAAAAAGCAATTCAGCTCCTCTCACCCGTTTCCCCCAAAGTACCGCATTTCCTGCACTTATCGACTACGTCCAAATGCAGTATGTGCTTTTCTTATTGTGTGCTTATGTGCTTGTATGTGCTTATGTGCTTATTATTATTATTATTATTATTATTATTATTATTATTATTATTATTATTATTATTATTATTATTATTATTATTATTATTATTTTCTGTGGTCTATCATTCTGTGGTCTATACATTTCTGTGGTCCATCCTTTTGTCGTCGGATTGCTCAAGACGACTAGGTGTCAAGTCGAAAGGGTTCGACGAATAATTGCTGTTGTTCCGAGTATGACTGCCTTCTGCATCGAATTTATGGTATTGTATTCTATTTGAAGATCATTTAAGTGCAGCAATGATAGATTATGCACTAAACCATTCGCGGATATTATGAAAGGCTAAACAGTAACTCTTTTCATATGCCAAATATCTCGAATTTCATCAGCTAGTTCTTGGTATTTTTGCACTTTTTGTGCAATTCAAATTCAGATTTTTCATCCAGATTTTTCATCCAGGGGGACAGAGAAATCAATGATATGACATATCCTGATTTCCTTATCCACAACCATATCCTGTTTTCCTTATCCACAACCACCATGTCTGGCCTGTTGTGCATCACACTACGATCGGTTATTAGTGATATCCCTTAAGAATTTTATTGCGGTGTTTTCAACAACGGGTTGCTGTAAATATTTATAAGGGGGCAACTCTTGGTTTACTTGGCATTTTGTTGTGCTTCGGAGTTGATTTATGATATGCTTCTTGTAATATCTAGTAGGGACCACTTGATCTTGGATTGCCATTAAAGCTTCCTCTGTTTCAGGGAACCGATATCCAGATATAAGATAGGTGCTGCTTGCTCTGGGGTCTGCGTCTTCTTGATTTAGATTGTTATAAAACCTTCCATGCATGGGTTTTCTTTGTCACTGATTTTTTAGCTCTTTAAAATGTTTATAGATAGGCTGTACCATAGCTAAATTTAGAGGTGAAAGAGCCACATCATACGCAATCAAGTTTTTGAAAAATGGGATATCTTTAGACCGAATATATTTTATTAACCCGTCTATTTCTTTTTGCTGTGCTTCTTCGAAGCTGACAATTCCTCTACCGCCTCTGTCTCGAGAGAAATACAACCCTTCAATAGCAGAGTTTGGATGTAACATCCGATGCTTGGTTAACGTAGTGCGGAGCTTGCGATATAGGGCTTTCACTTCTGTTGAGGACCAGTTTAAAATTCCGAAGGTGTAGGTTATTATTGGAGCGGCCCAAGTGTTGAGTCCAGTTACTTTGTTTTTTGCGTTTAAATATGTTCTTAAAATTTTGTTAACCTATTCAAAAATACTCATTTTTGATCTTTTGTTTATTTATTTTTTCATCTATATTAAGGTCTTGTTGGAATACTAGATATTGATACTTGTCTTTCCATATTGTTTGCAGTCGGTCTCTATATCCAGTCTTGTTCGGTGGTAATCGATTTTGAAACACTAAGAATTTCTAAGTTTTTGGAAAAGGTTTTGCTTACTAGGCCTTCGGCGGATATAACAAAAGGTAACACCTCCACTTTCTGGAGTTTCCATTGATTTTTCAGATCAAATGCAACATTTTGAGATTTCGTGACCTTTTCCATTTCAATTTTTCTGATGTTGTAAGAGAGTGATATCGCAATGTCAATTATGAAAGCTCTCCTCTGCTCTTTGTCAATTAGAACAATATCCGGCCTATTATAGTCAACCATCCGATCTGTTGTAATTGGTCTATCCCAGTTCAGAATGGCATCGGACGGCTCAAGTACGGGGGAAGGCGTGTATTTAGTTACGTGTGTAGGTAAGCATTAGGGGCAAGGACTGGGCACCCTCCAATAAGGTGTTCAATTGTTTCTCCCACAATACTGCACTTCCTGCACTTGTCGACAACATACATGTGTAGTATATGTCTTTCATAATTTTTTATCCTTGCTACCTTATCTTGAATAGCTGTCGCGAAGCCTTCTGTTTCTGGATATAATAGTCCATCGGTAAGCCACTTTAGAGACAAATATTTGTCAATGGAGTCATCCTGAAGTGATTTAGGATATATCCCATGTAATGTCTGTTGTTTCCATTCTTGAACGATATCCTTCAGTGCTGTTCTACTATCAACATGATTTTGTCTATTTAGATTCAGCGGGGTGAAACCCTGGTCCTTCTTTACAACCAGTTTCATTAGTGTGCTATGTGAACTAATGAAACGCTCGCTCATCCTATTCTTCTCGTTGAGACAGAGATTCTTGACATTCACAAGCCCTCTGCTTCCCAACTTTCTTGGAATATATAACCTTTTTGTAGACAAATTGGGATGTAAACATCGAAACTTGGTCATTGTTCTTCGCGTCAATCTATCCAGTTCATCAAGATCTGCTTCAAACCATTTAACAATGCCAAAAGTATATGTTAGAGTTGGCCCCGCCCAGCCATTTATCGCTTTAATGAGGTTTCCAACGTTTAGTTTGGTGTTTAGGAGTTTTCTTATACGTTTTTGGTACAAACTGGAAATTTTTTCTTTAATAGGCTTTGATCAAATTTATGGTTTTGAAGCATTTCTAAATATTTGTATGAGTCTTCTGATGCTAGTTCCTGTATACCGCAGACTGTTGAATGTTGTTCTTTTATTATTCCCTTTTGTATGCTGATAGTGGAGGATTTCTCGAGTCCGAATGATATTTTGATATCCCTACTAATGAATTTACTTTCTCTCTTGTTTCTCCATAGATATTTAAGTCGTCTATATATAGCAAATGAAATAGTTTTCTGGAATTTCTCATGTCAAGTTTGTAGGAAAGATTGCTATTGTTTAGTAATGTAGACATCGGATTCAACGCTAGACAAAACCAACCATGGGAAAAGGAATCTCCCTGAAATATTCCTCTCTCGATAATTGTTGTTCCAATGTACTATTGGTGAAGAAGTAAATTAGTCTTCCATTTACTCATGAAATACCTTAAAGAGTTTGTAATCTGTGTACAAATTTTGTAGATGTACAAAACTTTTAATAACCAATCATGTGGGACATTATCCAAAGCCTTCTTGTAATCTGTATAGCACCTATACAAGTTGCGTTTTTTTTCTCCATTAGAAAGTCGGGGAGAGAATCAGGATTCACCATTATTTGTTTAAATGCATCAGCAAGTACCTGGTAAACAGCTTTGAAGTTTTTGATCCAGAAGTTGTGTAGTCCATCTAGCCCAGGCGGCTTCCAGTTTTCAGTTTTCTTGATGGCAATGCAAATGTCAATCGCTTCAAGACCATTGAATTCTCTTTGTGGAAGTGCATCAGTCTGTTTTCGAATTGTTGCAACCCACGGGGCCATTTTTTCATAACCATCAAATCTTTTCCAGACAGATTTGCAGTATTTCTCAAAGGTAGATGGATTCACATTTTCAAGTTTTGACTGGTTACCCTGAGCTTTTAGTTCTCTATAAAACTTCTTCTGACTATTTTGAAACATTGCATTTTGGTGTTTTCGTTTTTCTATCTCATTGTATCTGGCTAGTCTGTCTCCCTTCGTTTTAGCCTTCTGTCTAAATCGATCTTTCAGGTCTAATAATTTCTCGCGAAAGTTTGAATCTTCAAATCCAATGCTAGATGTATTTCCAGCAAGATACTCAGAAATAATGTCAACCTTCGCCCGAAACTCATTGATATCAGTTTCGTTTTCTAAAGTATTCTGAAATATTGACATTTCCTCTTGATTCCAGTATGCAAAAAATATTCATTCATATTGGTCCATTCATATTCGACCGTCTTCTCATAGGAGAACTTCTCACTAGTTTGTCTAAATTTCCTATAATATCATCAAACCTGTTAGAAAATGTTGCACAATCCTTTGTATATGCAACTAAAATAGACACTAGAGATATATTACTCGACCGGATAGTAAATGCAGTAGCAGTTACAAGGAACAGACCCGAATCCATTCACAGTGCCACCCCGAGCGGTTAATAAGAGAGCTGACAAGTGTTTGAAAGTAAACGGTGGTATTTTTGAAAACGTAGCCTAACTATTTAACTATTTATTATAAAAGTAATATTAAATAAATCTTAAACATTTTAATTTTTGTTTACTCCTGTATCTCCCAAACACTTGAGAGTAGGACCCATTTTTATAGGAATTTTAATAGTTTATTTTCGGTCTCTGAATATGTAGCTGAAATATTAACATTTCCTCCTGGATACCTTATATATATATATATATATATATATATATATATATATATATATATATATATATATATATATATATATTGACCAGCCCATTAAACTGGAGAGAACCAACACCAAAATACCAACAATACCATAAAATACCAACACCATCAACGTTTGTTGATGATCTAGCATTTTAGCTCAAAATATATTAACGACACAAAAACAGATTGAAAATACACAATATACGACCTGCAACAGACTAAGAACGCCATTTCTAAAAACAAAATATTATTACATCAGACGAGTCTCTCAAATAAAATATTTTGGTGAAATAATAAATGGAAAACGTGTTGGAAAAAGCGGCTAATAAGGGTACGTGTCAAAAAATGGAAACTATATTGAAACTTACACAGAATATTTACAACAAAAAATGCATATCTAAAAACACAAAATTGAGACATTACGCCACAGTTATTAAGCCAGAGCCACAGTAGGCTAACTAGACAAATAGTTGAATTTTAAATAGAACCTCCAAATATTCAGATCACCAAATATTCCATAAAGTGAAATTCAGGATAGAAACTGTTTTAGACACAAGGTTAACGTTTGGGAAGTTGGCCAAAAAGAAAAATGTAGGGAGACCGGAACAATTTGGTCTAACGAAAGGAAAAACGCTCATAGTGAAAGAATGAAATCAGTATGGGTGCAAAGAAAGACTAACAACAGCAAACGCCTCTAACTGCGTGGTTCACCAAGGCCCATACGTAAATAATAATAATAATAATAAGGTAGGGGGCGGATAGTCCGCTTGGTGAGTGGCGCCACCACCTTCCCGAGCTAAGAGGAGTAAACCTCTGGAAAAAAATCCCCAATCTTAAGGTGGAAATCCATCGTGCTGAGGAGCTGAATGGCACTGGGTTAAAGTGTCTCTAACGATGTCTCCGGATACCTAGCGCCGTCCGGTAGTAAATAGCTTTCCCATGGTAATTCGGGGCTCTGCCTTGGGTGACCTCTTTTTTCCCTTGACCCAAAACTAAAAGTTATGGACACAAAAATAAATAAAAGTAATTTTCAAGGCGGTAGGGTTTTGCGGACAAGAACCCTTTGGAACCGTCGGCAGGATTTGTCTGGGGTTGGCGACCCCTCAAATTTGGAGCAAGTGGCGGCTCCCAACTCTATGATACCACAAGATTGGCAATGGAAAAGGTAATAGAAAAACTGGATACACTAAGAGAGGTTGAAGAACAAGACCTCACTCTCCCTTCGAGCTTCGCTGTCCGGCGGACTGCTCCTAGGAGAGCTCGCGGCCGACGCATAAAATGGTCAAATCAATTAAATATGGCTATAATATCTGCATTTTATTACGTTAATCGTTGCAAGGATGATCCACTTCCAGGGTGGAGATCATCTCTTTATAAGGAATTTATACGAAGACATCCAGAACTAGATATCACTCTACAAAACACAGCAGACAGAAAAAACGTTATTATGAAGAAAGGTTATCTAACCACCACGGAGCTCGATGAGATAAAGAGAGAAGTGGCTATAGCCATACATCAAACAATGCCATTAGGCACAGAAGCGGGTGAGGTTTTTGAAGCTATTCCAGAAAACATCAGAAGCACACCAATAATACCAGAAACACTCAGAAACACTTCACCAACAATACAGCAAGATAAAAGCCAAGATCACAATTTGGATACATTAAAAGATATCAGAGAAAAATTCTTCAATATGGCATTTTACGAAGGAACTGATCCCCTGAATAGACCTGTTATTCCCGTCTTGAAAAATATTCATCAATCAAAAGAAATTGTATCGGGAATGAATCTAATATTGAGAGAGTTTCTTAAAACAAATTCTGATATATATGACATGCAGTTGACGTTGTATTGTTCAGCTTTTACAATAATAGAACTTAACGGACAACTTACATATTACCCTAACACAGTAAGACAAGATCATCTTAAGCAAACCTCTCAGTGGAAGAGAAGATTGGAAAAAAACATAGAAGATTTACGTGGCAATGCAGATATAATAGAAGAATACTTGAAAGGCCAGCCATCTAGAAAAGTGACCGGAAAAGCCAAAACCATAGCCAAAAAAGACAAGGATAGATATTCGTATTAAGGAAAAAGTTATTTCATATATAGACCAATGTAGACAAAAAGCAAAAGCCAAAGAAGCAAGGTTTCGTAGATATAATGAGAATAAGAAAAGGAAGGAGCAAAACGCACACTTTTATAAAAATCAGAAACAGTTTTTTCGAGATCTTGAAACGAACGAACCTAGTAAATCTAATACCCAAAGCATCGACCCAACAACATATTACGAATTTTGGAAAACTACTTAGAAAGTATCGGAGGGGTACAAAACATCAGCAACCTGGATTTCAGATATCGAAAGTCTGCAAGAACGCTTACGGAAAATGAATGTGGCTGAATTTACAACAGAAGAGGTCCTTAACGCCATAAGAAAAACCCAAAACTGGAAAGTACCAGGGCTAGATAGAATACAGAATTTCTGGATCAAATATTTAAATGCCATAAATGACAATTTGTCACGTTGCTTTAGTAAAGCACTAACTAACCCCGAAGCACTAACTATTCCGCAATTTTTATCTGAGGGTAATACATATTTACTATATAAGAAAAATGATAAGATGCAGCCAAATAACTATCGACCTATAACTTGTCTTTCAACACTCTATAAGTTACTTACATCATTATTAAACGAAAAAATATATCATCACTGTTTAGATAATAATATCCTAGAAGAAGAACAAAAAAGGATGTGTAAGACAATCTGCGGGATGTAAGCACCAACTTATTATAGATGCAATTGTCCTGAAGCACGTCCAGAGAAAAAGCGTAACATTAACTTACGTTATATTGACTACAGTAAGGCATTCGACTCTGTTCCTCATGATTGGCTAGTTAAAGTTTTGGAAATTTACAAAATCTGCCCTAAAATCAGAGCAATGCTTACTCACTTAATGACGTCTTGGAAGACGAATATATGGATATCGGGAAAGCATGCTGGAAGAGTTAACGTTGAGAAGGGAATTTTCCAGGGAGACTTTTTGTAGCCAATGTGGTTTTGTCTGGCCCTAAATCCTATGCCCATGATTCTCAAACAGTCTGCAAGCGGGTTTAGGTTCCAGTTAACAAACAGCAGAAGGTTATCACATCTATTATATATGGATAATCTAAAACTGTACGCAGAGTCCCAGAGCAAACTCCAATCGCTTATTAAAACCGTAAAAATATTCAGCGATGACATTAAGATGTCCTTTGGTCTAGATAAATGTTCTATCGTCAATATAAAAAAGGACAAGTTAAACAAAATCAGGAATCATTCTGTCAGATTCACTCATTGAAACCGATTGATACCTATCAGTATCTGGGAATAGCACAAAATCAAATGCTAAACCATACGACACTCAAACATAAGTTCCGAGATAAATACAAGAAAAGAATAACGAAACTTCTTAATACAAAACTCTCATTGGGGAATATAAGTAAGGCAATCAACGCATGGGCATTACCGGTGTTAACATATTCATTTGGAGTGGTCAAGTGGTCAAACACAGAACTGGAAGAGCTAGACCGCATAACTAGATGACTTTTTACAAAATTCCGTTGTTTGCATACCAATTCTTCTGTGTTTAGATTATACATTCCTCGAAAATATGGAGGTAGAGGGCTTATTAATATCAAACAATTGTGTCTTAGGCAGGAAAAGAAGCTTTGCCAGCATTTTCTAAGTTCGAAAGATCAACTTATGAGACCCTCAACTCAATTTGATTACAATTATACACCACTAAAACTGAGCCATGCAAACTACACTATCGAAACAGGGACAATACAAAACAACATAAATCTCTGGGAACATAAATCAATCCATGGTAGATATGTAGAATTATTAAATGGCCATGCTATTGATAAGAAAGCTCTGGTTAGACGAGAATCAACTATATCCGGAAATTGAGGGTTTTGCCATCCAGGATAATGTAATCCAAAACCAATAATTACAATAAATATATCCTTAAAGAAAACACTGAAGATGTAGGTCCAAAGGGTGGCAAAATAGGGGAGACTGTTGAGCACATAATTGATGGATATCCTATTTTAGCAAAAAACGCATATTTAGGAAGGCATAATCAGCTTGCTAAAATAATCCACCAAAAAACTGACACTTAATGGCGTCATGGTCTTTTACCAACATCTACTCCGCCGTATTATAATTACAGTCCTCAAGCTGCTCTGGAGTTTGACGATATGCTGCTCTACTGGGATAGACCGATAATAACTGACAGGGTTGTCGACTACAATAGGCCAGACATAGTCTTAAAAAATAAAAAAGAAACGCGGGGAACAATTATTGATATTGCCATACCACTGTCTCACAATATACATAAAACGCAGGTGGAAAAAGAGAAAAAAGTATGAGAATTTTTCTTATGAATTAAAGACCATCAGGCAACTAGAAAAAGTCAACATAGAACCTTTTGTAATTTCCGCAGAGGGATTGGTGAGCCACAGGTTCTCCAAAAGTTTAACAAACTGCGGAATAAATAGAAATGTCATAAAAGTGGGACAACGGGCTATATTATTGCAAACCTGCCACATAGTTCAAAAATTTCTGTCTTAATGCCAACGGAATACTGGGTTATAATAAAATTTATCCACAGACTCAGAGCCGAACTCCAACATCGCAAGGGAGGAATCGGTTTATGGTATCCAGCTTTTTGAGCTGAGAGAGTGGCACCAAGTGGATGATAACAATAGAACAAGTAACTATGAAAGGCATATACTGCACCTGAACGTAGTAGATAAGTACAGGAAATGCGGTACTCTGGGGGAAACAATTGAGCACCTTATTGGTGTTTGCCAGACCCTTGCTTCTAATGCTTAGAAGCTAATGCTTATTTAGGAATAATCAGCTGACAAAATCATACATCAGCAAATAGCACTCAAATACTCGCTATTAGTAAGCGCATCTCCATATTATAAGTAATCTCCTTGTCCTGTACTTGAATCATCCGATAATATTCTTTACTCGAGCAGAACAATCACTACTGAAAGATTGATTGTAACAGGCCAGATATTGTTCTGAACAACAAAAAGGAGGAAATAACTTTTATAATTGACATCGCAGTGCCGCTCTCTCACAACATTAGAAAAACCTAGATGGAAAAATCCACAAAGTATGAAAATCTGGCATACGACTTGAAGAACGAATGGAAAATGAGTATGGTAGATGTAGTGCCCTTCGTTATATCCGCCGAATGCCCGATAAGTAAGAGATTTTCAAAGCACCTCGAGAGTATCTCGAAATCCATTGCCGTAGTGGGACAACGTGCCGTGCTCTTGCGGACGTGTCACATTGTTCGTAAAATACTACGTTAGTGTGAGAGCTGAATTGCTTTTTCATCTTGGCGTTGGAATATCGACCAGCATGAGTTGAGATTCTACAGCAAGGATGAACAGAATAATAATAAAAATAATACAATATAAAAATTTACTGAGATACTATGATGGTTACTAACAAGACGATTCAACATAACAAACCAAACATCTTGTTTATAGAAACTTTTATATCCGGTCCTTGAATATATAGCTCTATATATATATATATATATATATATATATATATATATATATATATATATATATATATATATATATATATATATATATATATATATATATATATGTTACATATGTATATGTTATATATGTTACATCTAATATTTTCACGGATGGTAGATAATGTTTCTAAATCATTCCGGGTGTCAATCCGTTAATGCTGTGACGACGTTTCGCCAAAATCGCATTGGCATTTTCAATCATTGTCCGGTTCGACTGAAGAGTTCAACTGACGTACACGGGTCGCTGTGCTCGCTTTTATAGCTGACCGACTACAAAAGCGATTGCCTAGATTATATCGGGGTAGTTCGGGACCATTTGCGGCGCTCGGCAACGCTGTCGGGCGTCCGTTTATTGATTTTTCCACCTCGCCATGTTGCAGCGTTTTTTCATTTTTCAGAAGGGTTTTCCATACTTTTGGAATGTTGCGAGCGTCGTTTCGCGTATTTAGCTCAATTCTTTCTTCTATTTCAAAGGCTTCTCTGATTGTTCGGACCTTGTAGTTTTCAATATTCGCTATTTCTTTGACTCCTTCAAAATTGATTTTATGTCCTGTATGTAGATGGTGCTGGACCAGAGTGGAAGGGGGTTGTTTGTTTTTTAAGCCGTTTTTATGTTCTTCTATTCTGGCCGATATTCGTCTGTTTGTTTGTCCTATGTATGCTCTGTTGCAGTTGGAACAAGATACACTATACACACCATGATTTTCCAATCTAACTTTGTCCTTGGAGTTTTTTAGGATGTTTGCAACAGTTTTGTGCGGTTTGTAGGCTTTTCTGATCTTATGTTTCTTTAATAGTCTGCCTATCCTATCTGTGATTCCTTTTACGTATGGTAGCAGGACCTTTGGTGTATTTGGTTCATGATCCTCTACTGTTCTTCGTATGTGGGTTTCCTGACCATGAATGGCCTTCCTGATACAATTTTATGAATATCCATTTTATCTAAGGACTGAGGAAATTTTTTGTAGTTCTTCGCTTCGTATATCTGGTAGTGTCAGTCGAAAGGATATGGAAATCAAGGTGTTCGCTACTCCTTGGATTTGAGAAGGATGATGATGGGAATAAGCGTTGAGGTATTGATCGGTGTGAGTTGGTTTCCTATACACTGTGCATTCGAGTGTTCCAGAAAGTTTCCTTGTGATAAGGAGATCTATAAACGGCAGTTTTCTATCCAGTTCGACCTCCAGAGTGAACTGTATTCTGCGGTGGACTTCGTTTAACGGAATTAGGAAGTTATTTAGAAGTTCGTTTTCGTGTGGCCATATTATAAAGATATCATCTATGTAGCGTTTCCAAAGTATAGGTTTTAAAGGAGCGTTGGTCAATGCCTTTGTTTCGAAGTCGGTCATGAAGAGGTTGGCTATAACGGGTGATAAAGATGATCCTATTGGGGCACCGTCGGTCTGTCTGTAGATCTGCTGGTTAAAGGAAAAATATGTATTCTTCAAGCAGTGTTCGGAGAGTTCCCCCTCAAATGGTGGAAAGTCTTCGTTCATCGAAATTAGGTCTATGACATCGTCTATGGGGATACTTGGATTCGCTGAGACAATGTCCAGGCTTGCCAGTATGTCTGTATCTTCTAGTTGGAAATATTTAATCATCATTATCAAATGTTCTGAGTTTTGAACATAGGACTCGGCAAGTTTGACACTTGTTTGCATGATACTTGCTAGATATTTTTACAAATTTTGTGTTGGAGAACCAAAGGCACTTACTATGGGCCTTAATGTATTAATGGGATTTCTGGTTTATGTATTTTGGGTAGACCATAAAGTTTAGGACATCTGCTTCATTTTTCCTTTGGAATTATTCTTTGTACAATGGCCGGTTCTAGTTTCCATGGTTTGATTTTGCTTTTGATCGTTTTTTCTAGATAGATTGTTGGATTTCTGTTCACTGGTTTATATGCCGTTTGCAGTAAAATATTCGTCATCTTTGGCATATACTCCTCGGTGTTCATTAAGACGTTTCCTTTGTCTGCCTGTAATATAGTAATATCCTCGTTTTTTTTCAAACTTTCAAGCGATCTGATTTCTGTCTTATTAACATTTGGTTTTGGTATTTTATTAGATCGTAGTATTTGCGCTACATCTTGTCTGATTATTTCGGCTTCTTCATCTGGCTTGCCATCTAAGGTTGATTCGACGTTCGAAATTATTTCTTTTATTGGTATATGTACATACAAACTGGTATATATATATATATATATATATATATATATATATATATATATATATATATATATATATATATATATATATATATATATATATATATATATATACAACAGTTCAGTAGTGAACTTTTTTAATGATTAATAATTAAATTATCTAATATAAAGAATTTGCATAAAGTTGGAAACCAACAAATTCTAAAAGGTTTTAATACATTAAAATAATAACGGTTTCAGCTTTATTTTTTATTTTAGAACAGGCAATATATAAATTATTTATTTTTTAGATACATGACTCTACATTCCATTAGGAATTGCAGCCGTTCGATTCTTTTGAGCTCTAGAAATTCATTTCTTGTGGTGAGTTAGTCCACGTTCCTCTATTCTTGCCTTATTCTATCCTATTGTTTGACCTTGTTTCTTCCGTTATTTTCTTCCACGTATCTCGGTCCAGTATATTTTTCCACCATGCCTGTATTTTTAATTTTCTTATGTCTTCCCGCACCTGATCTTCCCACATACTTTTCGGTCTCCCTCTTCTTCTGTTAGTATCTGGTCTCCACATTGTAATTTTCTTTACTACTTTGTTGTCTTCCATTCTTCTTATATTACCAAACGATCGAAGTCTTTGCACTTTTATGGTCTTCACTATATATTCTCGTTTCAAAATGATTTTTATTCTTCTGCAACTTTCTTTAATCCATATATTCTTCTTACTGTTTCTTTCGAATATTTGTAAATTTTCCTGTTCCAAGCTTGTTAAATTCATTATCTCCGCCCCATACGTCACCTCCGGTCTAATAGCTGCTTTATATACCGTCATTTTTGTATTTATACTTATGTTTTTGCTTTTCATAATGCTTTTGAATTTATAATAGGTTCTGTGTCCCGCCTGTACTATGTGATCAATCTCTATATTTCTTTCGCTTTTACTACTTATTATTATTCCCAAATATTTAAAGTTTTCCACTACTTCAAATTCGTAATTTCGTATTTTTACTGATTTGATTGTAACTTTTCTATTTTCTTTCCTTATTTCCATATATTTGCTTTTTTGTTGATTTATTGTGAGACCTCTTTTCTTTGCTTCTTCTCCAATTTTTTGAATTGATTCTTCCAGGCTTATTATGCCTCTAGCTAGCACAGTAAGATCATCTGCGTATGCAACTGCTTGTGTCGCTTTATTGATGATTGTTCCCGTGAAATTACACCCTTTGTTGTTGTTGATAGCCCATCTCCTTGTCTCACTCCTATATTGATCTCAAAATCCTCTGTTTCTCATTCCACTGTTCTAACTACTGCTGTGTATTTTTCATTGTCATTTCTATTAGTCTTATTAGCCTTCCCGGTTTTTTCATGTCCGTCATAGCTTTCATTACTTGTCCCCGTTTCAAATTATCGAAAGCTTTTTTGAAATCAATATACACAATTTGTAATTTCATTCCATATTCCTGAGATTTTGCGATTATTTGGTATACTATATGAACCGCGTCAATGGTAGATCTGCCTCTCCTAAAGCTATATTTACAGTCTCCAATATTTTCTTCTGTGTACGTCATCAATCTGTTATTTATTATCATGGTCGGTATCTTATATACGACACTAAGTAAGGTTATTCCCCTGTAATTTTCTCTATTTTGGGTATCCCCCTTCTTATAAATAGGAATTATTATCCCCTTTTTTTGCCTTTCTTCCAGATATGTATTCCAGATATCTATTACAGATATGTATCAGCTTCAATATCCTTCTTCCTAAGGCTTCTGAATCTTATCATCTCATTGACCATATTATCTAACCCACCTGCTTTATTTAATTTAATTAGAGTTATTACATCATTAAATTCTTCTTTCGTGGCTATATCCAGTTCTACTTCTTCCATGTTGCCTTCCAAGTTTCCATCATTTTCCCTTTCCGTCAGCGTTCTGTTATCTGTTAATATTTTCATAAAATGATTCGCCCATTCGGTGCTATGATATGCCCTGTAGTCTACATCACTCCCTGTTCTTAACCATTTCAATCTAGCAGCCCTCTTCCTCTGCATTCGTCATCGAATCATTCCTTCCTTCTGTGGATTTTTTCCCATTATTTTATCTGCGACGCACTCAATATGTTTTCGTCTTCTGGAGTGTCTGCTAGTTGTTTTCTGACTGCTTCTTCGTATAGTGTCTCCTTACCTGTTATCATCTCAATGTTCCATCTCCTTCTGTTTGTTTGTAAATTCACTCCACCTACCATTCTTAACTTAAGCTTCGCTATTTCTAGAATGTTGGCAGTACCCACGTCTGCCTGGGATTAACCATGTTACTTTATTCTGCGTTTTGTGTTGGTATTTTGTGGTAACTATGTACATTTCCATTTATGTTGCTAAATTTCCCAGTCTCATTCCATAGTTGTTTGTGTCGTTATACAAGGTTTCTCTTCCAGCCACTTCTCTCCAGTATTCTTCATTCCCATCTTTGCATTAAAGTCTTCCATAAGGATGATTGTGTCATGTTTTGATGTTTTTTCGCAAATCTTACTTATTTTATCGTAGAACTCATCCTTCTCTTCTTCATTTGTTATCTCTGTTAGTGCGTAGGCGTTTATGATTGTAATGTTGGCTATATCATTCTTTAATCTAATGTATGAAATTCTCCCATGTATACTCTTAAATTCCATTAAACCCTTTCTCGAGTTTTTGCTTATCAAAAAGCCCGTTGCATTCTGTCCCTGCTTATCTCCCCTTCCATACAGCATTGTATATTCTTCCCTGTCAATTCTTCCTTCTCCTTTCCATCTTACTTTCTGCAAAGCCAATACTTTTTCTCTATACTTTTTTCTCTAGCGACCTTCCCCATTCTTCCTACAGCTAACAACATTCTTCCTTTCTATTTATCATTGTATTCGTTTTCCTTTTCATTGCCACATCGTTGTCACCTTTGTCCTCGTCCCTCTACCTTTCCTTAACAGTTTTTTCGCTCAGTTCTCGTGATTTTTCTACGTTCTTCCTTGAAGGCCTCAGTCTCCGGTGACATTTCGTTAGCTGTGCGTTTATTATGTTCCTTTTCTATATTTTCTGGACTTTCGAGATCTTCTATTCCGTACGTTTGTCCGCTCACAATCATCTTGTTGTATCTAAGATAGGTTGTGTATCCTTGCTGTTTTGCTTGTTTTAAGTGGGGTATCAAAAGTTTTCTTTCCCCTTGAACCTTTTTTGTATAATAATCATTAATCTAGATGTATCTCCCTTTCAGATCTTTGGTCCTTTCAAATATTTCTATTTTCTTGTCCCATGTTTGTAGCTTTACAAGAACTAGTCTTTTTTTTTATTTCATTTGTAGGCTCTCAATTTCGTGATTTCCTTTATATCTACCGCTGTATTACTTTCTACTCCCATTTCTCTCAGTAATTCCTGTACCTTCTCTTTTACTTGCCCCTGTTCTTCCGTATCCAATCTTCTCCAAACTTCTCCAGTCTCTCTTCTTGGTCTTTAACTATCTGCTTTAAATTTAGGGTTTTCTTGATTGAGTTCATTTATTGTATCAGTACTCTTATCTAGTTTCTCTTCAACCACTGTTAATTGTGTAAACATTTGCGCAAACATTCTTTTTATTTCCTCCATATTTTCATTTTCCGATCCCATTCTATTATATTAGTCTTATTCTTTCCATCTGCTACGTAAATTTTTCAAGTCAATAAACAAATAAACTCCAGCACGGGCCTGTTTCGTGATCACTGTTGAGCATGACCTCGGGACGGTAGCTGCTTCCTTATCTTTATATGCGAAAAGAGGACGGCCCCGGTCAACCCATCGTAGGCCGGCCTCTTATCAGTATTTAGAAGTGCAAAATATCGGTTATTTGAAAACATTGAAGAACAAACAAGGAATTAGCGAAATATAAATTAAAGTGGAGGTGTAGAAGGCTCCAGGAGAGGAAATCACTCTGGATGTACAAGAATTACAGGTAGGATTGGGCAATAAGTGACATAAATCGAAATCCAAAAAAAAGTAAAAATTGAAAATAGTGAAGTGAATAGTGAACCACCAATTATGTTAATCAATAAACCTATAGAAACCAACATGTTATCAGCATTCATCATTCATCAGCGGGTTTCTTAAAATATAAGGATCCATGTACTAAACTCATGAAAAAATATAGTTTACTGCCCTGTTCACCAGTAACCTCCTAAATTTAAATTTTTCAATTAGCATAAAATTCCACATTCCCTTTGGTTCAATTCCCCATGTGAATTCTGGTATATATGATGCTAAGAATTTTTTTTCTATTTCCCAACTTCACAGAGCCCCACATTCTTATTCTAGGATAAAAATTAAATAGAAAAACTGCTAGAATCACTAGAATAGAATCACTGCTAGAGTAGGTATATTCTTCACCATTAATGGTAATAATTAAGGGCGTCACTTCTGTGATCATTTTTTTTGCACCAATCTAGTATGATTCTATTTGTATGGTCTATACACTTCTTTTTTCTGGAGTAATTTGGTTTAAGGCTTCTTGCCACATAACTAAAATATTGTTATCACTATGCCCATCCCTTCTTGTTATCCCTTTTGTTATAATATTGTTTTACATTGACTCATATTAACTCTATGGCGTTAAATTCGCACTGGTAAGGTAGTGTACGAAGCACTTCATGCCCATATAACCGAATGTCCTCATCTACTATATACCTTCTTTCAGTTCTATATTTTTTTGCAATTTGTAATAATTCTAACTTTGTTAGGTCCCTTTGAAAATCGATATCATTTTTTTTTCAACCATTCCATAATGTCTTGTTTTCTGAAACTTAGATCTGGCATTTTTTCACTTAATGCACTATGATATAGAGCATTATCCATTATTATAAGACATGGTTCCTCTAAATTACACAAAAGCTTATTTCTTAATCTTTGCAGAAATAAGTCGTTATTTATTTCCCCATGATAATCATATACTATATATATATATATATATATATATATATATATATATATATATATATATATATATATATATATATATATATATATATATATACTATATATATATATATATATATATATATATATATATATATATATATATATATATATATATATATATATATATATATATATATATATATATGTATATATATATATATATATATATATATATATATATATATATATATATATGTATACATATATATATATATATAGTATATATATATATATATATATATATATATATATATATATATATATATATATATATATATATATATATATATATATATATATATATATATATATATATATATATATATATATATATATATATATATATATATATATATATATATATATATATATATATATATATATATATATATATATATAGTATATATATATATATGTATACATATATATATATATATATAGTATATATATATATATATATATATATATATATATATATATATATATATATATATATATATATATATATTTCGTGCCATATTAAAGGGGTTATTCCTTGGCTTATTCTAAGAATATTTTGTTGTATGATGATTTTTGGAAAATCTACAATAAATGTTCGAAATAACTTCCTCCAGCGTTGATACAAGCATTCAATCTTCTCGTCAATGACTGCGGAACTCTTTCAAACACATCAGGGTCGTTTCTAATTGAGTTACACCCAGCAATTATCCGATTTCGCAAATCATCCAGATTATTCAATGCAGTAGCGTAAACTAATGACTTCAGATATCCCCAGAAGAAATAATCCAGGATCTGGGGTCTGGGGATCGAGCAGGCCATGCGTGTGGCCCACTTTGACCAAGTCAGCGATATCCGTATATTTCTGTTAAAAAATCACGAGCAACCAAACTGAATGTGGTGGTGCACCAGCGTGCATAAACCACATTTCATGCCTTGTTGCCAATGGTACATTTTCCAGAAACTCAGGCAGCGTTGCTTCCAAAAAGTTGCGATACACCTCGCCAGTAAGCCTTTGTGATAGAAATACCGGTCCAATTAGATAGTCACCTACGATTCCAACCCAAACATTCAACGAGAACTGATGTTGAAGACTATCTTCGTATATCTCATGCGGATTTTCATCTCCCTACACATGGTTATTATGAAAATTCCTTATTGCGTTTCTTGCGAAAGTGGCTTCATCGGTGAAAAATAAATTGTATCAGGAACAGAGGGATGCGAAGTAAAGTTTGCAATATCCATTGATATAATGCGATACGTGGAGGTAAAACAGGTAGTAGTGCCTGAACGCGTTGAATGTGGTATGGATACAACAAATTGTCCTTAAGATTTTTCCAAACTGTCCAGTGACTCACATTCCAAATATTTGCAATTTTTCGCTTAGAACTACCAGGCTCTTCCGCTATCTTGTCCAGCACATTCTATTCCAATTGTACCGCTCTTACAGTCAGTGATCTTCCTGACCCTTCAGTTCGTTTCAATGTGTCTGTTTCACGAAGACGTCGATGAATGTTTTCGAAGATTTTTCGGCCAGGACATTACGGGCTGGAAATCGTACACTGTACAATCGCCTAGCTTGTAATGCATTGCCATCAGCAAATCCATACATGAAGTGCATGTCAGTCATCTCGGCGTTTGTATACATTATGATAGAGGACTTACTATTTAAAACACGTCAAATAGCTAAACATCACTCAATCTATGTAAATAAATGCGACCGATGAAATCCACTTACTAGATAAAACACCCGTTCGAAAAAAAAAATTGTACTTGATAAATTCATTGACGTACACCTTACTTTTATTTACATTAATGATTTCAACAAATATCGACTATGGTTGTCGCAAATTTTGTTCGCCCTGTATTTTCGAAATAAAGGGGTTTTTCAAAAATCATCATAGGACAAAATATTCTTAGAATAGAACAAGAAATAACCCCTTGCATTTTTGCCGCAGGTTTACCTAGCACCCTATATGTATATAGGGTATATATATATATATATATATATATATATATATATATATATATATATATATATATATATATATATATATATATATATATATGTATATATATATATATATATATGTATATATATATATATATATATATATATATATATATATATATGTATATATATATATATATATATATATATATATATATATATATATATATATATATATATATATATATATACCAGGTGTCCCATTAAGGATGGATCTCGGCCGTATCTTGAAAACTGTTTATCTCACAGCTTTGGGGAAAAAAATTGTACTAAAAATGATCATGAGAAATTCACCAAAAATATTTTTAAGCTTCTAAACCGACAGGAAGAGGGCGTGGCGAGCTAAACTTTTTTAAAAATCTTTTTTTGTGTGTATTTTCAAGTGTTAACCGAGTAAGAAAAATTCTCACTTATAATTAGCAAACTGTCTCCTACAACTTTGTTTTATGACATTTTGTCGTAATTTCACAAATAGAGGGGGGGGGGGGGTTACCTATTTAGATAAAAAGTCGTCTAATGTCCGTTTGCCTAAACCGATTTTCCTCAATTTGGATTCATTTAAAAGGCAATTGCTGGAACAATTAGATAATCTTGGAGATAAATTATATAGTTTATAAATTAAACCGCGAGGAGGCGTTACATTCAACAATAAATTTTTTGAACTTTTGTTCAGTTTTTTCAAATGGAATGGTACAGCTTTTATTACATGGCTAGAAAGGTAATTTAAAGAGGAATCATCCAGTGAAAACCCGAAATCGACATGTCATGAGATATTTCGATTTTTCTGAAAAAATCAGTTATTATTTCACTACTACCTGCATTAAGTTAAAAATATATTAACCTAATGTTTGCCTTCCTTCACACTTTACCAAGGCTTAGGACTGGTCCAAATTCTTCGTGCCATATTAATTTGGAGCGTGTTTAAAGCTAACGGGCCAACGGGCCAACAACAAAGATAATAATAATAACAACAGTTAAATAAAATTAACAGCACAACAGTTTAATAATTAACAGAATCTGAACTTTAACGCCTTTCTAAATGTTCAAAATGCCTTCTATCCTTAGAAATGCAAAGAGTTTTCAACGAGTACTAAAAACGGCAGCTTCAATTTCCGCTCTTGAAATGCTGTTTATTGAATTTTGAATTCTTTCAAACATGTTTTCTCGTGTGGTAGGACGAGTTTGAAAAACAAGGCCTTTTAGTCTTCCCCACAAGTAAAAATCGAGGACTTTCAAATCCGGTGAGCGCGCCGGCCACGAAAATAAATTACCCCGTCCTATCCAACGATTTGGAAACGAAGCATCCAAGAAGTTTCGAACCACCTGCGAGAAGTGGGCAGGGCATCCATCATGCTGGTACCACATTTGTCTTCTTGTTTCCAACGAAACATCCTCCATTAGTTCTGGCAGTCCATTTTGTAAAAAATTTAAATATGTTTCACTATTCAAATGTCCATTAAAAATAAAGGGACCAATAATTTTGTCTCCCAAAACACCACACCATACTTTCACACTGCATCTATTTTGGTGGTTGATTTCTAACATCCAGTGTGGATTAGCAACTGTCTAGTAGTGCATATTATGTAAGTTAACGCCTCCATCACTGCTAAAAGTAGCTTCATCAGTCCATAGTATGCGTTTTAAGAATTGTTTATTTCCACTACACATATTTTTTAACCAGTGACAATAGTCTAACCGTCTGTCGAAATCCAAAAGGGCTTGGTGTAGGACAACATGAGGGGTGCAGCTTGTTATCTCTTGGATACGGATCAACGGATGTCTTGCTAACACCTAATTCTTCAGATATATGTCTGATACTTAAATCGGGGTTGGTTTCAACATAAGCCAGAACATTTACGACATTATCTCCATTACGAATCGAACGTAACCTGGTGCGGACTGAATTTGGATGCACAATTCCTGTTTCTCGTAAGCGTCTTGCTAGACATGTAAACACCTTCTTCGAATAATGCCTTCTTTCGGGATATTGACTTGCATATTGCCGCTCTGCAATACATGCATTTTCAAAACATTGGAAATACACCGCCAACATGTCATAGGCCTCGTTATTCGTAAAAGGCATTGTTAGATATTATTATAATAATTATTAATAATCAATAAATGCAATGTTGAACATATAATGCATTTCAAAACTGAGAAGTTAATTTGACTGTTTTTGTTTGTTTCCATGGTTTCCTTCTTACACTCTTTGTGTAATGTACCTAAGGATTGCATGCGTTTATTTGGAAACCCGAAAACGCATAACTTCATTCATCCATTCATTTAGTTTAAAAGAAAGAGTAGGTATATTTATTAATGACTGATTTCAATATTCTGTCAAGTAGTATTTAAGTATCACAAAAGAGAAAATGCAACAATTGGGGAAAGGCATTTTTTCCGCTTATATAATTAAATTTGAAAATATTATCAAGGTCAGGATGAGAACATTTATGATGATTGATACTGAATAGATAATTTTATTTTTTTAAATAAAATTGTTGCGGTTGCGATTGCGACCTAAATATTAAGACCAATTTTTAACTTAATATTACGGTAAAAATTAAAACTAACTGATTTTTTTCAGAAAAATCGAAATATTTCTTGACATTAAAAGAGAGATTAGATTAAATCATCTCCTGATGATACTAACATGGTTAGCTAAACGTGTGTCGAGCAGTTCAAAAAAGTGTTTTGGTGTTTAGTGGCAAATCTCTTCAAGTTTAGTGCATCACACCAAAGGTTCCAATAGAAGAATTGATCTCTTGACATGTCAGAGATATCCATTTCGAGTTTTCACTGGACGATTCCTCTTTAAATTACCTTTCTTGCCATGTAGTAAAAGCTGTACCATTCGATTTGAAAAAACTGAACAAAACTTCAAAAAACCATTGTTGAATGTAACGCCACCTCGCGGTTTCATTTATAAACTAAATAATTTATCTCTCAGATTATCTGATTGTCCCAGCAATTGCCTTTTAAATGAATCCAAATTGAGGAAAATCGGTTAAGGCAAACGGACATTAGACGACTTTTTATCTCAATAGGTAAAACTCGCCCCCACCCCTCTATTCGTGAAATTACGACAAAATGTTATAAAACAAAGTTGTAGGAGACAGTTTGCTAATTATAACTGAGAATTTTTCTTACTCGGTTAACACTTGAAAATACACAAAAAAAAAGATTTTTAAAAATGTTTAGCTCGTCACGTCCTTTTGCGGTCGTTTTAGAAGCTTAACTTAGCTTAAGCTTAGAAGCTTAGAACCTTGGGTTCCACAATCTCATGTGGAACACACAACAACCTGCGTCTCCGGCCAAATGAACACTTTTGTTGGTTGCTTGACCTGGAAGGAGCAGTCCAAGAGCAGTCATTGGACGCAGTCCAAGAATATCTAACATTACATATATACGCCATCCGACGGGAGGTCGGCGAAAACCTGGGCTGTTGGCTGTTGATAAGGTCTCTCTATTCTTGATGGTATGATATATGTCGCCACCCTGAAGAGTCTGAACCTCAAGAGACGAAACATATGTCATCCAGTTGAAAGGATAGGTGGAGCTCTTTCCCAGTCAAGCAACCAACAAAAGTGTTCATATATATATATATATATATATATATATATATATATATATATATATATATATATATATATATATACATATATATATATATATATATATATATATATATATATATATATATATATATATATATATATATATATATATATATATATATATATATATATATATATATATATATATATATATATATATATATATATATATATATATATATATATATGTATGTATATGGGGCGCCGCCCCTCCAACATTTATTACAGTAAACAATTTTTCAGAGCAAAATACCATATTTTATTTCTGTTCAGTTTCTTTCCTTTAACTCATTAACCTGGTTCGCCTTCTGTATAGGGTTTCAATAGCACGAAAAATAAAAAGAAGGAACGGGAAATCAAAAAAAATCTTTTGCACCACTATTTTCTTCTACGCCCTCCCACTTTAAAGATTCATGAGCAGCCACTGTTATTATATTTATATATTTATTACTTTTAACAGAGTGCAGTTCTGTCATTCTAACTAGAGTAACATGATTGCAAAATATTTTCGACGCTGATAATTATAACTAATGTCGTGACGAAAACTAACGAGTGAACTGCACTTCATCGCAACAGAATATAGCTGTATAATCTCCGATTTGAATTTATCCAGTTACAAAACTCCATCGTTAACGCAAAATCATCATCCTGCAAATGTAGAACCATTTTAAGTAATGTCTTGTTTTTCGCCACTATCTAAACCTCAAAAAATATCAAAAATAATTGTTCTTATGTAAAGAACAAATAAAGGAAAAAAAATATAGAACCATTTTAACGGTCATATGTCATTAAACACTCATCGTGGCACGTGAAATTCTATTGTTATGTAGTTTTCCAATTTCTAAATAACATTCGAAGGTATTTTGTTTTTACATATTACTATATAGTATAGATGAAAGCTCGAATACGAGATTATTTTCATGAATAAGGTAACATACTAAACTTGAAGAGATTTACCACTAAACACCAAATCACTTTTTTTTTAACTGCTCGACGCACCCCAACCATGTTAGTGTCATCAGGAGATGATTTAATCTAATTCTAAAACTAAACTATGTACTATTTATATGAAAAACAAACATCCAATGAATGTATATGAAAGCATTCAAATTAAAAAATGTAAGAAAATCTGAACCGAGATAAAGGGCTTATCCCGTTCAGTCAACTTCTTCAATTATTAATGTAAGGCTTAGTAAACTTCGCGGTTCATGAATTTTACACGCTTCGTTAGATAGAGTTTTTCATGCAACATGGTTAGCGAAACGTGCGTCGAGCAGTAAAAAAGAAGATTTGGTGTTTAGTGGTAAATCTCTTCAAGTTTAGTATTTCACACCAAAGGTTCCAATAGAAGAATTGAAGGTAACATACTGAAAATACCTATTCTAGATGAAAATACGGTTCCACGTAACAGATATTCGGAATGGCCGGAAGGCAGAATGTGTCGAATGTGTCGAATTCCGATCCCTTGGCCCTTGATACTGCTGCACAAGTTGTTTCCATTGGGTTTAATTTAAGGCCGTCATTTCTTACTGATGACATTATTTGACTTTGACTTGACCACATTGACATTCTTTAATGTTTCAAAGCAGCTTTGTAACGAAGTTTTTGACACCCTTGCCCACACTCGCCATAATCGTCGTCCAGCGTGGCCAAATATCCCACCCAACATAGATACCTTTTTCCACGAGAACTTCAATCCACAAACAATTCACCCCGCTAAGAGCTTCCTTATATGATCTTTTATAGCCCCAGTTATTCCCCATAATCTATCCCAGGTGCATTACTGTGTGCTTTCGAGAACTCTTTAGTGTTTCCTGCAGGACAATAAGCGGATATAAAATAACAGCTTGGTACACGGCCACTTTAACTTTCAAGGGCCGGTTATCATTTCCGAAAACTCCATGGCGTATCTTCCAAAAGGCTCTAGAAGCACATCTTGTCTGCTTTCTTCGGACCATCATCTATCTGTAATTTCCACATCTATCTCCTCCCGATCCTCATCCTCTGAACTTTGTAAATCCAACTGTTCCGCATTTGGGCCGAGGGGGATATCATTATCAGCATATATAATATCCACCAACTCTTTAGGCTCATCTCCACCATCATTCATCTGAATAGTTACATTTTCAGCATCACATTCAATATCTTCCAACTCGTCGTGAACCAAATCGTCAGGCCCTGGTTCACCAAAATTAAAATCTTTATCGGAATCCACAGAATCAAGGAATTCCAAAAATTTTTCCTCAGTTAATTCATCCATTGGTATTCATTTTCATGAGGATGAACACTCAACATCATTTTTTACCATAATAATTATCAAAAATTAAAAACCAATCACGAAAATTCATTGGGGTTTTGGTTCTAGGAAACTTGAAAAAATGGGAAAAAAACACTTACCTTTCCACTATTTTTATTAGTTTATGATGTAGAACTTTATCATGTATCGTTTAATGATTTATTAAATGTAATTTAAGAAAATAATTAATGTTATAGTCTAAAACAGTTCCAAACTGATTATAAACAACACTTGACAAAACTGCGTCGTACAAAAATAACTGTGAAAACTAAGAAACCCATAGTAGACTTGCCTCACTCACCTCACACTAAGGGATATTGAGAAACGCCAAACGCGTAATAATAAAAAATATACCACTAGTGCCCGGAAAACAGTGATACATTAAAATTAGATAGGACAAAATAGATAGGGAAAGTTCAGTAGGATGTGAATCCGCGTCCTATGGCACTGAACGTGATAATCGGTATTTATAAATAAAATGTATTTACCACAAATTATTTATTTACGAGGCAAGATTATGACATTTTGAGACCGATAATAGAAACAGTATAATCACATTATGGAGAAAGAAAAAAAATACTGTTTATGTTGAAGTTATGCTTCAAGATTAAGAAATAATGTTAGGATATTTCTTAACAATGTGTCATCCTGTACTACATGTATCGTTCAGATATAAATTTGTTTCGTAACTTACGTATTTACCTTGCTCAACAGAAATTATAATCAGTCTCTAAACAAGCAGCATCAGAACTTCTCTATTTGCCATATAACTTGATCCAATTTTCGCTCTATTCCTGTCAGGCATTAATGAGGCTAAAAATGTAAAATCAAATTTAGTTTCCGGCTTTATGGCGCTACGGCACATAGTAAACTAAACTGGAATAAACTCCCATAATCGGATCAAATACAATAATGTCATTTCTATGGGTGACATTGTGTTTACCAATGCTTTTATGCTTTTAGTTGATCTAGTAAATGAAATCCTACTTATTGTTTATTGTATACTACTATAAATATATAAAGTTAGTTACACTTATATCCCTATTACTTACTGCTATGCTACATTCGCAAAAAATATAAAATAGAAAAAATAAACAACAATATTTATGAATGCAGGACAAAATGCGGAGATGAAATTATTTGCCATATTTCTTTATTATATTTTTCTCTCTTTTATTTATTTTTTTCTCTATTTAAACAATTTTTTAAACCCAAGAATTTCCTGGAAGAAAGGCCAAAATATAATTTTACATTTTAGGCAAATATGTGTTAAAACATATTTAAAACTAAATAAACTAATAAACATTGTTAAACTTTTAGTCATTTATCAGATACGACCGATGCGGCAACGTCCCAACATCTCCACAATAAATAATAATATACCAAAATGGCGACAAACATTATTTCAGTGTTTCAGTGCATCTATTTAAGGGCCATTTAAAAACAAAAATATTTTTTATGTGCGAACATCACGATATGCTTCTTATGTTGCTAAATTTAGAGAAAGTAGACTCTCAGGACTTTTTCAACGTGTTCGAGAAAAGTGGTTAAAACGATGCTAGGATTGCACACCCTTGCCCCCTCAAATGATGAACGTTTAACATGCGTTATGATGTAAAATTAGTACTAGTAATTTCAACTTTCACAATAAACACTATTAAGGTGTAAGTTTTCCTTTTTTTACAAAAAAGAAACCAAATCAAATTAATAATTATAACTGGAATGATGAATTATGGAATAAATGGATATTACAATATTTCCTTTTATTTTCTAATAACACCTTAAGAGGACAATGCAACAAAAAAGTTAATTTTACTAACAATTGGTGACACTGCCAACTGTAAAGAAAAATGGTGTATAATAAAGTTCTGACCTGATTTCCATAAAAATGGTTGCATTTTGGATACTTGTTTTAAGGAAAATGTCGAAAGAAATAAAAAAGAATCATTGGTTAAATTTACGAAAATTATTTAACACGATTACGATTATTATTTAATGTACAAAAATTATTTCAATTATTTGTTTGCGTTCAGTAAAATGCTAAAGTAAAATGGTAAAGGGTTTAGAAAAAAGATTACAAAAATTAGCAGAGGGTTATAATTTACAGGGTTAGTTATCTATCTTACTTTATAATGCTATGTTTTTATGAAAATTAGTAACAAAGCACGATTAAAATTCAAACATGATAAATGATAAACTAAATTTAGTAATTGTTCTGTGCGCCAAGATTTCAATACAAATTATTAATCATTCATTAATATTCAATATTAAAAAAAATCCACTTATATTTAATATAAGAAAATAACAAATCCATCACTATTATTATAATACTCTGTAACTCTGTGAAGCGTAGACCAAATTAGCTGATTTGTGTTCTTGTGGCACGATATACCAGGCGCATTTTATATATGCTTCTGGTTCATTTAATGTTGCTGTGATTTCTTTACGTTCTAATATTGTAATATTTCACACTAAAATTACAATATTAGAATTAAATTGATTTTTCATGTTCTTCAATTGCCTGTCCACTATTATTTGATTTTGGTGCCGACATTTCTAAATATTTTTTTGTTTCTTCTGGTATTTAGGTCGGCTTTTCTATTGTTTTTAATCGGATCCATTATTCCTTCTATCTTCGATTTTCCTTTTTAAAATTAGTTGAACTCATTTACATTTTTTTGTTTCTGAGGATATGGCCGCAAAGTTTTCGTTCGTTAGTCAATGCGAATTGTTTCCGATTTTTATTCCATTCTTCTTAATATTTCTTCATTAGTCCTCCAATCAGTCCTGGAAAGTTTCGAGTTGATTTATAATTTGAGTAAGTGATCGCTAGTATATTATCCAACAAAGACGTTTCTTCATTTTACACTGTAGTCATGTTTCCAAAGTTACTATCCCGTGAATTATTGGATAAGAGTAGTTTTTAAATATTGATAGTTCAATATTTAAATTTATTCGTTTAAAATGGTCCTTAAATTATTGTCTTGCCCATGATACATACTTTATGTAGTTTCTTCTATGATAAACTGGGCTTACGTATAACCTCCAGTGTCATTCGCCAGTAAATTTCCCAAATATTTAATATTTTTTACGTTTACTAAATATATATCATGCAAAATGCAAAACCACCAAGAATTTAGAAAAAAGGCTAGAAAAATTAGCAGATAGCTTTAATATACAGGTTTAATAACCAAAACAGTTTTCTTCGCGCCAGTAATAAGGTAAAATTTTTTATAATATAATGCTTTTATGAAAATTAGTTGCACTAGTGAAATTCTAATATAATAAATGATAATTTTTTATTTCATTTTGAAAATATGGCATTTAATTTATACCTCGAAACACCTTGTGTTGAAAATGTAGGCAAAAAAATATTTTATTTAAAAGTAGATATTCGTATATAAATAAGTTTTCATTAGAATTTTTTTTATATTCCTATAAAAATTAATGTCAAAGAAATTAGAAGATAATGCTAGGGTATAACAAAAGTATTTGCGTTTTTCGGGTATTCGGTTATTCACTATTTAAAAAACGCATATCTAGAGAATATTCCT
This sequence comes from Cosmopolites sordidus, assembly GCA_031761425.1. Classification (NCBI taxonomy): domain Eukaryota; kingdom Metazoa; phylum Arthropoda; class Insecta; order Coleoptera; family Curculionidae; genus Cosmopolites; species Cosmopolites sordidus. The sequence continues at coordinate 119,482 of JARFXV010000546.1, forward strand.
CAAAAAATAAGCCGTTGTTTTCGATGACCTCAACTCACCTTTCAGCCACTATCCCTGTTCCTCTTTGGTACCACGATGAGTCTTTTTTACCAGCCTGTATTTACTTCTTTTTCGGTCCTGATTTTTATCCTCGCAAAAATGAGCCAAGGACCGGAAGAAGTGGTTATCCGACAGAGCGAGGTTAGGCTATGTACTGGGTGAGGGAGAAGTTCAATAGCATAATTTTTGAGATCCTCAAATGTGAAGTGTGTGGTGTTGAGTTATTTTGTTGCAGGAGGACTTTCTTACAATCGACCAAAGTTGAATATTTCTCTGGTAGAACAGCATATGGTCTCTTACGTTCAGCTGAGTAAAGTTTTGAGTTTATTACCTTACCATCAGGAACCAACTAAAAGTAAAATATTTCTTTACAATTCAACCAAATACAGAGATGCCTTGTTGACAAATATCTCTGGCCTTGGCACCAGAAGAGCAGGTTGCCTACTACTTGATATCTTTGGAATTATTGAAATTATCTCATTTTTTATAGTATGTAACAACCCGCTTGATAAACTAAAAAGCAGTGAGGTTTTTAAGAAGATTTCTCCTATGATTAAACCGTGGCGTGACTTGCTGCGCCGACAGTTCATGGGGCATACTTCCTTAGCTCTTCGGTTTCTATGCTTGTAGCGTGCCTGCTAACGATAAGGTAGGATATTTCTAATTCCCCTGAAAGTTATCTAGTGCTTGCTCTAGGTTCTCGAACTTCAGCTGTTTTTAAAATGTCGGCATCGATATACAGTTGACGACCTGATCTTCTCCTATATTCAAGACTCGTGTCTCCCTACCGGAACTTTTTGAACCAGAGCTGAGCGGTGTGGATTGATACGTCACCTTTTCCTCTCTACCTCACAAATCTCACGATCGGCATCAATCGCTTATAATACCTTAAAATTGCCTTACCTAAAATTTCGCATCTTATTTCAATCATTTTAACGTTTTTATTAATCCGCCGACTAAATATTTTCCAGTGGAATCACTTCAATACTGAAGAAAGAATGTTTATTTATTGGAACAAAAAGGTGAAGTCAAATTATACCACTGAGGGGTGATGTATAATCCGTTAGGTATAAACAAAACGCAACAAAACAAAAACAAACGCAGATTTTGCACCCTAGTAATAAGATAGAAAAGACATATAGACATAAACTACATACTACATTACACAAAAAAGCATTTTGCGAAATACATTTATTCATGAAAAATGTAACTTGTAAGGAACAAAAAATCAACGAGTAAGTCAATGTCCTTACGTGATAAGCCTGGATGGAAGGGAAACTAGGATGTCTAATGGAAGCAGATATCATAGTTAGCAACAATCAAAAAGTACACGCTATTCTGGAGATATATTCAAAAAGCTTCTAGAAGAATACAAACTGTCATCAAAAGTTTTTGAATCGTACATCCACGTCTAACCGACGAATATATAACGTACTGGGTTCCTATTTGAGAAGAATGATGATAGGATTTAACGTTGAGGATTTAGCATCATCATCCTTCTTAAATCCAAGCAGTAGCGAACACCTTGATTTTCAGATCCTTCCGACTGACACACCCAGATACACGGAGCGAGGAACTACCACAAATTTTCACCGCCCTTAGACAAAATGAATCTTCAGAAAATTGTATCAGGAAGGCCATTTACCGTCAGGAAACCCAAACACGAAGAACAGTAGAGGATCATGAACCAAATGCACCCAAGGTCCTGCTACCATACGTAAAAGGAATCACTGATAGGATAGGCAGACTGCTAAGGAAACATAAGATCAGAACAGCCTACAAGCCGCACAAAACTGTCGCAAAGGTCCTAAAAATTCCCAACAACAAAGTTAGAATGCAAAATCATGGGGTATATAGTATATCTTGTTCCGACTGCAACAGAATACATAGGACAAACAAACAGACGAATCTTGGCCAGAATACAAGAACATAAAAGCAAAGTAAAAAGCAAACAAACCACTTCCACTCTGTATCAGCACCATCTACAAACAGGACATAACATAAATTTTGAAGGAGCCAAAGAAATAGCGAATATTGAGAACTATAAGATCCGAACAATCAGAGAAGTCCTTGAAATGGAAGAAAGGGGTGAGCTAAATGCGCGAAACGACGCTCGCAACATTCCAAAAGTATGGAAATCCCTTCTAAAAAAAGAAGAAACGCGGCAATATGGTGGCGAGGAAGAAAAATCAATAAACGGACGCCCGACAGCGTTGCCGAGCGCCGCAACTAGTCCCGAACTACTCTGATACAATCTGCGCAGTCGCCGGCCGGTTATAAGACTGAGCGCAACGACCTGGGCACGTCAGTGCAGCGGACACGGCGGAAAGTCGTGACTCTTCACGGAATGAATTGAATATTTGAATATATATATATATATATATATATATATATATATATATATATATATATATATATATATATAGAATATATAAGCAGTGTTAGAATTCTTTGAACTGGACTCCCGTCTTCTTTGGAAGTCGTGCATAACCCTGATCCACAAAATGTCTTATATATGCCCTTATAGGGGTAAAAATAGCAATGACAGTTTTTAAAATTTTCCGATGGCGACTGACTGGTGAAATTACCAGATTTATTGTCGATAGAATAGGTTTGGAATTGCATTATTCATCTCTGGAACGATTGTCAAGGCCACCAGAAACTTTAACATGAATACAAAGAGACTGATATACTTCGTCTGAGTAAGATACAGATCATCTACTTCGATCCATGCCTCGTAGTGTTACAGAGTCTTACAATAACCATGGTCGACCTAGTCACTATTATTTTTTTATCAATAAATCAATATTAATGTGACTGTATCAAATGTAAATGTATAATCTTAACTTTAGCTCTCTACTTACTAAAGGATCTCTCAAACTGAACAGTTTTTTAATTCTTGAATAAAACACAGAATTTGCGTTGATTTCAAAAAACTTTTTATTGGTAATTGTATAGTGAAGTATAGTGAATGACATTTAAACGAAAGACAATATTTGCCAAATGACCACTTCTTGTCAACATTTTAAATGACATTTAACATAACCGTGGCTCTATTGTACCAATGACTCCAATAATTTCATCCTTTAATTAAGGAATCGATTGTGGATGGTTCTTATAGACCTGGGTTTTCACACAACTCCAAAGAAAATAGTCCAATGGTGTCAAATTACATGATCTTGGCGGCCAGTTAACATCACCGTTTCTTGCAATAACTCGTCCAGGAAATTTTTCTCTCAATAAAACAATGGTTTCATTAGCAGAGTGAGGTGCAGCGCCATCCTGTTGAAACTATATATTCTGCAGATCAATATTATTCAATTCAGCCCACAAAAACCTAGTTATCATCTCACGATATCGAACATCATTCACAGTTACATCTCCACCAGCAGCATTCTGAAATAAATAAGGCCCAATTGTACCTTCTGACCATAATACACCACCAATTTCAAAATATACTTCAACTCAAAAGATTATTTTTTAAGAAAAATCCTCTGTTTGTTTTTTGATCCAATTGACAAAAGCACGACGTTTTTAATGATCCAATGACTTAAGTTCCTGTGTTATTTGAACCTTATATGCCTTCAGGGCTTAATCATTTCATAAAGGATGCCATGTTTTGGATTCACTGTTTCCGAACTGTTTCTTGAAATTTTTGAACAATTCGAATAATAATTCTTTCAGATGAACGATTTTGCAAACCGTAAATATCACGTCATTTTCTATCAATATTTTTCACTGAACGTCCATTTTCAAAAAATAATTCAACAATTTTAACGCATTGTTGTATGAGGTTAGACCTAGGCAAATTCACAACGCCACCGGTATTTTATTCAAGAATTAAAAAAACCTCACAATTTGAAAGATCCGTTATTACAAAATTAATCCAATAGAATACATTTTTCAAAGTCCGTTTAGTTTTCTAGTATAATATGTGAAATAAAATATATGGTTTTGGCTGGATGTAATTTGGAAGCTTACAAAATATAACATTATTTTAAAAAATAGATGGACAATAACGCAACGTTATGTTTTTTTATCTAAATCAATTTATATGAAAATTCCCCCAGTTAGAATAAAAATATATGTTCCTTTTTGGCATTAGGTCACAAGAAGAGGATACATTCGTAATGGGAAAAATTTTTAACTGCATGTCTGCTATAAAATTCGTCTGACAAGTATGGAAACAGATGGCATAGATCAGCTCACTCGACTGATATCCATTTCCCTTTGAAGTTCACATACATAACAGATAAATATGGCGGGTCCACTACATGTCCCAGCAAAAAACGGCGGCTGCAAAAAGTGTAATTTTATTAATGGGTTGCTTCGGCTATAACTTTTTATCGTCACTGGGGTTAGACTGTCCAATTTAAAATTGACCTTTTATGGTTTATACTGGATATCAGTTTAGGATATTATTGACCATGATAATTTGGCAATATGTTATACCGTAGTACTGAATAACCATTACTAAAATAATAATATAATATTTAATACATAATGGAGCAGAGAAGCGAGCAATTATAAGAACTCAATAATTAGTTTATTAAAAGATTAGCAACATACAACTTGACAGAAAAAAAAAATTAAAGAAAATGGATAAAAGGTAAGTTCCGTATCTTCATCGTTCGCAACATTTATTCTGGAATTGGGGTTATTTCTTGATGAATTCTGAATGTCAGTTCCAGTATATTCTGAGGGGCTTTAACGCAGACATTGCTGTCAAATAACTTTGCACTTACAAATTACATGCTGTTTTATCTGTTTTAATGACCCCATTTTTTGAGATGAGACACGATGCAGAAACAAATGTCGAATGACATCTATAGATAACATAGCAGTGTGAGTAGTACATCAACTTGCTGAAACCATGCGTCGTTATTAACAAAAGGAAACCTTAGGTATCTGTTATCTCTATCTTGATCATGTGAAGAGAGGAAGCTGATATAACAATAGTTGCATTTTAATTGGCATCTTCAAAAATGAAGGTTCAATAACATCGAAAAATGATATATATATATATATATATATATATATATATATATATATATATATATATATATATATATATATATATATATATATATATATATATATATATATATATATATATATATATATATATATATATATATATATATATATATATATATATGAACACTTTTGTTGGTTGATTGACCGGGAAGGAGCCCCACCTATCTCTTCAACTGGATGACATATGTTTCGTCTCTCGAGGTTCAGACTCTTCATGGCGCCGACATATACCATACCATCAAAAATAGGTAGACCCTATCCACAGCCAACAACCCATGTTTTTCGCCGACCTCACGTCGGATGGCGTATATATGTAGTGTTAGATTTTCTTGGACTGCGTCCAATGAGACAGCAGTAGTTGAGTGTCATCAGACACCCAACCGTTGGGTTCCACAATCTCATGTGGAACACACAACAACCTGCGTCTCCGCCTAAATGAACAC